>JAGFNQ010005864.1:103594-295085 GCA_024364735.1 Boesenbergia rotunda | reverse complement strand
GATAGCTGACCTAGAAGAAACGTTCGCCACTTTAAGGGCCAACAAGCTGAAATTGAACCCCGCTAAATGTTTGTTCGGGGTGAAGAGTGGTCGGTTCCTCGAGTACATGGTGACGGAAAGGGAGATTGAGGCTAACTCAGAGAAAGTACAAGCCATCCTCAATATGTCATCCCCTCGCAACTTTAAGGACGTGCAGTGGCTAAATGGCAGAATAACAATTATGTCTCGTTTCATCTCTAGATCTACTGACAGAACCATGCCATTCTTTGAAATTGTGAGATAGGCCGTCAAGTTTGATTGGGATGGTCAGTGCGAGAAAGCTTTCACAGATTTAAAAGCATACCTCGCCGAGCTCCCTATCATTTATAGGTCGTTGGAGGGAGAAACACTGTTCGTCTACCTGTCCACGGCTGAACAAGCTGTGGGTTCTGCGCTCATTCGGGAAGAAGGTACTACTCAGTACCCAATCTACTTCTTTGAACATCTCCTGAAGGACGCAGAAACTCGGTATACCACCCTGAAGAAGTTGGCCTACGCTTTGGTACTGACGGCCCGAAGACTAAGGTCGTATTTCTTAGCGCATCCCATGGTTGTTCTCACCAATAGCCCCCTTAGGCATGTCCTCACAAACCCAGAAGCTTCAGGAAGGTTGATCAAGTGGACGATAGAGTTGAGCGAGTATGAGATTGAGTACCACCCCGTACTGCCATCAAGGCCAAGTTCTTTCTAATTTTATGCTCAAGCTGTCTCGAAGCCTGAAACTGATGGAGTATGAAAATCTACGTTGATGGTTCCTCCAACCACAAGAACAACGGGGTCGGAGTCCTGATGATTTCCCCCAGGAGAGATGTATTGCAACTATCTATCCGACTCCACTTCCGGGCAACCAACAACGAAGCTGAATATAAGGTGATCCTAGCAAGGCTACAAGCAGCCAAGCAAGTAGGAGCTGCTCGGGTTATCTTACACTCGAACTCTCTGCTCGTGGCTCACAGATAAAAGGCGAGTTTAAAATTAAGAATGAGCGCCTACAAAGGTATGTGTACATTTATGAGCAACTGAGGTCCTCTTTCACTGAGGTTGTCCTGCAGAAGATCTCCCGAGCTGATAATGTTAAGGCAATGAGCTATCCAAGTTGGCCAGCTCCTTTACCTCATGGACGTTGGACAATCCCAGTGCTACAGAAGGAACGGTGACTCAGATCGAAGAGGAGGTCGTTTGACACAACATTACCTGACTGGAGAGAGCCCTAAGTGGAGTTCTTACGTAGTGGAGCTATGTCGGCGGGCAATAAGAAAGTTCGGCTCTTTCGTCACAGGGCCTCCAGGTTCACCCGGTCGGGGAGCAGCTATATAAAAGAGCCTTTGCCCGACCTTTGCTTAAATGTGTTGGTCCGGAGGAAGTTGACTACATCATGCAAGAGATTCACAAAGGCATATACGGAAGTCGTATTGGGGGAAGATCCATGGCTAGGAAGATTATCCTAGCTGGGTATTTTTGGTCCACATTGCAAGCAAATGCCATTAAATTTGTGTCTGGATGTGAGGCATGTTAAAAGCATCAGCATATCACGCATCGCCGATAGGACTACTTCGAGTCTCCGCAGTTTCCTGCCCATTCGGTCAGTGGGGAATGGATATTGTGGGTCCTTTCCAATCGGAACTCAGTAGAAGAAGTTCCTGTTGGTGCTGATCGACTACTTCTCAAAATGGGTTGAAGTCGAACTGCTTGCAAACATCACGGAGGCAACCGTGATGAAAATCTATGGAAGGATATAGTCTGCAGGTACGACATTCCTTATAAGTTGGTGTCAGATAATGACAGACAATTCGCAGGACGCAAACTCAGAGAGTGGTGTGAAGGACTGGGTATTCACCAAGCCTTCACCTCAGTCGTATATCCATAAGGCAATGGCCAAGCAGAAGCAGTCAACCGAGAGATAATCAGGGGATCAAGATAAAGCTGGACCACGTTGAAAGCAGCTGGGTCGAAGAGCTCCCAAGCATTCTATGGTCGTACCGCACCACTCCAGGGAAGGAACAGACTAGAGTCCTTTTAACCTAGTGAATGGAGCAGAAGTAGTAATTCCGGTGGAGATAGGTGATGAGTCCGTCCGGCGGCAACGCTATAACAAGGAAGACAATGACCAAGAACGGCTGATCGACCTAGACCTGGTCGCAAATGTACGAGATAAGGCAGACACCCGACTAGTTGCATATAGGCAGCGTATGCAGCAAGTATACAATCACCGAGTGATCACCCGAACTTTCCAAGTCGGAGATAAGGTCTGAAAGAGAATCAAGCCGGTCGACAATCCCAGAAAGCTCGAGCCGTAGTGGAGCAGACCCTACACCGTAGTCAAAAAAAGCTCATCGGAGGTAGTTATTATCTACTAGACAATTAGGGTAAAATGCTGGATAGGCCATGACATGCAACTCACCTCCGGCGATATCGTACTCGGTGAGCCTTGTGAGATACAATATGTATTTGTATGTGTGTTTGTACTGCCATGTAGTTTTCAATAATGAAAGAAACAAACGAGATGTCTCATCAAGGCCCAATGCATTTGCTTGAAGATTCTACCATCTCGTGGTGCTGCGGATGCCCGAGATGAGTGAGCCTGGGTCATAGTGCCGAGGATGCCCGATCAGGAGGAGCATAAAATCCTACTATCTCGTGGTGCTGCGGATGCCCGAGATTAGTAGGTCTGGTCGTGGTGCCGAGGATGCTCGTCTAGGAGGAGCATGAAATCCTACCATCTCGTGGTGTGCGGATGCCCGAGATGAGTAGGTCTGGTCGTGGGTGCCGAGGATGCCTAACCAGGAGAGCATAAAATCCTTCCATCTCGTGATGCTGCGGATGCCCAAGATGAGTAGGGCTAGTCATGGTGTCAAGGATGCCCGACTAGGAGGAGCATAAATTCCTACCATCTGTGGTGCTGCGGATGCCCGAGATGGGTGTTGGTGCTGAAGCACCAGATCAACCCTTGTTTTGATATGTGACAAAGGGTTTTAGTTAAGCTGGTTTGTTAGTACTGATAAACTTGTGAAGCTTGCAGGAAAGTCCTAGGTAAGCTAGGCAAGAAGTCTTGACCTACAGGATTGAGCAAGAAGTCCTGGTCAGGGATCGAGCAATAAAGACTTGGTGAGTGAAGCCAAAACACGAAGTCTTGGTCCGGGGGACCGAGCAGAAGACTTTGCCGAATGGGGATTGCGGACAGGAGTCGAGACGGGTCGAGGTCAAACGCCATCGAGTTTCGGGTTCTCGGAGGCCGAGCAAAAGTCCAACCAGAGGTTTCGAGTGGCAGTAGGTACACTCTCTTGAAAGGAGTAGGTGGGGGTGTGCTCCCGAGGAGAGAACAGTAGACGTCAGTTCGACCTAGGGTTTCAGGTGAAACCTAAAAAGCATGACTAAGACAGCAACTGGATGTAAATCCATACATGCATTAATTCTATTTTATTATTGTGAAACTAAACCTTGTTGCAGCTGAAGAAGTTGACTCAGTTGGACTAGGGTGCCTGAATGGGACTCAGGCCCATGGGAGTTGGCAACGGGTGGCTGAGATGACGCAATGGTCCAAGCTTGTATGGAAAGTGTTGAGTGGAGGAGCCACGTCGACACTCAGGTGCCTGAAAGGGATTAGGGCCCCTAAGACAGGATAGAGTTTGACTGCGCAGTGGATAGAATTGCCGCCCAAGATGCTGCGGCTAGGGCGCCTGAATGGGGACTATATACAGGGGTCAAGAACAACACTTCAGTACATCAACTCATACTCTGCAATCAGTTCATTCTCCTGTGTGCTGCGCGATTAAAGTCTCGACAACGCCGAAACGCCATCTGACTCTCCGAGAAAAAGAACTTCAACTCATTCACGGAGTTCGGTATATTTGTTTTAAGTTTTGCACACTAAAGGCATTGTAATCTGTACATTCTTTCAACTATTAGTGATTGCCCAATACAAACGATCAAGGATCGTGGGCATTACAGTAGGAGCCGGTTAAAGACTCCGAAGCAAGTAAAACTGACTTTGTGTTAGCGTGTGTGTTTTGATTTCCGCTGCGTACTCGATTGTTTTAAAATCCGAATTTTCTTATAAGCGATATTCAGCCCCCTTATCGCTCATCTCGATCTTATAATGAAGTAGGACTGGTTGTGGTGCCGACGATGCCGACCAGGAGGAGCATAAATTCCTACTATCTCGTGATGTTGCGGATGCCCGAGATGAGTGGGTCTGATCGCGATGCCGAGGATGTCCGACTAGGAGGAGCCCAAAATCCTACCATCTCGTGGTGCTAACAGATGCCTGAGATGAGTAGGCCTGGTCATTGGTGCCACGGATGCCTGACCAGGAGGATCACAAAATCCTACCATTTCGTGGTGCTGCGGATGCCCGAAATTAGTAGGCTTGGTCGTGGTGCCGAGGATGCTCGACCAGGAGGAGCATAAAATCCTACCATCTCGTGGTACTGCGGATGCCCGAGATGAGTAGGCCTGGTCATGGTGCCGAGGATGCCTGACCAGGAGGAGCATAAAATCCTACCATCTCGTGGTGCTGCAGATGCCCGAGATGAGTAGGCTGGTCGTGGTGCTGAGGATGCCCGACCAGGAGGAGCATAAAATCCTACCACTCATGGTGCTACGGATGCCCGAGATGAGTAGGTCTGGTCGTGGTGTCGAAGATGCCTGACCAGGAGGAGCATAAATTCCTACCATCTCGTGTGCTGCAGATGCCCGAGATAAGTAGGCTTGGTTGTGGTGCCGAGGATGCCCGACTAGGAGGAGCATAAATTCCTACAATCTCGTGGTGCTACGGATGCCCTAGATGAGTGGGCCTGGTCGCGGTGCCGAGGATGCCCGACCAGGAGGAGCGCAAAATCCTAGCATCTCATGGTGCTGTGGATGCCCGAGATGGGTAGGCCTGGTCGTGGTGCCGAGGATGCCCGACCAGAAGGAGCACAAAATCCTACCATCTCGTGGTGTCATGGATGCCCGACCAGGAGGAGCATAAATTCCTACCATCTCGTGGTGCTGCGGATGCCCTAGATAAGTGGGCTTGGTCGCGGTGTCGAGGATGCCCGACCAAGAGGAGCGCAAAATCCTACAATCTCATGGTGCTGCGGATGCCCGAGATGGATAGGCCTGATCGTGGTGACGAGGATGCCCGACCATAAGGAGCACAAAATCCTACCATCTCGTGATGTTGCGGATGCCCGAGATGAGTAGGTCTGGTCGTGGTGCCGAGGATACCCGACCTGGGGCTACTAAGCTTAAGACTGACACTGAGGAAGGGCTGCCAACATCAGAGATAAATCGGCCTTGGCGAATTGTTGAACAAACCGAGCCCTGTCCTTGCCCATGCAGACGATTAGTCACACACTAAATCCTCATCTCTCCCCTGATGTTAGATATCACATGTGTAATGGAGTCTAGATGGGGGAAGAAGCCAACAGATTGGCAACGAGATATAGAAGAGAAGTACATCTTATTTATATGTGAATGTTACATTCAACATCCATCCAATCAAACATAGAAGACAAACATAAGATGAAATTATTGAAAAAGAAGAACACACAATACGGGGGCA
This sequence comes from Boesenbergia rotunda, assembly GCA_024364735.1. Lineage (NCBI taxonomy): Eukaryota > Viridiplantae > Streptophyta > Magnoliopsida > Zingiberales > Zingiberaceae > Boesenbergia > Boesenbergia rotunda. Next base: position 289,501 of record JAGFNQ010005864.1, on the reverse strand, counting down.
AAATGTGTATTTCGTTTATGGGTAAAGGTTACATTGAGGATTGCATTCAACGAAAATACAGAAAACAAGTACAGTGGGAGGTACAACCATTCAAAAAAACAAAAAAAAAGTAAGAGATAAGTGCATATTCACATTTGAAGTACAGTTATTAAGCTCAGCCAAGGATGATGGGGACTATGCCTCTCCTTCGCCCGAGCTCTCTTTCATTGTTGGAACTTTCCTTAGCCCCGTCATCTCCTCGTAGTCGCCGAGCTAGACGCCACCTCCTTGAAGTCGCTGTCACTCGTCCCGTCGCTGATAAAGATTATTTGACAAAAGCTATGAGATACTAGACAGAGACTACCAGAGATGAGAACAAAAAGAGATGCGTTGAAAGTACAGAAGAAGGTAGAAGAAAAATACACAATTCACAAGCCTGGAGTACAGAAGGAAGTAATACGAACACAAGCTTGGAGTATAGAAGAAGATAACACAAAAGTACTTCATTCAAAACTTTTGATTACATCTGAGGCTTGGGAAGAGCCCCTATAGTTCTTTATCCTTAGCGGGGAGCTCATCCCAAACCTGGACAACACTCATAATGCTCAGGTCTACATCCAGCTTCAGCTCTTTGACCTTCTGGAGCTAATGGATGGCACCATTAAACCCCTGTTTCAGCGGCTTTAGGACCTATCCAGCCAGGATGTCATCGAACTCGTCGGATTGTAAGAATCTGGCCATGAGCTCTGCCTCGGCCTCTGCTTGTCTGGATGCTTCGTTAGCCTTGTGTTGTTGCAGTTCAGTCATGACTTCATCCTGAGCAGCCTTCAATCTGGCCACCTCAGAAGGCATCTGATCTCTATCTTCCAAGGCTTCCTTGAGCCGCTCTGGGTGGCCAACAGCTCCGAGTTGGTGAGAGCAATGTCTTCCTGTAGGTCGGATATGTGAGCAGCGGCCACCTCTATCACAGCTTCTTTCTTGGACAGCTAGTGTACTTGCTCTTGGATCCAACCATTCAAGACTTTTACAGATGACTCTAGAAGGTGGACATTCCCGAATAGCTTCTTCTCCCGGGCTTGGAGTCGCTCCCGCTCCTAGGCCAGGCGACACACGTCCTCTGAGAGGGTTGTTGCCTTCTCTGACAATAGTCGCTCCCGGCGGTGAGTGCTCAGGAGGGGTGCTTTTGAGGTCTGTGGGGTGTCCAGGTAGTGGTCTACCTTAGCACGGAGATCCGTGCTAACCTCCAGTTGCATCCAACCCCCCCCCCCCCCCCCCCCCCCCCCCCCGCGCCCCCATCCTAAGCTCGAAAGACCTTTGCCTCCAGCTTGGCCACTTGTTGGCGCAAGGGCTCGGTCTCCTGCTCATGAGACATCAGCCAGCCTAGGGTGAGACACTCGGGCGTAGCCTAACATAAGAAAAATATATGTCAGAAGACAAGACAATAAACTACAGTGAAGATACTGAGGAATTTACCTTGAGCAGAGTCTCGTACAAGATGGCAACAACCCCAACTGAAGGCACCCCTCCGAGCGGTGTGACGTGGTCCTCGGTGCTCCTCAGCACAAAGCCCCGGCTCCGAGGAGATGGCATTCTTGGAGTGGACCTGGAGCCTTGAGGAAGTTGGGGTAGAAGACGTAGTGGAGAAGCTGGTACACGGTGTTGGAGCAATCTATGGTCCGGAGTGACCATGTGTTTTGATGTTTGGGCAAAGGGTTTAAGTTAGGTTCACCCTTGTGTTTAATGTGTGTATTTGAGTGTGCAGGTTTGCAGGATACACATGGACTTAGCTGGACAGCTTTGGGTCCGGTGAATGATGGCATGGGGAGATGAGCCGTGGACTTGCATGCATCCGAGGGACTGTGGACAAAGCAAGAACAATGAGCCGAGGGAAGCGCACTTCAAGGCATATGCGAAGGATGACATGAGGACGAGCCGCGGGTTCGTATGCATCCGAGGGACGAGAGCCAAAGTCGAAGAAGGCTTGAAGACAACAGGTCGAGGCTGCTGGAAGCAGGAACAATGAGCCGAGGGAAGCACACTTTGAGGCACACGCGAAGGATGCATGGCATGAGGACGAGCCGCAGGTTCGTATGCATCCGATGGACGAGAACCAAAGTCGAAGAACGCTTGAAGGCAACAGGTTGAGGCTGTTGGATGAAGGGCCAGCTAAGTCGTGAGGGTCCGAGTGCTGAGAGAATTGTACTCGGGAAGGGAAACCCTAGGTTTAGGGGTAGAGCAATCGACTGGTGCTTGGATCAGTCGACTGATGAAGTGCACAAAAAGATCAGTCGACTGATCTTAGGTGCAATCTACTGGTATTTGAACGTTGGGATGTAACGTTCGAATACTAGGTGGACCAGTTGACTGGTGGTAACGACTCTTTTCAGCTATAAGCTCTATTTAAGAGAGTTCGGCTTGGTTGGGAAAGGGTTGACGAAATAAGCTTGGTTAGAGCTTATTAGTAGTCTCCTAGTGCTCAGGTGTTGTCGGGAGTTTGTGGCGAGGTTTCTCCACCCACAAAGAACGACAAGAGCTAGCCGGAGGTCTTCCGGGGACTCTTCCACTGACGGATCAGGATCGTCCACCTTACGGACAACCATGGAGTAGGAGTATCATCTCCGAACCACGTAAAGGTTTGGTGTTAGCATTGTTTTAGTTTGTAGTTAAATTTTCCTCTTACGCTTGCTAACACGTGTAGGAAGAAATTGCGATCGAAGTGGGTGATCGACTATTCACCCCCCTCTAACCGTACGTCAAGGTCACAACAAGTAGTATCAGAGCGGGGGTCGCTTGTCTACAAACTAACCACCGGAAGAGCAAATGGCTAGAGGAAATGGCGCGTGAAGAACGCTTAGGGGACGACATCAACGTTCTGCCTCCTTACAACCGAGAGAGTTTCGATTATTGGAGGATGCGGATAGAGGTATGGTTCAACATGGATTGGGATTTAATGATCGCGGTAAAATATCCATTTGAAGCCCCAAAAGATAAGCATGGAAAGAAGCTCCGACCAAGATATTGGACCAAGGAGCAACAAATCCAATCAAAGGCAAACGAAAAGGTAATTTTAATATTACTTAATATTTTACCTAATGATATATTTAGTAATGTAGGTGAATATAAAAATACGCACGAATTATGGAGTAAGATGTTAGCGCTTCACGAAAATCCTACACAAGCTCAAGTAGTGGGAGAGTCCAAGGAAATAAGCTTAATGGTCCAAGAAGAGGAAAAGAGTCAATCGGATGAGGAAAGAAGCTCAACATCCGAAGAGGAAGAAAAAGAAGAAAAAGATTCATCCATCTCCTCAAGTGAAGTGACACAAGAAATTGAAGAACCATCCACTTCATCAAAGGGGGAAGAAGAAGTCTCCACTTCAAGGATTGAGGGGGAGGAGAGATCATCCTCAATACCGGAGCAAGAAGAAGCTTCCACCTCCACCAAAGCAAGGTCAAAGGACCACATTATTTGCTTTGGGTGTAATGAAAAGGGACACTATAAAGACAAGTGTCCAAAGGGTAAGAAAAAAGAGGTAAACCCTAAATCCAAGTCAATTCCTTTAAATTCTAACATGGGTTGTTGGGTTGTAGGGAAAAGAAGGAGAAGAAACATATAAGGTACTTCACGTGTGGTGAGCTAGGATACAACCACACCAAATGCTTAAGGAAAGGAGAATTTAAGAAATTAGAGCATTTGAGGAAATGAGAGAAAAATGAGAAGAAGAAAAGCTCACATCAAGGGGGAGCTACAAGGGTAAGGGAGGTAATCCCTAACTTTAGACTTGTCATGATGGTGATTTAGATTGTCATGATGGTTTTTGTGTTTATATGCCCTGGTGGGCTTGTCGCGTTTGCTTTGTGTCGATGTAGGTTGTACCAATACGCAGTTTGTACTTTGTGGTTATCATTACGTGTTATTACTTTCTTGTTTTTCAACAATATTAGTTGTAGTTGATATTGTGGCTGGTTGGCTATGTATCTATGACTCACATTTTCCGCCGTACAAGGAAGATGCTATCCATTTTTTGTCGAACATATGGCTCCCGGGGCGTGACACGAGATGTACGTGATAAAATCACATACATAAAATCACGTATATATATATATATATACTCCGTTTGTATTTAAAATTTTTTATTTTAAACACTATAATCTAAAAGGGAGGTATGAATCTTAGAGGAAAAATCTTATTGACTTAATTAATTATAACTCAACCCTTAAACCATAAAATCTTAAACCCTAACCCTGTGAGTATCTAAAATTTTTTATCTTGAACACTACTACCTAAAAAGAAAACCCAAATCTTAGTAGGAAAATTTTACTAGCTTAAACTCACTATAACTCAACCCCCTAACTTTAAAATCCTAAATCATAAATATATATAATATATCTTAGAAAATATAAAAAAACAAACTGCAATGGAATTCAAGTGCATCGAGAGCGCACACAGGCGTACAAAATATCAAGATTATATATTACCTCCCTTACCCTTGTAGCTCCCCCTTGAGTGGTAGGATTTTATGCTCCTCCTGGTCGGGCATCCTCAGCACCACGACCAGCCTACTCATCTCGGGCATCTGCAGCACCACGAGATGGTAGGATTTTATGCTCCTCCTGGTCAGGCATCCTCGGCACCATGACCAGGCCTACTCATCTCGGGCATCCGTAGTACCACGAGATGGTAAGATTTTATGCTCCTCCTGGTCGAGCATCCTCGGCACCACTGATAACTAGCATTTTATGTTATTTTATTTGCTCATTTACTTAGCATTTTTTTATCCTCTCGTACATTTAAATCATATTTATATCATATTACGATTAGGATCTATTTTTCGAGCTCATTATAATTTCCTCTAAATTTTGGCATTATTTCATGATTTTTGTAGGGAATTAAAGATGAACCTTGGACCAAGGCTTGGATCAAAAAAATTGGACCTAATGCTAGTGTTGAGGAGCTTGGTTCAATGGTCTAATTTGAAGGCTTGGTTCAATTGAAGCATGGTCTAATTTGAAAGCTTGGTTCAATTCAATTGAAGATGGTTTATTTCATCCAACCCAAATTGGATCCAAGAAGAGGAAGGCTCCAACCCATCCAAAAGCCAATCAATATCACCCAATCCTTAAGCCCAATTACAACCCTTATTGGATTCGGATCTAATTTCTTACTCGTACCTCCTACCCAAAACCCAATAACCCATTAAAAAACCTAATCCTAAACTCACGCACACTTCCTCTCCATCATCTCATCCTCTCACGCATGGGAGAAGGGGAGGAGCTCTCTTGGCCGAAACATTGAGGAGAAGCTCTCTCCCCTCTTCTTCCACCATCTTCTTCCTTCTCCTCCACTTCTCTCTTTTCCCTCACATCTCCTCAAGCTTCCTCCTTCATCCGAGCTTCGATCAGCCCGCTTCCGAGGCCTATCCGCAACTTAGTCAACCCGATTTCCATTCTCTCTTTTGTGTTGAGTTGTTATGTGTTGATTGTTGAGTTGTTTGTGTTAGTTGATGAAGGCTTGTAATGAATGTGATTCCCCATGTTTGGATTGCACATACTTTGATTAAATTCTTTCATGAATATCAAGTGTTTGTTGAATTGTTCCTTCCATGAGACAAGTTTTAGTTTGCTTATGTGTTAGTTTGATTGTTGGTTATTTCTTTGTGGTGAGTTGATAGATTTCATTTGTGTATTGAATGCTTGTATTGAACTTGAACTCCCATGTTTGAATTGCTCACACATTGCTTAATTCAATATATGCTCCCCAAGTGTTTGATGAAATGTCCCAATCATTTTTTGTTACTTTAATTATTCAACTTAGGCTAGTTTAAATTCTTGCAATGCATTTCTTATTGAATGGTAGTTAGTTATGTTTGTTCTTTTCTTAATTAAGAGAAATTATGTTATATTAGGTTTCGTTCCATGCTTAGTGTCCTTAATGCTTTCTTTCATGCATACCATGTGTTCGATGAAATGTGTCTTCCGTTAGTTAGGTTTTAATTGATGCATTTAAGTTTGTTGATTTCATTTGAATGCTAGATTTAGATTTGATCTTAATTTGGATGCAATTAGGTTAGGTTTTATTTATGCTCCATTTCCCTGAATGCTTACTTTATGTTGCTCTTCATTTCCTTGCAAATATAGTTTAGATTAGAGTAGATCTTCTTTACTCGCATTGTCTTTCATTAATTAGGATTAGATTTCATACTTGCTTTGCTATTTCATTTCGTAGTCATAGCTCTCAAATCCAAACCCCAGTTTAATATCCAAAACCCAAAAGCAATAACATACGATCCTAAGGTTTATCATGTATCAACTACATTCGTTGGGAGACGACTCGAGTTACTCTAAGCTACATTAGTTTAGAGGAGTTCGACACTTTAATTGTATTTGAAACCGTAACACGACTAAAACGGTTATCAACCACGACCAAGCCTACTAATATCGGGCATCCGCAGCACCACGAAATGGTAGGATTTTGTGCTCCTCCTGGTCGGGCATCCTCGGCACCATGACCAGGCCTACTCATCTCAGGCATCTGTAGCACCACGAGATGGTAGGATTTTGGGCTCCTCCTAGTCGGACATCCTCGGCATTGCCATCAGGCCCACTCATCTCGGGCATTCATAACACCACGAGATGGTAGGAATTTATGCTCCTCCTGGTCGGGCATCGTCGGCACCACAACCAGGCCTACTCATTATAGGATCGAGATGAGCGATAAGGGGGCTGAATATCGCTTATAATAAAATTCGAATTTTAAAACAATCGAGTACGCAGCGGAAATCAAAACACGCACGCTAACACAAGTCAGTTTTACTTGCTTCGGAGTCTTAACCGGCTCCTACTGTAATGCCCACGATCCTTGATCGTTTCTGTTGGGCAATCACTAATAGTTGAAAGAATGTACAGATTACAATGCTTTAGTGTGCAAAACTTAAAACAAATATACCGAACTCCTTGAATGAGTTGAAGTTATTCGCTCGGAGAGTCAGATGGCGTTTCGGCGTTGTCGAGACTTTAATCGCGCAGCACACAGGAGAACGAACTGATTGCAGAGTATGAGTTGATGTACTGAAGTGTTGTTCTTGACCCCTGTATATAGTCCTCATTCAGGCGCCCTAGCCGCAGCATCTCGGGCGGCAATTCTATCCACTGCGCAGTCAAACTCTATCCAGTCTTAGGCGCCCTAATCCCTTTCAAGCGCCTGAGTGTCGACGTGGCTCCTCCACTCAACACTTGCCATACAAGCTTGACCATTGCGCCATCTCAGCCACCCGTTGCCAACTCCCAGGGGCCTGAGTCCCATTCAGACACCCTAGTCCAACTGAGTCAACTTCTTCAGCTGCAACAAGGGTTAGTTCCACAATAATAAAATAGAATTAATGCATGTATGGATTTACATCCAGTGCTGTCTTAGTCATGCTTTTTAGGTTTCACCTGAAATCCTAGGTCAAACTAACGCCTACTGTTCTCTCCTCGGGGAACACACCCTCACCTACTCCTTTCAAGAGAGTGTACCTGCTGCCACTCGGAACCTCCGGTTGGACTTTTGCTCGGCCTCCGAGAACCCGAAACTCGACGACGTTCGACCTCGACCCGTCTCGACTCCTGTCCGCAATCCCCATTCGGCAAAGTCTTCTGCTCGGTCCCCCGAACCAAGACTTCGTGTTCGGCTTCACTCACCAAGTGTTCATTGCTCGATCCCTGACCAGGACTTCTTGCTCAATCCTGCAGGTCAAGACTTCTTGCCTAGCTTACCTAGGACTTTCCTGCAAGCTTCACAAGTTTATCAGTACTAACAAACCAGCTTAACTTAAACCCTTTGTCACATATCAAAACAAGGGTTGATCTGGTGCTTCCGGCACCAACACCCATCTCGGGCATCCGCAGCACCACGAGATAGTAGGAATTTATGCTCCTCCTGGTCGGGCATCCTTGACACCATGACTAGCCCTACTCATCTTGGGCATCCGCAGCATCACGAGATGGAAGGATTTTATGCTCCTCCTGGTTGGGCATCCTCGGCACCACGACCAGACCTACTCATCTCGGGCATCCGCAACACCACGAGATGGTAGGATTTTATGCTCCTCCTAGACGGGCATCCTCGGCATCACGACCAGGCCTACTAATCTCGAGCATCCGCAGCACCATGAGATAGTAGGATTTTATGCTTCTCCTGGTCGGGCATCCTCGGCACCGCGACCAGGCTCACTCATCTCGGGCATCCGCAGCACCACGAGATGATAGAATCTTCAAGCAAATGCGTTGGGCCTTGATGAGACATCTCGTTTGTTTCTTTCATTATTGAAACTACATGGCAGTACAATCACGCATACAAATACGTATTGTATCTCACAAGGCTCACCAAGTACGATATGGTTGGAGGTGAGTTGCATGCCATGGCCTATCCAGCATTTTGCCCTGGTTGTCTTGTAGATAATAACTACCTCCGATGAGCTTTTTTTGACTATGGTGTAGGGTCTGCTCCACTACGGCTCGAGCTTTCCAGGATTGTCGACCGGCTTGATTCTCTTTCAGACCTTATCTCCGACTTAGAAAGTTCGGGTGATCACTCGGTGATTGTATGCTTGCTGCATACGCTGCCTATATGCAACTAGTCGGGTGTCTGCCTTATCTCGTACATCTGCGACCAGGTCCAGGTCGATCAGCCGTTCTTGGTCATTGTCTTCCTTGTTATAGCGTTGCCGCCGGACGGACTCATCACCTATCTCCACCGGAGTTACTACTTCTGCTCCATTCACTAGGTTGAAAGGACTCTAGCCTGTTCCTTCCCTGGGAGTGGTGCGGTACGACCATAGAATGCTTGGGAGCTCTTCGACCCAGCTGCCTTCAACGTGGTCCAGCTTTATCTTGATCCCCCTGATTATCGCTCGGTTGACCGCTTCTGCTTAGCCATTGCCTTATGGATATGCGACTGAGGTGAAGGCTTGGTGAATACGCAGTCCTTCACACCACTCTCTGAGTTTGCGTCCTGCGAATTGTCTGTCATTATCTGACACCAACTTATAAGGAATGTCGTACCTGCAGACTATATCCTTCCATAAGATTTTCATCACGGTCGCCTTCGTGATGTTTGCAAGCAGTTCGACTTCAACCCATTTTGAGAAGTAGTCGATTAGCACCAACAGGAACTTCTTCTGCTGAGGTCCGATTGGAAAAGGACCCACAATATTCATTCCCCACTGATCGAATGGGCAGGAAACTGTGGAGGCTCGAAGTAGTCCTGTCGGCGATGCGTGATATGCTAATGCTTTTAACAGGCCTCACATCCAGACACAAATTTAATGGCATCTTCTTGCAACGTGGGCCAAAAATACCCGGCTAGGATAATCTTCCTAGCCATGGATCTTCCCCCAATATGGCTTCCGTATATGCCTTTGTGAATCTCTTGCATGATGTAGTCAACTTCCTCCGGACCAACATCTTTGAGCAAAGGTCGGGCAAAGGCTCTTTTATATAGCTGCTCCCCGACCGGCGTGAACCTGGAGGCCCTGCGACGAAAGAGCCGAACTTTCTTATTGCCCGCCGACATAGCTCCACTACGTAAGAACTCCACATAGGGCTCTCTCCAGTCAGGTAATGTTGTGTCAACGACCTCCTTTTCGATCTAAGTCACCGTTCCTTCTGTAGCACTGGGATTGTCCAACGTCCATGAGGTAAAGGAGCTGGCCAACTTGGATAGCTCATTTGTCTTAACATTGTCAGCTCGGGAGATCTTCTGTAGGACAACCTCAGTGAAAGAGGACCTCAGTTGCTCATAAATGTACACATACCTTTGTAGGCGCTCATTCTTAATTTTAAACTCGCCTTTTATCTGTTGAGCCACGAGCAGAGAGTTCGAGTGTAAGATAACACGAGCAGCTCCTACTTGCTTGGCTGCTTATAGCCTTGCTAGGATCACCTTATATTCAGCTTCGTTGTTGGTTGCCCGGAAGTGGAGTCGGATAGATAGTTGCAATACATCTCTCCTGGGGGAAATCATCAGGACTCCGACCCCGTTGTTCTTGTGGTTGGAGGAACCATCAACGTAGATTTTTCATACTCCATCAGTTTCAGGCTCCGGGACAGCTTGAGCATAAAGTTAGAAAGAACTTGTGCCTTGATGGTAGTACGGGGGTGGTACTCAATCCCATACTCGCTCAACTCTATCGTCCACTTGATCAGCCTTCCTGAAGCTTTTGGGTTTGTGAGGGCACGCCCAAGGGGGCTATTGGTGAGAACCACCATGGGATGCGCTAAGAAATACGACCTTAGTCTTCGGGTCGTCAGTACCAAAGCGTAGGCCAACTTCTTCAGGGTGTATACCGAGTTTCTGCGTCCTTCAGGAGATGTTCAAAGAAGTAGATTGGGTACTGAGTAGTACCTTCTTCCCGAATGAGCGCAGAACCCACAGCTTGTTCAGCCGTGAGCAGGTAGACGAACAGTATTTCTCCCTCCAACGGCTTATAAATGATGGGGAGCTCGGCGAGGTATGCTTTTAAATCTGTGAAAGCTTTCTCGCACTGACCATCCAATCAAACTTGACGGCCTATCTCACAATTTCAAAGAATGGCATTGTTCTGTCTGTAGATCTAGAGATGAAACGAGACAGAGTTGTTATTCTGTCATTTAGCCGTTGCACGTCCTTGAAGTTACGAGGGGATGACATATTGAGGATGGCTTGTACTTTCTCTGAGTTAGCCTCAATCCTCCTTTTTGTCACCATGTACCCGAGGAACCGACCACTCTTCACCCCGAACAAACATTTAGCGGGGTTCAGTTTCAGCTTGTTGGCCCTTAAAGTGGCGAACGTTTCTTCTAGGTCAGCTATCATGTCTTTCCCCTTATCTGTCTTGACCAGGATATCATCCACATATACTTCAATGTTCCTCCCTATCTGGTAGCGAAAGACTTTGTCTATCATCCGTGATAGGTTGCCCCTGCGTTGCGCAACCCAAATGGCATGACATTGTAGCAGTACGTACCATATGCCGTCACAAAACTAACTTTTTCTTGGTCTTCACAAGCAAGAGGAACCTGGTGGTATCCCTGATAAGCATCCAACATCGAAATAAAATCACAGCCAGAGGTAAAATCCATCAGCCGATCAATCCGAGGCAAGGGGTAGCAGTCTTTAGGGCAAACTTTGTTTAAATCTCTAAAATCAATACAGACCCGTCATTTATTCCCGGACTTAGGGACAAGTACAACATTCGCTAGGCAAGTCAGGAATTGAACTTCTCTTATGTGTTCGACCTTCAACAACTTGGCGACTCTTCTCTGATGATCTTGTCCTGCTCAGGAGCAAAGTGTCTTCGCCTCTGTTTCACCGGTCGAGTTCTCGGGGTTATATACAATCGATGCGTGGCCAAGGCAAGGGGACTCCTTTGATCTCTTCAGTAGCCCGCAAACACGTCTCGATGGTCCCTTAAGTAGCTGATCAAACGACTTCTCAACTCTGGTGTAAGGTCGGCTACAATCCTTGTGATTTCTCCCGCTTGTTGAGGATGAATCTGGACCTCTTTGCTTTCGACCTCCCTGCGCTCTTCTTTGAGTCCTTCTTCTTCTCGAGGGTTGGCAAGGTCGATTTGTAGCGTTTCATGCATCTTTGGGTTCTTGCGAGCTTCTATCCTGACCTCCCCGCTGTAGCATCGCTGGGAAGCTAGCTGGTCCCCTTTGACCTTGGCCACCTGTTCACCCACCGGAACTTGATCTTCTGGTGGTAAACTGAGACCACCGCCTAGAATAGGCTGAGTGTCGGATGCCCCAGGATGGCGTTGTAGGATGATGGGGTATCCACGATCATGAAGGGCGTCCGCCTCGCCCTCTCCAGTATGTCATCCCCCAGCGACAAAGATAGGGAGATCTGCCATATTGGTTGTACTCGGTGTTCGGTGAAGCCGAAGAGCGGGGTGGAGACTAGATGGAGCTCATCCTCGTCGATTTGCATCTATCCAAAGCTGCCTTGTACAAGATATTGACGGAGCTACCTATATTCATAAAGACACGCTTAACCTCGTAGTTAGCTATCCGTGCGAGGTTTACCAGTGTGCCTTCATGGGGGGCTTCCACGCCCTCCAGATCTTCAGGGTCGAATGTAATAGCAGGGCCCTGGCGCCTGTCGCTGCTCGTTCCAATGGCATAGTTTTCCAACCGACGTGTGTGGGATTTCCTTGCCCGATGAGAGTCTCCTCCAGTGGGTCCTCCGGAGATCACTCCCACATGGCCTGATGGAGGCCCGCGCGCCGGAGCTTTGCCCTTCTTAGGATCTCTTTCGGGGAGATAGATTGGTAGGCACTATCTCCCGACTCCTTCCCCTTGAATGCAATCGGGATCACCCCTGGATCTGTCCTCTCCTGATTGTCATCTATGAGGGGAAGGACTTCGCCGTGGGGATCGCCGCGGTAGCCCGCTTTATTCCACTTTGTGAGGCTTGGCATCTACATCCTGAGACCTCTTCTTCTTCAAGGCGTATCACTCCTCTGTAGAGTGCGTTATACTGTTGTGGAAGTCGCAGTACTTCTTTAGTGATTCGAGTTCCGCGTGTCTACCATCTCCACCAACCTCTTCTTACCAATCCAATGATCCTTCCCGGAGCGAGTATCTCTGACCCGGGCTGGTGTGGGTGGTTATCTTCTCTCGGATCGTACCGAGATTTGGATAGGGACTCCTGCCGGATCTTTGTGGCAAGTGTGCTGCACCTCTTCGACGTTGAGATGCTTGACGGAGCACCCCAACAAGTCGTCAAAGCTGGTCGGTGGCTTCTTCACCAGCGATCGAAAGAAGTCGCCTTCGGAGAGTCCTTGTGTGAAGGCGCTGATGAGGATCTCCGAAGTAGCGGTTGACAGATCTTGAGTCGCCCGATTGAACCGCTTGATAAAGTCCTTCAGCGGTTCTTTCACTTTTTGTTTGAGGGCGAATAGGTTCAACGTCATCTTCTAGTATCGGCGGTTGCTGGCAAAGTGGTGCAAGAAGGCGGTTCTAAACTCCAGGAAGTTGTTTATTGATCCTTGGGGCAGCTTGTGGAACCATCTCTAGGCGGCCCTTGACAAGGTGTTCAAGAACACCCGGTACTTCACATCATCTGTGTACTGGTGTAAGAGAGTCGCGTTTTCGAATTTGCAATGTGGTCCTCTGGATCCGTTTTCCCTTTTAGGGTTGGTGTCGACGATGACAAAGAAGAAGAAGGGGCGGCGACAAGGAAGGGAAGAGGAAGTTTCTTCATCTTCTTCTCTTCATCATCTTCTCCTCTCTTCTTTTCTCTCATCTTGAAAGAGCCCGACGGCAACAAGAATTCTAGGAGGAGAAATCGACGGTGCACCACAAGGTGGTGTTCGGCGCCACAAGCAATGGGAGGGAAGAGGGTGACTAGGGTTTAGGTTTTCTCCTCTTCATCTACTCTTCTCCCCTTTGGCCGGCGCATCCTTGAGGCTTGGAGTTGGCCGCGGCGCAAGCAGGAGTTAGGTTTGGTGGTTGGCGGCGCAAGGTGAGGAAGAACATCTTCTCTTGTGGTCGACGCAAGCAAAGAGAAGGAAGGAGGCTTTGGTGGCTTCGTTTCTTGGAAGACCATCACCCACACGACGTCCAAGAAGAGGATAGGAATACGGTAGAAGATCAAGAGATAAACAAGAAGTATAAATCTTGTTTTGTTTATTCTTATATCTTGTTTAAATTCTTATCATGTTTATATCATGGACCTCGAAAACAAATACAAAAATCGGCGATCCATATTTGTCATCTATTCTGCGGCTACTCGGCAAAGAGTTGAATTGCTTGAACAACAGGTTTGTTCAACCGATCACTCAATCGAATTGCACGATGATGAAAAGGTCGCTCAGGAAGTTTTTTCTATCCGGATTAATTCTAATTAATAGAATTTTAATCCGGGGGCATAGAGAGAAATCCCGACTCGAATCCAACAAATACATCATAGCTAGGGATCGAACCGCGGATGCCTGAGATAGCGACTAATCGTCCCTACCGCTGCACCATAGTTCAGAGACACTTAATGCATATCTAGGACAGTAAGTGAATAAATTATTGAATAGATTTAATATTTAATTTGATAAAAATTTATTTATATTTATTTAATTAAATGAATAGATTTAAATGAATCATTAAATAGAATGAATAAATTTGAATATATATGTAAGTCATTAATATTTATAAATAGTAAAAAAAATTATATTATCAACTTCCTAAATTAAAAAAAATAAAAAATATATATATATTATAAAATTTAATAATCAACTAAACAAGCATAAAATATAAAAAAAATTAAATAAATTTAAATTGAGCATTCAATAATATTTAAACGTATCAAACACAAATTAAATTTAAACCAAACTCAAACTCATTAAAAAAACCAAACAAAATTTAAATAATCATTTCAACAACTGGTTCATTTTAAACTCAACTCGATTTAATTACCTTATCAAATAAATTTGAACACCAAAAAACTAACTTCACTCATTACCATCCTATATATCAACTAGAATCCAATAACCTCTCGAAAATGCAGCAACTCTAATTCAAAAAAGATACCCCTAGTCCATGAAAATTATATTAAGAGATTTATCTCAAGAGCCCAAAATAACAGTGTCATCATTTCAAAAGCCCAAAAGACCCCCAAAAACAAGATCTTTGCATTCCCATGAAACATTTTCACCTTCACATATTGTTGCCTTTCAGTGGATTATGAAATATTTGCATTCAAATGTTGTCAAATCAAGTGTAGACGAAAAACAAAAATACATCGTTGATTCGGTGATAATTTAGCAAAGCATCTGAATTAAACCCGAGGCCTCATTCCGCTTTCTCCCTTGTTTCTGCACTGTCATTGCTTGTCGCCATAGATGCTTGTGTTTGGTTGATGCTAGCTTTTGCATCTGCCAAAAATGCAGGATCTGGCTGGTGCTCCCTGTTGCTAGGCTCCTTTAGGGCCATGAAGATGTAGATTCCAATTACCAGATTCACTGATATAACAGCGAGGAATCCACTTACAAGTGTTTGGGTTGAAGAAGAAAGATGGCCTGTACCTGTTTGTATGAAATGCACTCCATTATAACATAATTGAGTAAAAATAGTGATTTCCCTCTTGAAAACATGATTCTCGAGCATAGAAATATATAATAAACACATGAACCATATACGCATGAACAATATTTCAAATTAGGTTTCATATATAGAAATCAATCTGACATTTATGCCCACAAAACTTACACTTAAATTTCTTACACGAAATCTATTTGTGCTAAAATTATAATAGAATTTATTATGTTCTCTTCATACAATCATGCATCATACTCATATTTATCTTTTTATTTTATTGCACTCTCCTAACGAGTTGCTAGCATTGCTGATGTCTATAAAACTAGGAAAGCAAACATTTTCAACTTTTTATTCTTTTCCATAAAATTAGAGAAATTATATGATATGTATTTACCCCTTTTGATTCGGAGAAGAAATAAGTCATGAGAATAGTTTTGCGAGGAGTGTCATTGGAGTTTTGAATATGTTATAACCTAAAACAGAATAATTTTACATACCGTGGATAAAAAATTACACCCAATATCACATTATTTGGTGAAAAGCAAGATGGTACTGTAAGCAACAAGAAACGAATACAACAAAGGATATAAAGCATGACAATCAAGATAAGATAGATGGGATTCAAATTTCTAATTTACAAAAATAAAATTAAAGAAGTGGATAATAATATCATTCAAAATAATAAGAATGCAGTCCTGAGAATAATGATGCTAAGCAGTTATTGTCAATGATGATATATACTGCAAGGAAAGGGGAAAGCGTACCAGGAAACGCATGATTGTTGAAACCATATAAGATGACTACTGGAGCTATCCACATGATCATGGATGCAATAAAGAACTTCTTTATCACCCTTGACATTGTCTCTAAAAGTCTGCAATTTCAAGACAAGAAAAAACAAACTTATTTTGCTACAACATCATGTCACACTAAGGTTCGTTAATTCGTTTACATCAAGTTAGTTGAGCATCTGAATTGTATCATCTTCTATCGGTAAGTCATCTCCAAAATCTATTTTTTTTACTTGTGCCTTAAAATAAATAACTATTTCATACATTCACACTCAATCTAGTAAAACAAAAGTAAGAAAGGTAAATCCAACAATATCAATTACCTATATTATCAAAAAGGATAGGAAATCCTAACAGAGTATCTTACTAACATCATTTATTTAGCAGAATTTTACACTCCTTTTTTTTCTTTTTGAATTTTAATTTATGATTCTAACAAGATTGGATTGGTCATCACCAATAAAAACTTTGAAAATAAAATTATCAAGAAGACTGAAAGTAAAGTTTCAAGTAGATATGCATTCCGGATCGCAGAGAGTTTGATTCCTTACCTAAAGGTTAGACATAACATAACATAACACGACACTGAATTACTTATGGTGATGGTTCTAATGATAAGATACTCGCACATGATGATTCATGCTAGTGGATGATGAATTTGTGCCTTTAGCTTATTAAATGATCTAGACAATGTTAGTTATATTGTTTTTTCTTCTCAATCATATGCCAGCTACATCGGCTAGGATGAGCTTGGGCTTCCTTTAGTAATCACATAAGTGAGGTGGCGCACATGGTGCCACTCTCTTTCGCAGTATAGGAGAGTTAAGAGAGTAAATACCTATGAATGTCCAACCATGTTCCTTTAGTTTGTAATAGAAGCAGTAAGCAATTGGATGATATACATAGCAGTGCAATATTTATTCATGAAGCGTGCATGTATTTCATTCTTTATTTTCCCATTATAGCATAACTGGCTCATTTCACTCAATTTGCTTGACCTACTCAATAGTCCTTTGCTCACATCCCTTCTCTTGCCACTCCAAGACCATGAGAAGAGGGTATTTAGGATTTTCATGAGGTTATGTTCAAATTTTCCTAGGAGAACTGCTTTAGAGACACTTTGCACGGTTTTGCAAGATCTTAGGATTTCACTAGTTCTTATAATCTTATTTGGCTTATGTAGTTAAAGCTATATATGTCTTCTGATAGTAATTTATCATTTTACTTATGTTTTTGAATGTATAAGAACTCGATAATAAATATTTCTATAGTTTTAGTATTCACTTAATAGATTTTTCTAGATGATAATGCACGAGGAGATAGGATAGTGATATAACGAGAAACTCAACTCATATTTGAGCCCAAAGGACCAAACACAAATTCTTACCAATCTAAATTTAATCTCAACCTCTAAGAGTGTAACTAACCTCAAAATAAGTCTATTGTATTGATTTAGTCCTAACCTTCTCAGCTTACATCAATTTAACCTCTTAATTCTTAAATCGATAAGATTTAAATTAGATTCTCACAGAAGGAGAACAAGAAGATGCTTAATTGGTTGAAGAAAAGATTGGAGAGCTCTAGATTAGATAGGGTAAGCCAGGGGTAAGATCAAGAATGGTGAGTTGACTGAAAAATAAAAATCTATGACCTTTTTGGAGAAAGAAATTGTCTTAAATTTCAATATTAATAAAAGTAAAGAATTTAATAATCATTATATTAATTTAATTTACAGACTCAAAACATCTAAAAAAGCTTTCGTTAGTTAAAACAGAAATTTTTTCCAAGAGACGAGAATTACGTAAAAATTTGGCTATTAGTAAAACATGTGAAATTTTAGCAGATCGTTCCTGATAGAAACAGTTCAAACATAAACTTAATATGAACTACTTTTTATCATGGCAGCTGTAATTGGAAGCTTCAATTTCATCCAGCAAATTATTTACAATGGGAATATGAAGAAATAAATCTTTAAAAAAGAAAAAAATGTCTAAATTGGATAATCAATTACCTGTATTAGTTATAGAATAAGATCCACATAGCAATTTGGTTGGAAGTCATTCCACAGACACACAGGAAAATAATTCAAAAACAAAATAGAAATATTATACAAAATAATTTAGATCAAGATAAATAATCAAATAAAAAAATAGACTATACAAATGAGATGGAAAACTTAAAATTTGAATGAAGAAAAGCACACACAAGCAGTTGCTGCAACTAGTATAAGGAAGATCATAGATCAAGCATAAAACATAAGTATACAGAAACCTTGATCAAACAAAGCATTAGCATTTAGAAAGGTGACACAGCAGAAGGGTAGACAATTCTCCTTTCACCTTGCCCCTCACTGATGCTACAATCAATACTCAAAGTACACCATTTCTTGCAGTTGCAGGAGGGTACCTCAACCTAGTCAACAGTATTCAGATTATATTGTTGCTCGCCATTTCTAAAGTGCACTTTTAAGTTCCAGACTGTGGTATGGAAATCTAAGTTGCCAAGAAGGGTGGGATTGGGAGTGCACATCACTTAGTTCAAGGTGGAAGGCTATAAAAGAGCAGGTTTTTTCAGAAGATATGCAAATTGACGGCATTAGCTTCTTGAGTCGCATCAGCCTTTCATGTCTCAGTGTAGGCAACGAACAAGTTCTCACCCTCACACGAATGGTGATAACAGCTGAACGAAATCAATGTCTCGCCTAGGGTAGTATTTTTCAGAAGCAGACCAGACTAACCAGTTCAATGATTAAATCTAAAATCCAATATCAACGCGGTCCAATTTATGGTGAAAAAAAAAATTGAGGACGACGAAAATCTATTTCAACCAGATAAACCAACTGTAAAATCATAAATTGATCAAACATATGACTGACTGCCACTCCATCATATATAGTGGCGGAACCAGAATTTTCATTTAGTTAGGGCACTATATAGTTAATTATAAAAATAGATTGGGTATTTATATTGAAGATTTAAAAATAGCCTTGACTGCAAAATTATATCAGAATTTTTTCTTATTTTCTTTTCTATGCAAAAAGGTCAACAACAAAATTTATATAAATCTTTCACCCCTCAAAAAGGTCTACAACCAAAGCAAAGGAGATTTCTCAAAAGTCTTCTGACTAAGAGCTTTGATTTTAAAACTTCATTTGTTTGACAAAATAAGTTGTTTATTATACTTGAGTAAAGCTCTCGAGACAGTTTGTCACTGTCTTTGACAATCCTTCAGGATTCATTTGCCCATGATCCAAGCAGCATATGGGTCCCATCTTAAGTCAATGCATCTCATCATCCTATGCATCAGTCTATTAAACTAATTCTTCTTTAGTTATAAAGAAAAAAAAATCTGAGCTTTTCTTGAATGCATAATGCAACTTAATACAATGAGATTTTAGGCATCAGTTAATGTCAAAATGAGTAATTTGTATATGTAGCCACTTGACCAAGACATTAACACCATAGAATTCAGTCAGTTGTTTTGCCCCAGATGTTTGGCATGTGAAACCTATGACCATAGAATGTTATACAAGTATGATGCCTAGCACCTGTGGCAATGCAAATATCTAGCCTAGCACCTGTGACAATGCAAATATGATGCCCAGCACCTGTGGCAATGCAAGTATGTCGCCTAGCACCTGTGGCCAATGCAAGTATATAGCCCAGCACCTGTGGCTATGAAACCTCAAACATGACTGGGGGCGGGCTCAGACTTCAGGGGAGCCGATGGTCGCCATCATGATAATAGCATATCGCTAATAGCTCTATCAATAGAAGAAACCTGACTGCATGACGGGCTCAGACCCTAGGAGAGCCAATGATCGCTCGTATACAATCGTACAGAGCCTACAGCTCAGTATGCAACTTGAGGGTAGTGTATGTCAACAACTCCCTCCTCACTAACCAGGTTCTCAACCACACATCGGTGGGTAAGTATAGGTCTAACACATGTATCTAGACCTAACAATTCTACTCTAAGTATTCATGCAAGGTATATCTAGAAATCAATCCAACTGCAGATACAAAGTGACCTACCACCATATCTAAGCACATATAGGCGCATGGCAAATATTGAGACTGTATGGAACTAAACAGGAGTCATCTAAGAACAGATATCTGATCATAATACACAAAGACAGGTATAGCGTATAAACTTACTGTTATCTATAACAAACTATACATAATAATAAGACATTATCTAAAAAGATAAGTCAGGAGTACCCGCCTCAAAAGAGAGATGCTCGTATCCGAAAAGAACCTCCCATCCGATAATCAGCAATGATAAACTCAATCAATACCTTATATCAAAAGCGTAATGTTTAACTACAATAATATATAATTTATAGCTAAACGAGTTATCTCAATTAATTAGAATCATCCTAGCTATCCTGTCTCATTTAATTTATGGTAATTAAATGAATAACTCTTAATTATCCCAAGCTACCTATATCACCATCATCACCTACGGTTCAATCCAAAGGTTACTTTAATCAATTCCAACAGAATATAACATGGCACAACATCCATAGGATCCAAAAACCAAAAACGGTTTTTGTGGTGAATAGATCCACCAAGAATGATCTATCTAGTCCGTAGCAAACGACTACGGTAAAGACAAGTCAAATCCGTTATTGGCTGAGGCTTTGCCAAAAAGCCTGCAAGGTGCATAGACCCACCTTAGGTCTATCTAGCCCGTACGAACGGTTACGGTAAAGGCAAATTAATTCCGTTGACGGCTGAGGCTTTGCCAAAAAGCCTATTGGGGTGAATGGGCCCACCATAGGCCCAGCTAGTCCGTGGTTCCGGCTGCGGTAAAGACGCATCAAATCCGGTTATGATTGGTCACTTGCCAAAAGTGAACTTCGGGCTGAGTACAAATGGTGTAGCACAGCAATATTAAAGTATCAGCTGGCGAGCAGAAACTTCTTATTGTTAAGGATCAACTGAAGGACAGATTGTGCAGTGTGTGGGCTGGATAATTAACTCACAAGGAATCAAATGAAGCTAACTCATGCCGTGAATGTATTAGCAGCTCGTTTTGGCAGTGGGCAGTAAGCTTAATGGATGCAGTTGGGAAGGATGGTTGCATGGATACATTAGCAACTCGTTTTGGCAGTGGATACTTCAGCAGCTCGTTTTGGCATTGGAAGCTTGCCAGCAATTGCATGCTGGTTGAGGCACGGTGCAAAGAGCTCAGTTTTTGGTTTATGATTGATGAACAGTGTGGTATACATGATAACGTTTTGTAGGATAGTACTTATGAGGGTGCACACGTATTTTCCCCATTGATATCTACTCGGATCTGACACATCGTCAGAAACGAACGGATATCTTTTGGCCATACAGCAGGTTGTACCATTTACTTGATGATATTAATTTACCTTTCATCAAAAAAAAACAAAAACCAAAAACCCCAACATGTAACTCCAAAACAAAAACCGAAATCAAATTTCAATACCAACTCCCCTAGTTTATCAAGCAACAAACCAAATACCAAATCCAACATAAATGCTACTAATCAGAGCTAGTTTTTAAGAGCAATGATAGGGAGAGTGAAAACCATAGTGAATGATGTGGCATGACGTGACACTTTACATGTACACGTCCGATTATCGCTTGGACACCATCGGCGGTCTTCGACCGCCGCCCCGAATCAAACTATACCCTGGGGGGCACGATGAACCCGTCGGAGATCGTGCATGCAAGGTGCCACGTCATTCATTATGGTTTTCACTCTCCCATTTTCACTCTCCCAATCATTATTCAGTTTTTAATAGCTTGTATAAAATCCAAATTCTAAAACAAAACTAATACGAATATCTACCAATCTTTGAATGAAACAGAATCAACCCAACCAATCCAAAACAGGTGCAACCTTACAACCATAACACCCACAGCAATTCAAAGACTGAGCTAACACATCCAATCCTCTCACAGATCAATCCTATACATTGTCATAGCACATGACATCAAATCCACAACCCAACTACAAAAAAAAATCCAAAAGGAGACCTAGAACAGAACATGCTCTAACCCTGGAAACCCAATCACATGCTCACGGTAAGAAATCTTCAGCAAAACCATAAGCACACAAACTGAAATAAATTGCCAAAACTGAAAGAGAATCAAAAATCCGAGCCATCATCATATACCAATCCAAACACCAATCTGAATCATCCCAAAGCTTACCGGAAGAATGGCAAGCGGTAGAATGCCACTCCCAGAGCACAGAACGGAGGTCTACCCTTGAAACTCGATACAGGACTTCGCTGGAGATTAAAGAGGCTGCAACCATAGGTCGATTAGGTCCTCATGATCCGCGACCATCATTTGCAGTGATCAAAAAGAAGGGTAATCAACAAGGTATGTGATGGCTTACCCACTTGTGGCCAGAGATGGAAGATGCAGAATCGTCGGTTCTGGAGGGGCGTCCAGCACGTGCATGCGGCACTGGCCAAAAAGGGCTGAAATCCGTGA
The DNA here is from genome assembly GCA_024364735.1 of Boesenbergia rotunda. Taxonomy (NCBI): domain Eukaryota; kingdom Viridiplantae; phylum Streptophyta; class Magnoliopsida; order Zingiberales; family Zingiberaceae; genus Boesenbergia; species Boesenbergia rotunda. The sequence goes on along the minus strand of JAGFNQ010005864.1, from coordinate 267,205 downwards.
TGCGGCCTCAAGGATCCATAGCCTCGCATGAACAAGCGTGGCCGAGGAGATGGGGGAAGCTATGAGGGAGAAGGCAGGGGAGATGTGGGCTCGCGAGCCAGCGTCGGTGGCTCCGATCGGCCAGAGGATGACGTCGACGGTGTGTGGCTGCGGGCGAAGGAAGGGGAGGAGGAAGGAGTCAGCCTTGGCTGCGAGTTAGGGCACGCGGAGGTGAGAAGAGAAGTCGGGATAGAGAGCTCGTGCGCGTCGGGGAAAATGCTAAGGGAGGAGGAAGAGTTAGGGATTCAAGTGAAAGCAGATTTTTCCTTTTAGCCCTTCATTTTTCGCCAAACAACATCTAACCCCTAATTTTTCGGACTGTAAGCCTTCAAGCCCTTCTTTTTAGATGTATAACCCCTCCAATTTAAGTTTCCTAACACTTAATACCTCATACGTTCTCCTGACCGATCGGAACTCTAAAATGTTCGGAAAATTCCTCAAAAAAATTTTTTTTTTCTGGTTCGAATTTAATTTAGCCGAATCTAACACTCAAAACCTTTGATATCACAATTGCCACTTCCTGAAATATTTGAATCACAAACTAGAGTGTATCAAGGCATCATCAGCAATCAAGTTCTAGGCTATATCTAGCCAAAGAAAGAGCACTGAATCCCTAAAGTTAAACTGTTGAAAGGGATGCTTACTCAGTAAATGGCACAAGAACACACCAACAAATAGTGAAGCTTGTCTCTAGAGCAAAAGAGTTCAAATTTAGAATGGAAAATCAGGCATGAACAGCTTCTATGACCTAAAAGATCAACTAGTTTTCATTTACTTTTCTATCCTTCATTAGTGATAGATTCTTACACAAAGCAAAAATTATTGTTTCCCCAAGGGGAGAGCATTCATTCAATGGCATTTCAATCTATTCAAGCTAAACCTAGTTGTTTATAGATAGTAGAATTCTAGTAGAGTCACATACAAAATAATTTTAAAAACAAAAAAAATTGTCTAAATTGGATAATTTTAAAAACCAAAAAAAATTGTCTAAATTGTCTAATTTGGTTGGAAGTCATTCCACAGACACACAGGAAAACAATTCAAAAACAAAATAGAAATATTATACAAAATAATTTAGATCAAGATAAATAATCAAATAAAAAAATAGACTATACAAATGAGATGGAAAACTTAAAATTTGAATGAAGAAAAGCACACACAAGCAGTTGCTGCAACTGTTATAAGAAAATCATAGATCAAGCATAAAACATTAGTATACAGAAACCTTGTTCAAACAACGCATTAGCATTTGGAAGGGTGACATAGCAGAAGGGTAGACAATCCTCCTTTCACCTTGCCCCTCACTGATTCTTCAATCAGTACTCAAAGTACACCATTTCTTGCAGTTGCAGGAGGGTACCTCAACCTAGTCAACAGTATTCAAAATATATTGTTGCTCGCCATTTCTAAAGTGCACCTTTCAGTTCCAGATTGTGGTATGGAAATCTAAGTTGCCAAGAAGGGTGGGATTGGAAGTGCACATCACTTAGATCATGGTGGAAGGCTATAAAAGAGCAGGTTTTTTTAGAAGATATGTAAATTGGCTACATTAGCTTCTTGAGTTGCAACAGCCTTTCATGTCTCAGTGTAGGCAGCGGACAAGTTCTCACCCTACACGAATGGTAATAACAGCTGAACGCAATCAATATCTCGCCTAGGGTAGTATTTTTCAGAAGCAGCCCAAACTAACTAGCTCAATGATTAAATCTAAAATCTAATATCAAAGCAGCCAATTTGTGGGAAAAAAAAGATTGAGGACAATGAAAATCTATTTCAACCAGATAAATCAACTATAAAATCATAAATTGATCAAACATATGACTGACTGCCACTCCATCATATATAGTGGCGGAACTAGAATTTTCATCTAGTTAGGGCACTATATAGTTAATTATAAAAATAGATTGGGTATTTATATTGAAGATTTAAAAATAGCCTTGACTGCAAAATTGTATCAGAATTTTTCTTATATTCTTTTCCATGCAAAAAGGTCAACAACAAAATTTATATAAATCATTCACCCTTCAAAAAGGTCTACAACCAAAGCAAAGGAGATTTCTCAAAAGTCTTCTGACTAAGAGCTTTGATTTTAAAACTTCATTTGTTTGACAAAATAAGTTGTTTATTATACTTGAATAAAGCTCTCGAGATAGTTTGTCACTGTCTTTGACAATCCTTCAGGATTCATTTGCCCATGATCCAAGTAGCACATGGGTCCCAACTTAAGTCAATGCATCTCATCATCCTATCCATCAGTCTATTAAACTAATTCTTCTTTAGTTATAAACAAAAAAAATCTGAGCTTTTCTTGAATGCATAATGCAACTTAATACAATGAGATTTTAGGCATCAGTTAATGTCAAAATGAGTAATTTGTATATGTAGCCACTTGACCAAGACATTAACACCATAGAATTCAGTCAGTTGTTTTGCCTCAGATGTTTGGCATGTGAAACCTATGACCATAGCTGAAGTCAAGATTGGACTTAACACAAATTTGGCAAGTAGAACCTCTAAGCAAATATGTTGTTCCTCTCCCTCAAGTTTAACTTCTATATGGTTCTTAATAATAAATTCATTGTATCCACAATAGACTGCTAGAAAAATGAGAAATGTGACTGTATTTTGAGAAAAATGTATCACGTTGATAGTTTCTAAACTATTACCTTAATTTAATTGTCGTGCAAACACTACAGTTGTATAAGTCTTCCATACCTAATTCCCTATGCGGTCGCTTGTTGCGGGCGCTGCTGGAGAGGAGCCAGATCTGAGAAACGAGATGCCACGCCAAAAGGGATAATATGGTCTCTCGATGCTGTCGCCTCTCGTCGGTGCTGCCTCCAAGGAAGAGAGAGAGCTGAGAGGTCGACGGGAGAGGCCGAATGGGTGAGATGAACGGTTGAAGATAAGAGATGTTGAGAGGCGAGGGCGGTGACGGATGGATATTGGAGATACCGGCACAGTCCGGTGCCGAGGAAGGACGGACTAGCCGATGCGGACGTGCCCATGCGCGACAGTGATTTGTGAGTCGGGTGATGCGAGAAAGGGGGAGAAAACACGATCCTGTTCCGGGATACCTAAATAACTTTTTTTGGACGACTTTTTAATAAAATAAAAATATGTCAGTAGTTTTTTCATAAACACTCCTTTACTTCTCATATTTTCATACATCGTCCTTTTTAGAGTGATTTGATTGCAAATTGATGACATATTTGTTGGATCGAGAAACACGATAGAGGAGGGTGAATATCGTGAAAATCTTTTCGGATAAGACTAAGAGAAAATACGTAGCGAAATTAAAAATAAACACACAAGGAACACAAGTACTTTTACTTGGTTCGAAGTCGCAGTCGGCTCCTACTCCAAGGCCCACGTGTTGGGTTCTCCCGGTACAAAACAATAAAAACGCAGCGGAAACAAGAACCCTCAAGCGATGCATGCGAAAGAAAACTCGTACAAAGTTATCTATCTAATAGACTTATCTACTGTTTATATCTTTGAAGCGTGTCCTTCGGTTATCCCGCTCGTCCAAGATGCGCCGGATCTCTTGCACGTTCAAACGTCCGTGCCTCTATTCATATCCACACGGATACAATCTCTCAACTTCGGGAGAACTACCTTAGTTGTGCTAGCAACTTGAGGTAGCTAGAAAACACCAAGAACCTTACAGTAAGGTTTCGGCCAAGAGTGGAGGAGAGGAAGAAGAGAGGAAGGGAAGGGGAAAAGCTAAGGCAAGAAGAAGACCCCATTCAAAGTCACAAGGCCCTCTTTTATAATCATCCCATGAATATGAAGAGGTTTGTGTCTCTTTGGCTTCCCAATAAAGAGCACATCTTTTTATGTGGCTCTTTATCATTTCCCATGTAAGAAAAGAATCTTTTCATCCAATGAAGAGAGACTTTTCTCTTTCCTTCATGCAACTCCGACCGACCTCTCGGGCTTCCGACTCGGTCTCCCGACCAAGTCTCCCGAGTGGCGAGCTCCCGACCCAGTCTGCCGAGCTCCGACCCAGTCGGCCGAGTGCCAACCCAGTCCACCGAGTTCCGACTCAGTCCGCCGAGCTCCGACTCGGTCCGTCGAGCTCCGACTCGGTCCGCCGAGCTCCGACTCGGCCCGCCTAGCTCTGACTCGGCCCGCCGAGCTCCGACTCGGCCTCTCTCGAGTTCCCAACTCGAGTCCCCCGAACTGACCTCCCGAGTTCCCAACTCGGGCTCAAGTCTCCCGAGTTCCCAACTCGGGCTCAGGTCTCCCGAGTTCCCAACTCGGGCTCAGGTCTCCCGAGTTCCCAACTCGGGCTCAGATCTGTCGATCAACTTTTCCGAAGCATTGTGTCCTTTGTGTGTGGCCCAATAGGTTCTCGTGACGTTGGCAATGCACCTAAACACTTTAGACACATAAACAATGAGCGGCATCTAGCAATGCATCATTGCTACCCAAGTAACAAGAAAAGTCGAGATCCGACTAAACCTCCATGACTATGATAATGTATGACCTTGTCCTTCTATCCTTGATATCTAGATTGACCAATGAGGCATAGACCGTGTCATCCTCAATCAATCTTGTGTTTCTTGATCCCGAGTAGACTCACTCAAACAAATGAGCTCAATATCTCATATTGACTCATTTGAGCATGATCATGCGTTTCAGTAGTCCTACTCGATCAAGGGGCCCACAGATATCACTCCCGTCATATGGGAGGGATAGATCACATCTACTTCACTCACATCCCTCCGCATAATTCATTATATACCCAGTGATCGCCTTTATAGTCCACCCTGTTACGGGTGACGTTTGACGATACCAAAGTACATAACTCCTTATATAGGGAACCGTAGTGACTTCAGGTCTAAGGACTATTCATACCAATAGTCACATGAGAAAGTATATGACACTCATATGACAATCTATGAAACTTTCTCATGGAGGGTCATTCAGTACACATTCTCCAATGTATATCAATGTGTCAACTTGATATCACATATCCATGACTTGTGAGCTCAAGTCATCAGTTGACCTACATGCTAGTCTCTATGCATTAATATTGTCCCTGAATATTAATGCTTGACCAGGAATAATTTAGTGTAGTGTTCTCTACATTATCTCACTATCGATTCAACCAATCGATATAATGTATATACGAACCTACTACACAAGGACATTATTGTACTTAGTCATTCGGCACAGAATACAAATTAAGCATAATAACCAAACAAGTCTTTATTAATGATAGAATATGATACAAAATGCCCCTAGTCAATCATCACATAATTGGCTCTAGGGCTCCTACTAACACCATGGTCCTTGACCGTTTACTGCGGGCAATTCTATATTCGCGCAAAGGTTTACAGATTTAATACAAGAATAGTGCAGCAAGTAAATGAATACACTTTTCGTTATCGACGCCCAGTGTGGATCGTACTTCGGAGCAGAGGGTCGTCGTCGACGCTAGAGTCTCAAGATCGGAGTTTGCCGAAGCAGAGCGCTTGAACGAAAAGTTTAGAGACGTTTGAAAGTTGTGTTTTGAAGCCTTGGGGGTCGAGCCCCTTTTATAGTGCTCCTGGGGGCGCCTGGTACGTAGGGGGTGCCTGATGATAGATCGACAAGCGTGCTAGAGGGGGGTGAATAGCACTTTTTCGTTGATGTCTCTACAAGGTCGTTAGCACAGCGGAAACAATAATATGCAAAGGATAATAAAAACAATGCTAACAACAAAGGTTTACTTGGTATCCACCCCGGACGGGTGACTAATCCAAGAATCTGTCGGTGGTTCAATCCCCGGATAACCTCCGGCTAGTCCTCATCGCTCCTTGTGGGTGGAGAAACCTCGCCACAAACTCAAACAAAGCACTGAGCACAAAGACTACTATCTTGCCTTTAACCAAGACAAGATTCGTCAAGAATCTCAGCCACCACGAAGTCCTCTTTAAATAGGACTCGGGCTGAAACCCTCGCTACCAGTCGACTGGCCCCAGGGCAGTCGACTGGTGCCACTGAAATTTGATCATTGCACCCCAACGTTCGAATTCTCAGCCAACTCACCAGCCACCTACTAGTCGACTGCCCCCAGGGCAGTCGACTGGTCCCAGGCCGGAACCCTTCTGTGAGTTTTATCAGTTGACTGCCCTAGTCACTCACCTAGGGTTTCCCTTCCCGAGTACATTTCACTCCGCACTCGAACCCTAGGACTTTCCCGAGTACAATCCCACAGCACTTGTACCCACATGACTCAACTGACTCCTCCACAACAGCCTTGATTGTTGCCTTCGCGCCCTCTTCATCTTCGGCTCTCGTCCCTCGGATGCAAGCAAGCCTCCAGCTTGCCTCCATGCCATCCTTCACGCATGCCTCGAAGTTCGCGCACCTCAGCTCATCGTCCCTGCTCTCCAAGGTCCCTCAGGTGCACACAAGCCTCCAGCTTGTCTCCATGCCACCCTTTACCGTACCGAGGCCGTCCAGTCAAGTCCATATGTGTAACCTGTACAACCTGCACACTCAATATACACATATAAGAGCACAAGGGTAAACCTAACTTAAACCCTTTGCCCAAACATCAAAACACTTGGTCACTCCAGACCACAGATTGCCTCAGCAATCTCCCCCTTTTTGATGTTTGGCAATACGTTTAAGTTAGGGAAACAAGATAGTAGTCAAATAGCAAAATAATGCATATGCAATGCAAAATTGGATCCTATCCCAAGGCATCCCACACCTATTTCGAAACGGACTTTTTTAAAACCTATCCCAAGGCTCCCCACACCTAACTCTCCAAGTTAGGACTTTTCAACACCTAACCCTCCAAGTTAGAATTTTTCACCAAAATCGGGCTTTTTAGAGCTTCTCCCAAGCTCCCCCTACATTGGACTTACAAAGGCTTTTTAAGAACCTCTCCAAGGTTCCCCTTACGCCAAGAATGGAGCAATCATGCTCCCTCTTAATCTTAGCTCCCCCTAAACCTAGGGTTTCTAGAAAAGGTAAGTTAGGTTTCCCAACTTAAACCCAATCTTCTCCCCCTTTTCCATACATTAAAAAGACCCTAACAATATCCCAATTATTGGTTCTTTCAATCCTTTCAATCCCCAATGATTATAAACAATGTGTACTAACCCTCCATACACTTGTTTTTCATCATTTGGACACATAGCTAGCTGCTGAAACAAAATTCAGCCTTGACCAGTCGACTGCCCCCCAGGGCAATCGACTGATACTCTGAAAATCAAAATTTCAGCCTTTCTGATGAAATTCAGAAATGCGCCAGAAATTCCATAAATCTTCAAAAATTTTCAAATTTTGTGGAGACATTTATGGTACCCATACCTACTTGGGAAAAATACATTCTAAAATATATCTATCACCATTCCCAAGTTTGACATAAAACCCAAAACTAGCTAAAAACTTCAATTAAACCTTGCCCTAAAGTCCTAGTTTTGGTTTTCTCTTGATGTCTTTGCCCATGCCAACCCACAATGCATCCCTAGCATTGATTTACATGGCAATTACACACCAAAAATCAATTTTCATGCAATATGACCCCAATGTCATATTTCCATGCATGAAACTCAAAAACACCGTGCTAAAATCCAAGAATTGAGACTCAAGTCCGTCTCCAATTCCTTTGGCACACTCCATGGTCCATCTAGACCTCTAGGAGGAACCCTCCAAAGATCCATTAACCATATATCCCAAAGGCTCCTAGAGCTCCCCCTTGAGCTCTTAGCCCTAGCCACCTCCCTAGATGACTCAACCATCACTAGGCCACATCGGTGTTCCACCGATGACTCTTGGCCTACAAACTTGACACTCTTAACCTTAGACATCTCGTCTTTGGTTAAGTCCTTCTTTTTCCCTTTAAATAACATCCCCTTGCCATTTTTGGACTCCCCTTTCTTGCCATAATCATATGCTATCCTAGCATATCTCTTTCCCTTGGCATGGGAGACCTTAGATCGGTATCCTAGACCTAATCTATCATTGGTGCGGTTTAGGCCACCCAACACCATATCCAAACCATTAGATCCAACCGTGAATCTTTCTAGGGTCTTTTCTAATTTATCAAGTCTTGCCCTCAAGGCTTGATTTTCCCTTTCTAAGTTTTGAACCTTTGAGTCCATATGTCCACTTTGGACATTCCTAGACCTTCCCTCCTTTCTAGGCACATTCCTTCCCTTCTTGGGCTTAGTACCTTGATCCTTTGATACAGAGGTCTTGGGTCTATCATTATGCATGCTCTTCCTAGGGGTTTGATCTACCTTGTTAACCCTAGTCCTATCATTATATTTGAAACCAAAATTATGCATCATTAAGCATTTTTCATGAATGTTAGCATGCATGGATGAGTGATTGATTCTATTTTTAACATTTATCGAGGAGCTAGAATTTGAGTTGCATTTAAATCTAGAGTTAGGGATTACCTCTCTTACCCATGTAGTCCCTCCTTGATGTGATCTTTGCTTCTTCTTTTCCTCCTTCTCCCATCTTCTCAAATGCTCCATTTTCTTTAATTCTCCTTTTCTAGGGCACTTGGTGTGGTAGTGCCCTGGCTCTCCACACGTGAAGCATCGGATTTTCTTTTTCTTTTTGGCTTGGGCTTCTTCATTCCTACACCCTATGTTAGATTTTGAAGGAATTGAGATGAGTTTAGATTTTACCTCCATTTTACCTTTCGGGCACTTGTCCTTGTAGTGCCCCTTTTCGTTGCACCCAAAACATGTTATATGGCCCTTTGATTTGGCTTTGGTGGAGGTGGAGGCTAGGTTGACTTCTTTTTCAACCTTGGATGACGTGGATGCTTCCTCTTGTTCTTGTATGGTTGAGGGACTCTCCTCCCCCTCAATCCTTGAGATGGAGACCTCTTCCTCTTCTTCTCCTTTACTCGAGGAAGTGGATGATTCTTCACTTGATTGTTCATCCTCTTGGACTCTTGAGCTCTCTTCCTCGGGTTTTTCAACTAATTGACCTCGTGTAGGATTTTCATGAATTTCTTCTATCTTTCTCCATAGATCATGTGCATTTTGATATTCTCCTACACGACTCAAAATATTATTAGGTAAAACGTTAAACAATATATCAATTACCTTTTTATTTGCCTTGGATTGATTTTCTTGTTCTTGATTCCAATATCTAGGTCTAAGCCTCTTCCCGTGCTTATCCTTTGGAATCTCAAACGGCTCTTCAAGCGCAATCCGAAGGTCCCACTCCATTCCGAACCATGTCTCTATCCGTGACTTCCAATACCCGAAATCTTTATGGTTGTAGGGCGATGGAGTGTAGATGTCGTCCCCAAGTTTGTCTTTCATTTTCTTTTACCTCTAGCGTGTGCTCCCCCGGCGGTTAGTCCGATCGAGAGCGGTCCTTTACTCTGATACCAATTGATAGATCGACAGGCGTGCTAGAGGGGGGGTGAATAGCACTTTTTTGTTAATGTCTCTACAAGGTCGTTAGCATAGCGGAAACAATAATATGCAAAGGATAATAAAAACAATGCTAACAACAAAGGTTTACTTGGTATCCATCCCGGACGGGTGACTAATCCAAGAATCCGTCGGTGGATCAATCCCCGGATAACCTCCGGCTAGTCCTCGTCGCTCCTTGTGGGTGGAGAAACCTCGCCACAAACTCAAACAAAGCACTGAGCACAAAGACTACTATCTTGCCTTTAACCAAGATAAGATTCGTCAAGAATCTTAGCCACCACGAAATCCTCTTTAAATAGGACTCGGGCTGAAACCCTCACTACCAGTCGACTGCCCCCAGGGCAGTCGACTGTTGCCACTGAAATTCGACCGTTGCACCCCAACGTTCGAATTCTCAGCCAACTCACCAGCCACCTACCAGTCGACTGCCCCCAGGGCAGTCGACTGGTCCCAGGCCAGAACCCTTCTATGAGTTTTATCAGTCGACTGCCCTACTCACTCACCTAGGGTTTCCCTTCCCGAGTACATTTCACTCCGCACTCGAACCCTAGGACTTTCCCGAGTACAATCCCACAGCACTTGTACCCTCATGACTCGACTGACTCCTCCACAGCAGCCTCGACTGTTGCCTTCGTGCCCTCTTCATCTTCGGCTCCCGTCCCTCGGATGCACGCAAGCCTCCAGCATGCCTCTATGCCATCCTTCACGCATGCCTCGAAGTCCACGCACCTCAACTCATCGTCCTTGCTCTCCAAGGTCCCTCAGGTGCACACAAGCCTCCAGCTTGTCTCCATGCCACCCTTCACCGTACCGAGGCCGTCTAGTCAAGTCCATATGTGTAACCTGTATAACCTGCACACTCAACATACACATATAAGAACACAAGGGTAAACCTAACTTAAAATCTTTGCCCAAACATCAAAACACTTGGTCACTCCGGACCACAAATTGCCTCAACACCTGACACGCGCCTTCCGATCGGAGAAACTTCATCCGCAGCTCGGTCATCGCTTAGCCCCTCCGAATCGGCCTCTGGAGCTGACTGGGGCGCCCGGGACCTCCTAGGCGCCTAGCTTGACTTGGTCCGCTGGCTTCGTGGCTGATTTTGCTTCGACTCCTCTTTGGCTTTGAATTGGGCGCCCGGGACCTCCCGGGCGCCTAGCCCAGTGTTGTTTCGAAGCGATTCTTACTTTCTCCTTGTTTGGCTTTGACCTTGGGCTCCCAGGACCTCCCGGGAGCCTAGCCCACCTGCCTGCCCCTCTCCTTTGGGGTATTCTGAGCTGCAGAAACACACTCCTTCGATCCCTGCATCCAAGGTTAGTTCCAAAACAAACAAGGCAAGAATATTAGTCCATCTTTACAGTCGTAGCTATCTTGGTTCTGACTTCGGGTCTCCCAAATGGAACCCTAGGTCGAACCGACGCCTACTGTTCCCTCGACGGGGAATGCGTCCTCGCCTACTCCTCTCAGGAGAGTTTACCTTTTGCCAACAGCTATTCCGATTGGACTTTTTTCCAATCCACCTGACCAGGTCTTCGTGCCTAGTCCTCGACCAGGACTTCGTGCCCACCTTCTGAGCAGGTCTTCGGTGCCCACCTTCCGAGCAGGTCTTCGGTGCCTAGCCCCTTTCCAGGACTTCGTGCCCAGTCCTCTATTGGAACTTGGATGGCTAGAGAGGGGGAGGGGTGAATATAGCCAGACAATAAGTTCTTGAACTTTTAAAACTTCTGCACTTCAAGGTTAGACAGCGGAAGCAAACAACACAAAACAGAGTATTGCAGAAATTAAACCCTAAGCTAAGCACAAACAAGAACGCTAACAAGAGGATATACAAGGTTCGGGGATAACTTGCCCCAACTCCTTGGCGTGCCCGTAAGGTGGGTGATCCCTTGATCGTCGATAGATCAAGCCCCGGAAAATCCGGATAGAATGGAACCTCCTTCTCGGTGGAGTGACATCTCCACAGCGTTTCAATCAAGATGAAGATATTAAGTACAATGAAACACAAAGGAAGCTTACAGAGCACTTAGGACAGTAAGAACACAAGCGAACTCTTCACCGAGCTCCACTCAACACAGATCTCACGCAAGAACTCCCTCTTTATGTCTTCTTGCTGATGGACTCGTCGAGCTCCTTGTTTCTTCTTCCAAGCGCTCAAGTATGCAATGTCTCAACAGGTTGCTTCAAGGATCAAAATATGTGTAGTGGCAACCTCACTTCTCAGTTGTAGCTCAAGTAAGAAGATCACGCACACAGAGCCTTTCTCTATTCTCTTCATCGCCAGCCACTTAACCAACTGCTGCTATCGCCAGACGCTCCTCTGCAGCTCCCAGCTGCTCATCTGCATAGCCCAGCTACCTGACCTCTCCTGGACTCCCTGACCTCTCCTCAGTTGAGCCCCAGTCGAACCCTAGGTTAGCTTCCAGCAGTGCCAACGTCTGTTAAGACCTGAGAAATGAAAGCATCCAAACCTGCTCGATGGAAAGTCTCCCTTTGACCCTCCTTGAGTGTTTGAATCCATCCCTGTCACCTGCACACACAATCAGACGCTTAGCAAAGCATATCACAAGGAAATCACAGTGTATCAGAGAAAGCGCAGAGAAAACAGACGCGATCAGAGCGTTTGACATGCATTTCAAATTAAAGTTCAGCTTCTGATCGGTCACCAGACCGATCAGCGTGAACCCTGATCGGTCACCAGATCGATCAGGATAGGCTCGGTCCGATCAGGCTCTAGCCTGATCGGTCCACTGTGAGAAACTGGAAATCGCGAGCTCCTTGTGATCGATCACCCTGACCGATCTAGGACCAACTGGGTTTCCTCCAGCTTCTTTCTGCCACACCCCTGATCGGTCACCAGACCGATCAGGTTGTGGCCTGGTCGGTCTAGGGACCGATCAGGCTCCAGCCTGATCGGTTATAGTGAGAAGCCCGCGACGTTTGATCGTTCACCAGAACGATCTGAATAGTATCCCTGATCGGTCACCAAACCGATCAGGAGCCGAGCAGTAAGGTTTCCAAAGTCACTGTATGCTCCCTGATTGGTCACCAGACCGATCAGTCATAGCTGGATCGGTCACCAGATTGATCCACGAGGGAACTCCGTGCCAACTTCCCTGATCGGTCACTAGACCGATCCAGGCAAGGTCAATACCACTCTATGTCAAGAGAACGGGCCTCCAGCCTTCTCTGACTCGTGCTCAGTCCCTCGGACCAAGACTCCATGCCCAATTTCACTCACCGGGACTTCAACCTAGCCCTCCAAGCTAGGACCTGGCTTCACTCACCAGGATTTCAACTACCTAGCTTCCCAAGCTAGGACCTGGCCCTCCAAGCCAGAGTTTCATCAACCTAGCCCTCCAAGCTAGGACCTGGCCCTCCAAGCCAGGGTTTCATCAACCTAGCCCTCCAAGCTAGGACCTAGCCCTCCAAGCCAGGGCTTTTTCACATCTAGCCCTCCAAGCTAGGATTTTTTCCCACCTAGTCCTCCAAGCTAGGACTTTTCACACCTAACCCTCCAAGTTAGGACTTTTCATACCTAGCCCTCCAAGCTAGGACTTTTCACATGCCAGCATGCGATCTCCCGATCCACTTGGACTTAATCTGAATTCAACCAAACTTGAATCAAATTTAAATCCATGCCAAACACCAAAACAACAATCAGGGTCAGACTGCATCAACAATCTCCCCCTTTTTGTTGTTTGATAACCCGATTTAAGTTTAGGCATTAATGATCAATTGAAGGCAGTTCAATTATCGTAAGGGAATCAAAATCCTCCCCCTACAATAACCCTAAACTTAATCAACCATTCTCTCCCCCTTTGTCAAACATCGAAAAGGGTATGGTTATTAAGTTTACACATACCTCCCCCTCAAACACGGGTCTCTCCCCAAATCCAAAATAATCAAAGGTAAACTTTTGAATTGCATATGAAAGGCATATACCATAAATGTATCATGGCAACAATGTATATGCATCATACGACAATAAATGTGAATTACACATGAAAACATATACAGAAATATATCATGGTCAAACATGTATATGTTTTATATGACAAGTAAGGAATGCAGCTGTATCGGACACATAATCCTGATTGGTCTCTGTGACCGATCAGGTTCGTTGATTATTTGATACAGAAATATTTCTTGTTAGTCTGGGGAGCGATCAGATTTCAGAAAAATTTCTGAAACTCTGATACGTTCCTGATCAGACTGCATTAACAATTGGCATTCCACAACAGGGATGTAGACTCTATTGATATTCGTCATTTCAGAAAAATTTCCGAAACACGACATTAAGAACAAGAGTCATGACTCAACAAACCCTTTCTTATGAATTTGAACATTTCAACATAGGTTTGTATCAAATTAATATTAGGTTTTGTTCCAACTATAATTAGTTTGTATCAGATGTGTTTGTATCAAAATGATCAACAATCTGATACAATTTGATGAAAAGAGATTGGTTTGAGGAGGTTTTGGATCACTTTGGAACGATTTGGGAGTTCCTTGATCAAAATTGGTCTGATCGGTCACCAGACCGATCAGAAGGACCCCTGATCGGTCGGTGGACCGATCAGGTCTGATACAGAATGGTTTCTGAAACTGATCAGCTTCAGAAACGGGTTTGTTTCAACTCTAAACCCTAATACAATCAGATTTAACTCCTAACAGTGTTCCATTAAACAACATTCATGTTTCTTTGACCAGAATAAACATCATGATTAGTGTCCCTTAACTTAGGTTTATTCCCATCAAGTTTTAAGACCTTAAACCAAACAAACACAGCTTTGTATCAAAGCATGATCAGTGGGAAAACAAACCAGTAATGGAATTTGAGTACTAACCTTTGAACCATCATAGACTAGGTTGACATGCTGTTCTTAACCAAAGTTATATAAGAAAATTTTGGCCTGCTTAAATCAAATTAACACCAATATATGATTAAATTCCAAAACATGCTTGCATCAAGTTAATATCAAGTTATGTTCAATTTCTAAATTCTGATCTGTTTAATGCATGTTTATAACATGCTCACTCCAACTACTCAACCCCATAATCCTCATTCCCAGTTACTAGAAACAAATCATAACTATTTTCTTTCCAAGTAAACTAAAAGTTAAGCATGGCATACATAGCACAGGAAATACAGTTGATGTAAATGCATCCAATCCTTAGCTATACTCTTCATGATCTCAACCAGAAATTTTCAAACAGAAATTTTCCAACCATGGATACTAGAAGTAATGAATATGTATTGCTATTTGAACTAGACAGTTTCTTCTTTGTTTTGAAAGCAAACTTGATCATGGAAGAATTTTAATACTAAAGTAAATTGTACTTAAGCATGATTAAGTACTTTGGCACATGAATTCTATAAAAATCACTAGCCAAGGGATTACATTGTTATAAGAATTAAAGCAATGAAAATCAAATTATCTAATTTGAATTCTCCAAAGCTAATCATGTGGATAACAATTTTCCCTGACCATAGATTTGGAGCACCCGTTATCAACAACCCATGTTGATAGATGCTCCCCCTTAAGCAATGCTTACACAATTCTAAAGATAGAGGTTCTAGGTACCTAAATTTTGGGACCTAATGAACTTTCAATGAAAGACTTTGGCACCCATGCCTTAGTCATTTTCTTTTTGGCTTTTTAAACCTTAGAATTTTTTGATGATCTAAAATGTGTTCTAGACATTAGTGACATGATACTAGGTTCTTTAGGTCGGTAACCTATACCGACCTTGTTGTAAACCGCCCTTTGGGAGTTTAGTATCATGTCTAAGGTTTTAGAGCTAGTTGAGAATTTCTCAAGAACATTCTTGAGATTTTCAACTTCACTCTTTAAGTCTTTATTTTCATTTTCAAGGATCTTAACATGTAAGTCATCAATTACCTCATCCTTAAAGGTTTTTAAATGTTCTACTTCCAATTTCAAAGATTTGATCTTGTTCTTAGACTTTTGAGCATGTTTGTCAAGCAAGCTATTGTTCTATAGCACTTATCTAGCTCGGGAGAGATTACCTCTTCATCATCCGAAGATGATGAAGGCGCGGTTGAGGAGCTTCATTCGTCTCCACTCTCCTTGGATGACTCTTCTAAGACCACTAGAGCCACATGACAGTAGGTCTTCTCCTCCTCCATTTTCTTCTTTTTGTCACCTGCCACTAAAGCCAACCCTTTCTCCTTTGGGCTTTGGTTAGATATCTCATGTAGTTCCATTTCACAAAATAGATCTTCTAACTTAACAAAAGAAAGATCCCTGGAAACCTTGTAGGCATCCACCATGTATGCCTACAAGGCATTCCTAGGAAATGATTTAAGGACATACCTTACAAGATCTCGATTTTCCACCTTTTCATTGATGGAGTGCAAGCCGTTGAGGATCTCTTTGAATCTTCCATGGAGTTCACTTACCTTTTCATTTTCTTCCATGAAAAGGTTTTGAAGTTAGCTGAGAAGGAGGTCCTTTTTGGCTGTTCGGGTTTCATGAGTGCCTTCATGGAGCTCAATGATCTTGCTCCATAGGTCTTTAGCACTTGTAAAGGGACCAACCTTGATTAGTTGGTCCTTGGTCAACCCGCATTGCAAAGTTACCACCGCTTTCGCATCGGCTTCACCTTTCCGGATTTGATCTGCCGACCAACTTGAGAAGTCCATCTCTTTTCCCTCAGCATCTTTAGGAGTGGAAAAACCTTCCTTGACAGCAAACCACATGCTGAGGTTGGTTTTGAGGTAAAACTCCATCTTCGACCTCCAATATGGAAAATCAGTGTCGTCGAAGAGTGGAGGTCGGCTGGTGCTAAACCCTTCTCTTCCCATGGTCATCTTTGTTAGCTCTCGGATGTTAAGCCGTTGAAGTAGAGCCCTAAGCTCTGATACCACTTGTTATAGCTTGGATAACTAGAGAGGGGGGTGAATATAGCCAGACAATAAGTTCTTGAACTTTTAAAACTTCTGCACTTCAAGGTTAGACAGTGGAAGCAAACAACACAAAATAGAGTATTGCAGAAATTAAACCCTAAGCTAAGCACAAACAAGAGCGCTAACAAGAGGATATACAAGGTTCGGAGATAACTTGCCCCTACTCCTTGGCGTGCCCGTAAGGTGAGCGATCCCTTGATCGTCGGCAGATCAAGCCCCGGAAAATCTGGATAGAATGGAACCTCCTTCTCGGTGGAGTGACCTCTCCATAGCGTTTCAATCAAGATGAAGATATTAAGTACAATGAAACACAAAGGAAGCTTACAGAGCACTTAGGACAGTAAGAACACAAGTGAACTTCTCACCGAGCTCCACTAGCACAGATCTCACGCAAGAACTCCCTCTTCGTGTCTTCTTGCTGATGGACTCGCTGAGCTTCTTGTTTCTTCTTCCAAGCGCTCAAGTATGCAATGTCTCAACAGGTTGCTTCAAGGATCAGAATATGTGTAGTGGCAACCTCACTTCTCAATTGTAGCTCAAGCAAGAAGATCTAGCACACAGAGCCTTTATCTCTTCTCTTCATTGCCAGCCACTTAACCTGCTGCTGCTGTCGCCAGATGCTCCTCTGCAGCTCCCAGCTACTCATCTGCACAGCCCAGCTACCTGACCTCTCCTGGACTCCCTGACCTCTCCTCAGCTGAGCCCCAGTCGAACCCCAGGTTAGCTTCCAGCAGCGCTAGCGTCCGTTGAGACCTGAGAAATGAAAGCATCCAAACCTGCTCGATGGAAAGTCTCCCTTTGACCCTCCTTGAGTGTTTGAATCCATCCCTGTCACCTGCACACACAATCAGACACTTAGCAAAGCATATCACAAGGAAATCACAGTGTATCAGAGAAAGCGCAGAGAAAACAGACGCGATCAGAGCGTCTGACATGCATTTCAAATTAAAGTTCAGCTTCTGATCGGTCACCAGACCGATCAGAGTGAACCCAGATCGGTCACTAGACCGATCAGGATAGGCTCAGTCCGATCAGGGCCTGATCGGTCCATGGTGAGAAATTGGAAATCGCGAGCTCCTTATGATCGATCACCCTGACCGATCCAGGACCAGCTGGGTTTCCTCCAGCTTCTTTCTGCCACACCCCTGATCGGTCACCATACCGATCAAGTTGTGGCCTGATCGGTCTGGGCACCGATCAGGACACTTCCTGACCGATCAGGCTCTAGCCTGATCGGTTATAGTGAGAAGCCCGCGACGTTTGATCGTTCACCAGAACGATCTGAATAGTATCCTTGATCGGTCACCAGACTGATCAGGAGCCGACCAGTAAGGTTCCCAAAGTCACTGTATGCTCCCTGATCGGTCACCAGACCGATCAGTCATAGCTGGATCGGTCACCAGACTGATCCACGAGGGAACTCCGTGGCAACTTCCCTGATCGATCACCAGACCGATCCAGGCAAGGTCAATACCACTCTAAGTCAAGAGAACGGGCCTCCAGCCTTCTCTAACTCGTGCTCAGTCCCTCGAACCAAGACTCCATGCCCAGTTTCACTCACCGGGACTTCAACCTAGCCCTCCAAGCTAGGACCTGGCTTCACTCACCAGGATTTCAACCACCAAGCTTCCCAAGCTAGGACCTGGCCCTCCAAGCCAGGGTTTCATCAACCTAGCCCTCCAAGCTAGGACCTGGTCCTCCAAGCCAATGTTTCATCAATCTAGCCCTCCAAGCTAGGACCTGGCCCTCCAAGCCAGGGCTTTTTCACACCTAGCCCTCCAAGCTAGGATTTTTTCCCACCTAGCCCGCCAAGCTAGGACTTTTTCACACCTAAACCTCCAAGTTAGGACTTTTCATATCTAGCCCTCCAAGCTAGGACTTTTCACATGCCAGCATGCGATCTCCCGATCCACCTGGACTTAATCCGAATTCAACCAAACTTGAATCAAACTTAAATCCGTGTCAAACACCAAAATAACAATCAGGGTCAGACTGCATCAACAATCTCCCCCTTTTTGTTGTTTGACAACCCGATTTAAGTTTAGACTTTAATGATCAATTGAAGGCAGTTCAATTATCGTAAGGGAATCAAAATCCTCCCCCTACAATAACCCTAAACTTAATCAACCATTCTCTCCCCCTTTGTCTGTCCCTCTCCTTTGGGGCATTCTGAGCTGCAGAAACACACTCCTTCGGTCCCTGCATCCAAGGTTAGTTCCAAAACAACCAAAGCAAGAATATTAGTTAGTATTTACAGCCGTAGCTGTCTTTGTTTTGACTTCGGGTCTCCCAAATGGAACCCTAGGTCAAACCGACGCCTACTGTTCCCTCGACGGGGAACGCGTCCTCACCTACTCCTCTCAAGAGAGTTTACCTTTTGCCAACCGACTCATTCGGTTAGACTTTTGCCCGATCCACCTGACCAGGTCTTCGTGCCCAGTCCTCGACCAGGACTTCGTGCGCACCTTCTGAGCAGGTCTTCGGTGCCCAGCCCCTTGCCAGGACTTCATGACCAGTCCTCGACCAGGACTTCGTGCCCACCTTCCGAGCAGATCTTTGGTGCCCAGCCCCTTGACCAGGTCTTCTTTGCCCAGCCCTTTGCCAGGACATCTTGCCTAGTGTACCTAGGACTTCTTTCCTGCACACTTAGTAACTACATTAGACAACAATAATATCTTAACTCTTGAACCCTTTGCCATTATCAAAACCCAGGTTTCACTTAGGTGCTGCCTACACCAACAATCTCCCCCTTTTTTATTTATGATAACCCGGTTCAAAAAGTTAAGTTAATCATACAGATAAGTAGGTAAAGTACCTAAATTTAATTTCCTCCCCCTGGATGAAATCTCCCCCTGAGTTTTTCAAAAGTTCGTGGGGTTTTTGAAAAAGTTTCTAAGTCTAAAAGTGAAACGTTTTTTAGGTTTTCAATACTTAAAAAATTTTCAAGAAAAGGTTTTTAAGTTAGAAAACATTTTCCAAAACATATTTTGAGTTGGGCACTTGGCAAATTTTCAGGAGAATTTGAAATTTACACTTAGAAAATTTTCAACCAACCAAAGATGCTTAGAATAATTTTTGAACGTGAGTAATTTCGAAAGTAATTTCCAAAATACTTAGTTTTTGCACTTTAGAAAATTTTCTAAACTGAAGTTTTAACACTTAAAAATTTTTCAAGCAGTTTTAATACACAGTTTAAATACTTAGGAAGCAGTTAAACACTTAGAAATAGTTTTCAAGCACTTTTAATACTTAGAAATATTTTTTTGAGCACTTTTAATACTTAGAAATATTTTTCATGCACAATTTTGAATTTATGACTTAGAATAATTTTTGAAAACAAGAAAGATTAACTTTCAAAGTGAACTTAAGTATTTGAAGAACTTTACTTTTTGAAAAACAGGAGACAAAAGTTTTTGGAAAAAGATTTACTTTTTTTTGAAGGAATTAATTTCGAAGAAAAAAATTAAATTTTGAAACTTTCTTTTCTCTCTTCTTTTCTCTCCTCTCCAATCTCTCCCCCTTTTCCATATATCAAAAAAAATATAGCAAAAAAAAAAGAGTAATCAAAGTAAGATGTTGTATTGAACCAATTATAAATTTAAACTAGACCAAATTAATTTAAATTTTCACTTTCAGGTCCTGTCTAACCCAATTAACTACTTACTGACTGTTATAAATAGCAGCTTTCGCTAGGGTTAGTCAAGTTAAGTGATCTGATCAAGTTAGAATTTCTAAGCTTGACACTTAACCTGATTACTGTTTAATTAGTATTTAGTGCCCCAATTACTGCAGATGCACTGACTTAAAGCATCTTGAATCAAGGCAAAGTCCTAAGCATCTCAACCCATTCTAGGTTATCAATCAGAAGTACCCTAAGGTGCTTGTGAGATGCTGGCTTCTAGATCTATAGGTGCATGCAATTCTAGGGTTAGGGCCTAGGCTAAGTCCCTTTGCGAAAAAGCCCTAGTTTTGAAATGGGTAATTTTATTTAAAAAAACTAAGTCGAAAAAATCATTTTAAATAACATAATGAAAATAAAGAAATGATTTTGCAGAAAATAAAATAGTTTTAGAAAAACAATATAATTAGAGCAGTCATATTCTACCAAGCATAACCCTAACTACCTTCTCATTAACATAGTGTTGCAGCTTATCAAACAAGAGATTAGAAAGTAAAGCTGATAGATGCATATGAGTCACCTGGTCAGTAGGACCAGTAAGGTCACACCATAGTCAAATACATGTCAACCCTACTGAGTAGGGGTAGTCAAAGAGTCAACAGTACAACTGAAAATATCAATCTAAACTAAGAGGAAGGGCCAGGATGATCAGATGAGCTGGGCTGCCAAGATCGGAATAACGACATCATTTCATTATATCGTGCGTCGTTAGTCTCTCGATCGGTTCTGAGGGTATTCATATACTCAGTGTGACGGGCATCATTTGCTTCCATATACTCTGCGTGATTGACCTCTATTTCCTCCCTGAGGCTGTGGACCTCAGTCTGAAGTAGTGTTAGTCTCTCGTCAGTCGTCGGAGGTGGGGGTTCGTCCATGTGCTCTCGAATCTCGACAGCGAGATCTGCGACGTCGACCTCTACCTCCTCATCGGAATCGATCTGGGCTCCAGCTCGCTGACGTCTCCATGATAAAACCCTGGTAACCGAGACATTTATGCTCGCTAGGAAAAAGTTTCTATAACCAATCTCATCAAATTTAGTCATCGAGGTCATCTCTCCGTCGGTAATATCGCGACCGTGATGATGAAGAAGAGAGGTGATGATGTGGCAATAAGGGGTGCGTACCCGACCCTGAGTAGCGACACTAGATGCATGTAGAATGGTGTGGAATATGTGAAGTCCAATATCTATGTCTAAGTGATGGATCAAAGCATACAGCAGGAAGGTATGGAATGGTCGCATGGTCGCGACGTCCCTAGTGGTCAAGGGAAGAATGCAACGGACTAGAACTCTATAGAGAGCGTAGTCCTGGACTTGGAGATCTACTGATTGAAACCGACTAACCAGGGGGTTTCGGGTAGTTCTATAGAAATATGAATAAAGGGTGTCCAGATCAATATGGGAGTAGGGAGGAGCAAAGGGAGGATCTCTAGGAGGGTAACAGCAGAAGGTGGACTGGGAAGGACGCAGTCCAAGGAATCTGTTAAACAACAAGGGCGTGATAGTCAAGGGCATTCCTTGTACAGTGGTGACATAGCTAAGATCTTCTTGTCTGACTAGGTTATTGTAAAACTCTGCACATAGTGTAGTATTCACAGAATGGGTGCAGAAAACAAGTCGGTCAAGTTGATAGAAGTTGATGACGTCCATAGCTACTAGACAGGATTGAGTGAAAAACTGTTTATTCAAGAAGCTTGTCTTGATGGGTTTATAGGTCGTCCTAGCAAACTTATTGAATAGTTCGAGGGTCGGAAACCTAGGGTCAGGGCTAGGCTCGGTCCCGAGGTTGGGTTGAGTAGCACGACGTTTTCTAAATTAATAACAAGAAACATGCATTTAGCGAAATAACTAAAAAGAATTAATTATAAATGCATGAAAAATTGATACCGGGTAGCCATCCGGGGAGGCATGGTTGAAGTGGAGCGTTCGAGGGCACGAGAGGGTCGTTCGGGCACCTTGGGAGGAGAAGAGTTAGAGAAGAGAGTTTGTTTTGGGGTGGCACATGAATGAAGTCTCGGTGGCCTTTTATAGAGGATAGTCGGGCGCCCGGGAGGGATCGTGTGCCTGAAGTCAGGCGTAAGCTGCCAAAGACAATTTTTTCGGTATTAACATTGGACTTGGGGCACCCGTGAGGACTCGGGCGCCTGGAGTCAGCTGCCATGTGTGGCAGCTTTTGCTGCTTCGAATTGACTTAAAGGCCTAGGCGCCTGATAGGTCACGGGCGCCCAGGTTAGCTGGGAATGTTGACAGCTTTTGCTATCTTGGTCGAAGAAAAAGGGAGGGGGCGCCCGAGGGGTCACGGGCGCCCGAGGGGTCACGGGCGCCCAGGTTGATCGTTGTTTGACCATTGACCAATTTGACTCTTTGACCAGGTTTGACTATTTTGACCAGGTTTGACTATTTTGACCTGGTTTGATTCCAATGACCAACCAACAATCAATTCAATTCAATTATAAAATCAATGTTTTTTATTTGACAATATTACAGAAACCAGATTTTGAGTTAAGTCCTAACTGTCTCACCCGGTCTAGAGTTATCAATCACATTAACCTTATGGGTTTTTGTGAGACAAGTTTTAATAGAAGTAAAGAATTCATTTTGAAAAACTATGATTAGTTTTAAAAAATTAAATTAATTTTGAAAAACCAATTAATTATGTTTTAAAATTATTTTTGAAAACAATGGTTGAATCTAAGATTAATTGAAATTTGTGTTAGATTCAAATCTGACAATAGTAAAGTGAATTTGGTTTTCAATAATCGGCTTCCAGGTCTTTGCGAGGCACTAGGCCTTCTTTGGTCGTAGTCTTATTGGATCATCAATCCTTTCCTTGACAAAGTCTTTTATTGAAAATCCATTTTCAAGTTACTCCTTGAAAGATTTTGGTCCAACTAGTTTGGGTCTTGGATCGGTTGCTTCGGCTAGTTCCGCCAAAATGGCTTCCCTAACGTACTATCATCTCACTGTTGATGCAGTCTGACCCTGATTGTTGTTTTGGTGTTGACACTGATTTTAGTTTAGGTTGATTAGATGATTATAATTAAGTCCTGGTCGTGGACTAGGCATACCTAGTGGGACTAGGTTTGATGAAAACCTGGCTTGGAGGGTCAGGTCCTAGCTTGAGAAGCTAGGTTGATGAAAAGTACTAGCTTGGAGGGCTAGGTGTGAAAAGTCCTAACCTGGAGGGTTAGGTGTGGAAAAGTCCTAGCTTTGAGGGTTAGGCGAATGAAATCCTAGCTTGGAGGGCTAGGTGTGGAAAAGTCCTAGCTTGGAGGGCTAGGTAGATGAAATCCTAGCTTGGAGGGCTAGGTGGATAAAATCCTAACCTGGAGGGTTGGGTGTGGAAAAGTCCTAGCTTGGATGGCTAGGTGTGGAAATTCCTAACTCGGAGGGTTAGGTGATTGGAAATCCCGGTGAGTGAAGCTGGGTCCTAGTGAGTGAAGCCAGGTTGATTGGAAATCCCGGTGAGTGAAGCCGGGTCCTAGTGAGTAAAGCCAGGTTGACAGAAGTCCCAGTGAGTGAAGCTGGGCAGGGAGTCTTGGTCCGAGGGACTGAGCATGAGTCAGGGGAGGCTGGGAGCCAGTTCTCTTGACTTAGAGTGGGTTTGGCCTTGCCCAGATTGGTCTGGTGACCGATCAATGAAGTTGGCACGAAGTTCCCTCGTGGATTGGTCTGGTGATCGATCCAGCGATGTCAGATCGGTCTGGTGACCGATTAGGGAGCTTCTAGTAACTTTGGCAAACCTACTGATCGGCTCCTGATCGGTCTGGTGACCAATCAGGGAGAAACCTTGATCAATCAGTCTGAACGATCAACTGTCGTGAGGTTTCTCACCCTGACCGATCAGACTGGAGCCTGATCGGACTGAGAGTGTCCTGATCGGTCTGGTGACCGATCAGCAGTGTATTTCAGGCGGGATTGTGGCAAGTAGATTTCTGGATCGGTTTGGTGACCGATCTGGTGACCGGTCAGGGTGACCGATCATACAAGCTTGCGATTCCAGGTTTCTCACTTGGGACCGATCAGGCTGGAGCCTGATCGGTCTGGGATCATTCTGATCGGTCCGGTGACCGATCACTTTAATTCAAAATGCACTGTCAGACGCTCTGATCGCGTCTGTTCGCATCTGCTTTTTCTAATACACTGCTGATATCTACTCTAACCTTCTGATACTTTGATTTTCTGTTGATTTGCTGCCCTAATGAGCTGCTAAGTGTGCAAGTGACTCAGGTATCATCCAAGGGAAGTCAAGCGAAGGTTTTCACTATCGCATGTTTGTCCGTTTTCCATCTCAGGGTGCAACGGATGCTGGCAATGCTGGAGCTGCTGACTGGGGCTTGGCTAAGGGAAGCTCAGGGAGTCCAGGAGAGCTCAGTGGTAGCTGGCTGTTGTAGGTGAGCAGCTGGAGGCTGCAGTGAGGTGGTGACCTGGCGATCAGTGAGCTGAGACTTAAGCACTTGGTGGTGAACAAGTCTCAAAGACGTTATAGCTTGTGTTCTTGCGACATCTCATATTGTGCTCTAGCGACAACTCTATTCCATCATCTTGAGCAAGCAACCGTGATCTTTGAAGCAACCTTCTGTTACTTGAGCATTTGGAAGAGAAACAAGAAGCTTGGCGAGTCCATCAGCGAGAAGACACGAAAAAGGGAGTTCTTGCGTGACATCTGCGTTGAGTGGAGCTCGGGAGAAGTTTGCTTGTGTCCTTGGTGTTCCAAGTGCTAAGTAAGATCCTTCTTGTGTTTCCTGTACTTTATACTTGATACATCTTGAAACGCTGTGGAGAGGTTACTCCACCGAGAAGGAGGCCCCTTTACAAGTGCAAAGGATTTGTGGAATAAACTTATTGAACTCCATGAGGGAACCCGAGATTCAAGAATCACCAAGAGGGACTTGTTCCTCAACCAACTTCAAAACCTCTCCATGAAGGAGAATGAAATGGTGAGTTAACTCCATGGTAAGTTCAAGGAAGTCCTCAATGGTCTCCATTCCATTGATGAAAAGGTCGAGAACCGCGACCTTGTAAGGTATGTGCTTAAAGCTTTTCCAAGGAATGCTTTGTGGTCATCCATGGTGGATGCCTACAAAGTATCTAAGGATTTATCAATTGTAAAACTAGATGATTTATTTTGTGAGATGAAACTTCATGAAATAGCTGACAAAGGCCCCAAGGAGAAGGGGATTGCCTTAGTTGCAGGAGAAAAGACCAAGAAGAAGAAGGAGAAGAAGAAGGAGAAGGAAGTCTCTTCATCTTCATCTTCATTCGAATCCGAATCCGAATCCGAGTCCGAGGAAGATGGCAGCGGGTCTTCTTCATCCGAGATGGCAAATTTTGTAAGAAGAATGATGAGGAAGAGCCGACGCTTCAAGGGTAATGGTAACCCTAATGAAGTTAAAATTGATAAATCTAACGTTACTTGTTATGAGTGTAGCAAGAAAGGGCACTTCAAGAGTGAATGCCCAAAGCTCAAAAAGAAGGAGGATAAATCCAAGAAGAAGAAGAAGGCCTTGAAGGCCACTTGGGATGAATCCTCCTCAAGCTCATCCGAAGAGGAGAAGGATGAGAAGAGTACACGGCATGTGACACTCATGGCATTGGAAGATCAAGAGAGCAGTGATGAATCCTCCGACTCCTCAAACGCGGTTTCATCATCTTCGGATGATGAAGAGGTAATCACTCCCGAACTCGATAAATGCTATAGAACAATTGCATGCTTAACCAATTTGTTGAAAAAGTCAAAAATTAAGATTAAATCATTGCAATTAGAAGTTGAAATCCTCTAGGGATGAGGATGTAGATGATTTACATGTTGAGATGCTTGAGGATGAAAATAAATCTCTGAAGAGTGAAGTTGAGAGACTCAAGAGTGTTCTTGAGAAGTTCTCAACAAGCTCAAAGACCTTAGATATGATCTTGAATGCCCAAAGAGCAGTCTACAATAGGGTCGGTATTGGTTACCGACCCAAAGAACCATCATTTGTGTCCTTAATGTCTAGGACTGATGTTAGACAATTGAAGACACCTAGAGTTCAAAGAAAGGTAGTCAAGGCATGGGTGCCTAAGCCTTGCTTAGTAGGTGTTTTAGATCCCAATGTTTGGGTACCTAAATTTCTATTTTTCGAATTGTGTAGGTTGTGATTGAGGGGAAGCATCTATCAACTTGGTTCATTGATAGTGGGTGCTCCAAACATATGACCGGTGATAAATCATTATTCACTACCTTCAATGCAAAAATAGAGGTAATGCTTCCTTTGGAAATAATGGTAGTCTTAAGGTTATAGGAATAGGAGACATTCAAATATCCGAATGTCTTAGGATTAAGAATGTCCTTCTAGTCAAGGGGATGACATTTAATCTCCTAAGTCAGTCAATTGTATGATGCGGGTTACACAATTGATTTTAAATCAAGTCAATGTCTAGTTAGACAATATGACAACTTTAACACGGTACTAGTAAGAACAAGAGTAGATAACATTTATCAAGTTTCATTTAAAAGTGCTACTAATGCTTTTGCTAAGTGTCTCATGTCAAGAGAAGATGAGTCCACCCCTTTGGCACCGGAGACTAGCACACGTGAACATGAAGAATATCCGGAAATTGGCCAATAAGGGACTAGCTCGTGGCTTACCAAGCATCAAGCATGAAAAGGACAAACTTTGTGATGCATATCAAATGGGTAAGCAAACAAAATCTGCACATAAAGGTAAAAGCACTGAAAGTACTTCTACCACACTGGATTTACTTCACATGGACTTGTTTGATTGTAGCACAATCATATCCTTGAATGGTAGTAGATATTATTTTGTTATCATTGATGATTTTACTAGATATACATGGACCTATTTTCTAAAGTATAAGGATCAAACTTTAGATGTCTTTATTTTATTCTGTAGAAGAGTTGAAAATGAGAAATCATCAACAATTAAAACAATAAGAAGTGATCATGGAGGTGAATTCCAAAATCAAAGATGTTTAGAGTTTTGTCAAGATAGAGGGTATAGGCATGAGTTCTCCACTCCTAGAACACCACAACAAAATGGTGTTATAGAGAGGAAGAACCGAGTCCTACAAGAGGTTGCACGAAGTATGCTCAATGAGTACTCATTACCAGGGTACTTATGGGCCGAAGCTGTAAACACAGCTTGCTATGTGCAAAACCGAGTCCTCATCCATAGATTCTTAGGAAAGACTCCTCATGAACTTTGGTTTGGAAAACCACCTACGGTTAAACATCTTAGAGTGTTTGGTTGTAAGGTGTTTATCCTAAACACCAAGGACCACCTTGGAAAGTTCACGGCAAAGGCTGATGAAGGGATACTGGTCGGGTACTCCCTCGTTAGCAAAGCTTGCAGAGTCTACAACAAGAAGTCTAGAATGGTTGAAGAGTCTTCTGATGTTATTTTTGAGGAAATTCCCAAAGTAAATGATCAATCAGAAGATGTTGAAGGAGTTCAATTCGAACTCAGGCAACTGGGTTTGGATGAAAGTCCAAATATTGTAGATGGTGGTGATGAGTCTGATGACGGTGAGCCTAGACAACTTATAGATCAGCCGGATTCTGAGGCTGAGCATGTGTCTAGTGACACCATTCAAGAAGCACCACCAACACCAAGGGAAACTAGGTTAGCCTCTAGCCATCCCCAAGATCAAATTGTTGGAGACATCTATCATGGGGTTAGGACTAGATCATTCTTCCGGAATGAGGCTAATGAAGTTGCCTTAATTTCCAAAATTGAACCTAAAAAATTTGACGAGGTATTAAATGATCCCGATTGGATCATTGTTATGCAAGACGAACTGGGTTAATTCGAAAGAAGTCAAGTTTGGGACTTAGTCCCTAGACCTAAGAAGACCACCATAATTGGAACCAAATGGGTCTTTAAAAATAAATTGAACCATAAGGGAGAAATCATAAGGAACAAGGCACGCTTAGTAGCCAAGGGCTACAGTCAAGTTGAAGGCCTTGATTATGATGAGACATATGCTCCCGTGGCACGATTAGAGTTCATCCGATTGATACTTGCATTTGCAGCACATCGAGGTTTCAAGCTATATCAAATGGATGTCAAATCGGCCTTTCTAAATGGTTTAATAAGAGAGAGGTCTATGTCGAACAACCTCCGGGGTTTGAGAGTACCGAATTCCCAAACTACGTGTTCACGCTCAAGAAGGCGCTCTACGGCCTTAAACAAGCACCTCGAGCTTGGTATGAGTGGTTATCGACATTCCTAATTGAAAAAGGTTTTGTTAGAGGACAAATAGACCCTACACTATTTCTATGAAGAGATGGTGACAATATATTCGTAGCCCAAGTGTATGTCGATGACATAATTTATGGCTCAAACAACAAGGGTTATTTAAATGAATTTATTGGACACGTGGAGAGTGAATTTGAGATGAGTCTAGTGGGAGAGTTGACTTTCATCCTTGGACTTGAAATCAAGCAAACTCGTGATGGAATTCATGTGCACCAATCAAAGTATACTCAAGAGATGCTCCGAAAATTTAACATGAGTGATTCAAAGAAAGTTACCACTCCCATGGCTACAAACACAAGATTAGACAATGATGAGAGTGGTAAACCTGTTGACCTAACTCAATATCGGAGCATGATAGGTAATTTGCTATACCTCACAGCTAGTCGACCTGATATACTTTTTGCTGTGGGTATGTGCGCTAGATATCAAGTATGTGCCAAGGAATCTCATTTAATTGCTGTTAAACGAATTTTGAGATACCTTAAGGGCACAATTGGAGTTGGCCTATGGTACCCCAGTACCGAGTCTTTTGACCTAATTGGCTATACTGATTCCGACTATGCTGGGTGTAAGTTGGATCGGAAAAGTACAAGTGGGGGCTGCCAATTCCTAGGTTCATCACTAGTTAGTTGGTCAAGTCGGAAGCAACATTGTGTTGCTCTCTCCACGACCGAGGCAGAATATATCGCCATGGGAGAGAGTGTATCACAATTGTTGTGGATGATTCATACACTAGAGAACTATAGATTAAGCTACAAGGGTGTGCAAGTGTTGTGTGACAACATTAGCACTATTAACCTAACAAAGAATCCAGTCCACCATTCTAGGACCAAGCATATTGAAGTGCGTCACCACTTCATTAGGGATCATGTTGCTAGAGGAGACATTGTACTCTCACTTGTAGAGTCCAAATCAAATCTAGCAGACATTTTCACTAAACCACTCCCCGAGAATGAATTTAGTTTCTTAAGAAGGGAGTTGGGAATGTGTCGCGCTTCGTAGGATTGAAATGCACTCAAAACCCTTCATGATCAATTCAAATTGTTGGGAACAATTGGGTAACTTGGGGACATCTCACACAAACTATAAGGTTTACCAAAACATTTTTTGTTTGCTAGAAATTGGGTGAGATGCTAGGATCAACTTAATTTCTCAAAATGTCAATGCATCCCTTGGGAAATTTGGTTGACGAGATAAAAATCACTACGGTGACCATGTATGGGGAAAACCAACGCATAACACATGTGTATTTGGCTCCATGATCATACTTGGACATTCCAATCAAGGAATCTTGATTGGAAACCTTATTTGGATACAAACTTGTTTGAAATTGGGTGGATGTTTGTTGATTGAGTTTGACTTCACTTGGGTGGAGCAAAGTGATTGTTAGACTCATAAGGACCTTTGATTCTTGTTAAAAAATCAATTATAGTCATGGGAACACTTCCAAGATCGATATTTTCCATCTGATCTAATCAGATAACGTTTGGGGTTCTGAAACTAAATGTTTCAGATCGTATCAGGAAAATTCAGGGAGCCTGATCGGTCACCGGACCGATCAGGAGCATGTCTGATCGGTCAACTGACCGATCCAACCAAATTACGATACCCCTCTGCAATCTCTCTATGTTGGCCTGGATCGGTTCACAGACCGATCTGGCTCACTGTGTGGATCGGTCCACAGACCGATTAGGAGGTTCACAAAAGATTTCGGAAACCCACTATTCGCTTCCTGATCGATCAGCCGATCGATCAGGAGCCTGCCTGATCGGTCACCCCGACCGATCAGGAACAGGCCAGTCCGATCAGGCTAGAGCCTGATCGGTCTGGGCGCCCTCAGATCGAACGGTGATCCGTTTGATCACATTAAATTGCGGTTGGTGGACCGATCCACCAACCTAATAACTCCCTCCTTCCCTTACTCCCAAGCCCTAGCCGACCAAAACCCCTCATCGCCGAAACCCCTTAGCGCTGAAACCCCTCTTCTCCTTCTTACTTGCGCGTGTGATCTCTTTCCTCTTGCTGTGCGTGAGAGTTCTTCTTCTTGCTGTTGGTGTTCTCAGCAACTGTTAGCTGCGAGCTCGTCCCCTGCGTTGCGATTCTTTCTTGCGTAAGGATCAGAGAGTGTGTTCTCCAATCAACTAAACAATGGCACCTAAATGAGTTTTTGTTTCGGTGTATCCTACTGATTACTTCAGTTATCATGATTTTTGGGCTAATCATAATATGTTTTCTTTTTGTGGTGTGACCTTTTCCCTGTCGTGACCTTATCATGAACCTTAACCCTTATGTTCACTGATTGGTTCATTGATTAAACCTTGTCTTGACCAATCTGATCAAACCTTAATCTTGTGATCCTTTAATTCATGCCATGATTATCAACCTGCGACATGATCTTCTCGATGTTCGATTTGCTAATCTTGATCAAATCTGTTGCCATGACCTATTCTATCCTTTAGAAAATCCACAAAGGGAAAAGAACCCGCTGAAGGGTCCAAGGGCAAAGGCCCTTCATCTTCCAGACCCTCCCAAAAACCCCAACCATCCTCAAGTTCTAGATTTCCCAATGCATACTTTGAACAAACCTTCCAAACTAGAACCTTTAAACTCTTATCTTGTAGATCGATTGATAGGACTTTCTTATATGAGTACTGCCCCTCTATTAAAGAGGTGGTTGATTTCTATAATCTTGAATTTTCCTTTCTCTCGAGTGGACCATCAATGTTGATCTTGTGTCTGAATTCTACAACAATTTGGAACCGGGACCACAAGGGGGTTTTGGGTATACAACTCGGGTAGCCAAAACCAACCTTGACTTTACCCACAAAATTTTTTTAGATTTTCTTGGCTGTCGACGATCACCGAATTTTTACTCTATCTATCCTGCGATCCCAGATCCATTACTGCCTCCATTTGTGGGAGTCACCCCCGACTCGATCTTTGAATATTTCTTTTGACGCCCTAGGCCAGCTGACCTCGATGAGTTAGAGCCTAACTTCCCTACTTTTGCTGCTCTTCGTCTTTCTCCTGTCGATTATATTCTTTTCAAGATAATCACAAACTACATTCTGCCGATCACTTCCAAACCTCTCAGTGAGATCCACCCATACCATTGCTTGCTACTCTATGCCATGCATCGCTATCTGGAGTATGATCTCACGGCGTGCCTTATCTTTTCCATCATAGCATATAGCGAGCCCGGACGACGCACAGTCTACATGCCATTTGGACACGTTATCACTGCCTGGCTTCAGTCAGTCGGTATCGATGTGTCCAAAGGTCAGACGGTGTCGATGGTTCGACAAGACTGCCCACTTGGGAAATGTGTGTTTGCCAAGTTTGGCATTGTTGTCAGACCTCAGGGCCAGGTCTTATGTGGAAGGATGGNCCTTTCTATCTGAGCATTGTCCTCCATTATGGAGATAATTACCTTCTACAACCTTGGCTTTCTTCTTTCCCTCGAACGGACAATAAACTATGACCTTGTTTCCGAATTTTACAATAACTTGCAACAAGGCCCTCAAGGAGGTTTTGAATTCACGACCCGGGTAGCGAAGAGGAACCTTGATTTTTCCTATGACATCCTGGCAGAGTATCTTGGCGCTCGTCGATCGCCGAACTTTTATTCTATCTACCCAGAGCTTCCTGACCCATTACTGCCTCCTTTTGCGGACGTCACCCCCGATGGCATTTATCAGTATTTCTTTGGCCACCCTCGACCAGCTGGTCTTGATGAGTTAGGGCCCGAATTTCCGACTTTTGTGGCCCTCCGTCTTTCCCCTACTGATTACGTTCTGTTCAAGATAATCACCAACTGCATTTTGCCGATCACCTCAAAACCCTTAACTGAGATCCGACCCTACCACTGCTTGATGCTCTATGGCATGCATCACCGCCTTGACTTTGACATTATTGAGAGCATCTTTCAGTCCATCATTTCCTATCATGAGCCCAGTCGTCGCACTGTGTATATGTCGTTCGGTCATGTCATCACTGACTGGCTTATGTCAGTAGGTGTTGATGTGACTAAGGGCAGGACAGTGCCCATAGTTAGACAGGATTGTCGATTGGGCAAACACGCATTTGCCAAATCTGCTATTATTGTTGGGTCGGACGATCAGACTCTTGTATGGAAGGGCGGGCGGGGTTTAGGCAAGCTACCTAGGGGGGCCCACACTTTCAGGCACCAGCAGATGCTGCTGCACATCAGGAAGCTCCCGCTGCTGCTGCTGACTATGACTATGAGCCGGATCCAGATCTACACTGGCAGATTTCAGAGCTGGATCAGACCATCCAGCATGATCTTCATTTGAGGGAGCTCTGGCGTGAGGAGGTTCGGTCGGGGTTTCGATCCTTTGATCGCCGACTGCACGTGGTGGAGTCCGATGTCTCGGGGGTCCGTACTCTGTAGTAGACTTGGTATGACTAGTGGCGCTGGCACACGTTTCCTGGAGATGCACCCTCTGGCAGTGCTACACCAGGGTCTTTCATTCCTGACAACACGACTGATGACCCGATGCAGGCTGACCCCCCGGCCGACGATTGATTATGTCTCTGCCCGTGACTTGACTATTTGACTATGTTGATTGTATGCCTTTATGGTTGTATGCCTGTGATCTTACTATTATGGCCTTGTGCCGTGTTTGACTATTTTGTGATGTTGTTTGATGCATCTGACCTTATGCCTATTTTCATGTTATTCTATGCTTATTGCTAGATTATTGCTATTCCATGTTCATATGATACATATGATTGTCTTGCCATGATTTATATTTATCATATGTTTTCATATGTTTTCAAAATAAATCAAATCTTATGTTGTTTTGGGAAACCCCTAGGGTTTAGGGGGAGTATATTTAAACTTAACAACCAGTTTATACCCTTTTCGGTATTTGACAAAGGGGGAGAGTGAGGTTGGTTAAGTTTAGGACGATAACTATTGTAGGGGGAGGATCCTGATTCCCCTATGAGTGTGAAATTTGCAACTATTGATTTTGAATCCCTAAACTTATAATCGGGTTGTCAAACAACAAAAAGGGGGAGATTGTTAATGCAGTCTGATCTTGATTATTATTTTGGTGTTGACACCGATTTTAGTTTAGGTTGATTAGATGGTTATGATTAAGTCCTGGTCATGGACTAGGCATACCTAGTGGGACTAGGTTTGATGAAAGCCTGGCGTGAAGGGTCAGGTCCTAGCTTGAGAAGCTAGGTGTGAAAAGTCCTAACCTGGAGGGTTAGGTGTGGAAAAGTCCTAGCTTGGAGGGCTAGGTGTGAAATTTCTAACCTGGAGGGTTAGGTGTGAAAAGTCCTAACCTGAAGGGGTAGGTGTGGAAAAGTCCTAGCTTGGAGGGCTAGGTGTGAAATTCCTAACCTGGAGGGTTAGGTGCGGAAAGTCCTAGCCTGGAGGGTTAGGTGTGGAAAGTCCTAGCTTGGAGGGCTAGGTGTGGAAAAGTCCTAGCTTGGAGGGCTAGGTGGATGAAATCCTAACTTGGAGGGTTAGGTGTGGAAAAGTCCTAGCTTGGAGGGCTAGGTGTGGAAATTCCTAACTCGGAGGGTTAGGTGATTGGAAATCCCGGTGAGTGAAGCCGGGTCCTGGTGAGTGAAGCCAGGTTGACTAAAGTTCTGGTGAGTGAAGCTGGGCATGGAGTCTTGGTCCGAGGGACTGAGCACGAATCAGGGGAGGCTGGGAGCCAGTTCTCTTGACTTAGAGTGGGTTTAGCCTTGCCCAGATCGGTCTGGTGACCGATCAGGGAAGTTGGCACGAAGTTCCCTCGTGGATCGGTCTGGTGACCGATCAGGGAGCTTCCAGTAACTTTGGCAAACCTACTGTTCGGCTCCTGATCGGTCTGGTGACCGATCAGGGAGAAACCTTGATCGGTCAATCTGAACGATCAACTGTCGCGAGGTTTCTCATCCTGACTGATCAGACTGGAGCCTGATCGGTCAGGGAGTGTCCTGATCGGTCTGGTGACTGATCAGCAGTGTATTTCAGGCGGGATTGTGGCAAGAAGATTCCTGGATCGATTTGGTGACCGATCTGGTGACCAGTCAGGGTGACCAATCATACGAGCTTGGGATCCCAGGTTTCTCACTGGGGACCGATCAGGCTGGAGCCTGATCGGTCTGGGATCATCCTGATCGGTCCGGTAACCGATCACTTTAATTCAAACGCATTGTCAGATGCTCTGATCACGTCTGAACACAACTGCTGTCTTTGCTCTTAATCTCTGATATTTGATTCTCTGCTTGATTTGCTGTGCTAATGATCTGATCAAGATTGCAGGTGACAGGAATGGATTCAAACACTCAAGGAGAGTCAATGAGAGTCTTTCCTTAGAGCAGGTTTGTCCATTTTCCATCTCAAGTTGCAATGGACGCTGGCGCTGCTGGAGCTGCTGACTGAGGCTTGGCTGAGGGAAGCTCAGGGAGTCCAGGAGAGCTCAGTGGTAGCTGGCTGTTGCAGGTGAGCAGCTGGAGGCTGCAGTGAGATGTTGTGACCTGGCGATTAGTGGGAGAGACTTAAGCGCTTGGTGGCGAAGAAGTCTCAATAAGAACTAACGCTGAGAATACTTGATCAAAAAAAAGTTCTCCACATTATGCTCTTGCAACAACTCTGTTCCATCATTTCTTGAGCAAGTGACTGTGAATCTGAAGCAACCCTCTGTTACTTGAGCATTTAGAAGAGAAACAAGAAGCTTGGCGTGTCCATCAGTGAGAAGACACGAAGAAGGGAGTTCTTGCGTGAGATCTGTGCTGGGTGGAGCTCGGTGAGAAGTTTGCTTGTGTTCTTGTGGTTCTATGTGCTCAGTAAGTTCTTTCTTGTGTTTCCTGTACTTAATACTTGATCTATCTTGAAACGCTGTGGAGTGGTTACTCCACCGAGAAGGAGGTTGCATTTTATCCCGATTTTCCAGGGCTTGATCTGTCGATGATCAAGGGATCGCCCACCTTACGGGCACGCCAAGGAGTAGGGGCAAGTTATCCCCGAACCTTATAAATCCTCTTTGTTACCGTTCTTGTGCTTGTGCTTAACTTAGAGTTTAGATTCTGCATACTCTGTTTTTGTATTGCTTCCGTTGTGCTACTAACCCTTTGAGTGCAAAAAATCGAAAAGTGCTTAGTTTCAAGTGTCTGGCTATATTCACCCCCCCCCCCTCTCTAGCCATCCAAGTTCCAACACCAACCAAAGGTCAAAACCCTAGTGCCTCGCAATGTTGCGGATGCTCGGGATACTTAGGCGTGGTCTGGGGGCTACGGACTCCCAACCAAGGCTCAAAAACCCTAATACCTCACGGTGCTACGGATGCCCGGGGTACTTAGGCTTGGTTGGGACGATACAGGTGCTCGACCAAGTAGTCGAGACCCTGAGGCCTCGGGGTGCTGTGGGTGCCCAGGACACGTATGTGCTGCGGAAGTAAGGTTAACATGATATACTCGACAAAAGGGGAACAAGCGAGACATCAGAATATTAATACAATACAAACATAGGCACATCAAAGGTAATAAATATTTTCCTTCATTTATATGGGAAATACATTGATACCAACATCTCTGAGAAATACTAAGATACAATCAAAAGATTAGGTAAAGGAAATCACTCCTCTACTTGGGATTTTCTCCATCACTTCATCATTCCCGCAGAGTCGCTTGGCTTGAAATCGTCTTCCAATATCTGGTGAGCGAGGATCCACGCGTGCTATGGTTGAAAACCTTGGACCTTCTACCGCGGTGGAAACCTCTCGGTCCTTCATCCTCGTAATCATTAACAGATAAGAACAACTGGGGGAACACATGGGTGTGACAATTCCATCTGAAGACCCCGACTACCTCTTCCCGCAAAGATGCATCCAACAACAAGGATGACAACCACATTCAAAAGGAAGAGGAGGGAGAGCAGCAGTTACAACTCTTCTCCGGGTGACGACACTGCATCGTCCTCGGCAAACACCATCCGATGCCCAAAACTTGGGGAAACGAGCAGTCGGAAGGGAATGGCGTTTGAGGCGGACAGGAGACGAACCGCCCGGAGACATTGGCCGCCCAGGGAGGGGCAGAAGATGAACCATCAGGAGATGTCATCTCCGCCATGCTCCCTGGCGGAACACATGATATCCCTTCTGGACTCCTCGGCCAAACCCGGGGTCCCATCTCCGCCAGGATCTTCAGCGAGAGGCCGGACATCATCTCCGCTATGCTCCCTGGTAGACAGTGTGAAACATGTGACTCCACCTCCGCTAGGCCCTTCGGCGCGAAACACTACTACGTCTATGCTATCGTCCCCGGTGGTGTCGACAACCCCTACCGTACAAAGGGGTGGAGGAAAGTGCACTGGCATAGCGCCAGGAGTCTAGCAACAGAAAGAAAGCGAAACGAGTGGGGAAGGATGGTTCACCCTTCTCCCCCCTTTTATAGTGACCACTGTCTCTCTTCGCATTTAATGCGGGCACGGTGCAGAAGCAATGATGGACACCCACCCTGAAGTGCCATGTCGATTGGTATACCTTCACCGCACCTGGGAACTCGCAACTCTTTATGGGTCAATTCAAGAGATTGCTTGGGATGCGAAGATGACAATTCGGAAGGGCCGACGGGGGCCCCACAGGGGAATAAATGCAGACCTGGTACTTGGGCTTCCGAGGTTAGCTTGGAAGATCCATACTCAGGATTAAACCCGAAAAACCCCAATCTCGCTACTCTCTGAGCCCTTGAGGCCAAGGCAAATGACACAGGGAGCCAAATGCAAAAGCATGCGCGAGACAGTAAGTAAAGAAATATTATCGTTTTAATCAAAATGAGTACAGTAGGACCAAACTCCTGGTAATCACATAATCCTACAACTCTTGGTCCTTGGGAGGGAGTTCCTCCCAAAGTCGGCCAACACTCATAAACGTGGATCAGCATTTAGAGGCAGAAGTTGAGCCTTCATCAACGGGTCAATGGCCCCGTGGAAGCCTTGCTTCAAGCGCTTCATTACCTGGCCAGCAAGGATATTGCCAAATTCATCCGATTCCAGGAACTTAGCTTTGAAGTCTACCTCAGCCTCTCTGGTGCTAGAAGTCTTAGCCGCCCGAAGGTCGCACAGCTCGGCCTCAACAGCCTCCTTGCCGTGCTTCAGCTATTCCATCTCGGCAGACATTATATCTTGCTCTGCCAGGGCCTTCCTGAGCCTGTCTGACGCGGCCCATACCTTCGATCGAGTCCGGGCCAGGTCATCCTCGAAGACAGACAAGCGATCAGTAGCTATCATGAGGTCGGACTCCTTCTGGCTGAGCTGCTATGCTTGGTCCTGAACGCGTGCGTTCAACCTCTCGGTCGAGGCCTCCATAAGTCTGATATCGACTGATAACTTTCTCTCTCTCATCTGAAGTTGATCCCGCTCCTGCGTCACCTGGAGCAAGTCATTGGTAATGGCCACCGCTCGCTCGGAGGCCAACCGTTCCTGATGCGGGGAACTATGTGGGGCAGACTCCTTGACAATCAGGGTATTCAACTGATGCTCCACCTTCGCCCGTAGAGCCCGGCTGACCCCCGCTTGTATAAGTCCCGCCTGGTGCTCGTGGTCAATTACGGCCTCTGCTCTCAGGGCCCGGCGGGTCAACGCTTCAATCTGAGGCCAGGCGTACAAGCCACGGTCGGCCGTCAAGTATTCTTCAGCCGCCTATCACTGCACCAAGGAATTATAGAACATGCAAGGAAACATCCTATATACCAAGAATACACACCTTCAAAAGGGACTCGCAGAGATTGGTTAGAGGCCCCGGAAAGACTCGTACGACCGCTCCTCCTTGAGACTCAAGATGTCGGCCCGACCCTCAGAAGACAACGATCCCCTGTGTGGAGGAAGTAGCTGGACAGCAGGAGCTTCAGGAGGTAGGAACCTCCTTCAGAGTTGGAAGTCCCCTCGAACAAGGGCTCCTCGGTAGGAACCTCCTTCAACTGCACCGGGGGGAAAGAGTGCATGGAAGTCTCCAATGTTGCATCCAACCTCTTTTGAATGTTGAGTGTCATCCTGTATTAGGTGTGCAATACCTCCTTACCCTTCGGAGCCTCGACAGGGTCAATTGAAGGAGAGCCGGGGGTCGAGGCACCTACCTCCAGAAAAGTAGCCGGCGGAACAGGGGGAGATAGGGGAATGGATTCCCCACCTTCGAAGAGAAAAGCAGCCTCCTCAGGGACAGTGGGAAGGGGGCAAGGGCCACCGGAGCGCAGCCTTTTCCATCTGGAGCTCGAGCCTTCCAGAATCTGCCTCTTCTGCCGACCAGCGAATGGTACGGTTGAGGGGGTGGTCGGGGGTGAGGACCCCTCATTGACCCCGTCCGGATGAACAATAGCCGGGGGAGAGTCACCCCCTGAAGGAAGATCCTCCTAAGGGTCAACCGATAGACCGGAAGGCCCTTGGCTCGCAACGGGCGGAGGCGCGATAGTAGTCTTTCCCTCTCGGGTGAAGCAGGCCCATTGGACGATTCGACGGTCCCCTCTGAGGACTCGGCAGGCATAGGGGGTGCATCAGGAGCGGCCGGGGGAGGAGTCAGCGCCTCCTGGTTAGCCTCTTCCTGTTGATGCAGTCTGACCTTGATTGGTGTTTTGGTGTTTGACACGGATTTATGTTTGATTCAAGTTTGGTTGAATTCGGATTAAGTCCAGGTGGATCGGGAGATCGCACGCTGGCATGTCAAAAAGTCCTAGCTTGGAGGGCTAGGTGTGAAAAGTCCTGGCTTGGAGGGCCAGGTCCTAGCTTGGAGGGCTAGGTTGATGAAACCCTGACTTGGAGGGCCAGGTCCTAACTTGGAGGGCTAGGTTGATGAAACCCTGGCTTGGAGGGCTAGGTCCTAGCTTGGAGGGCTAGGTTGATGTCCCGGTGAGTGAAACTGGGCACGGAGTCTTGGTCCGAGGGACTGAGCACGAGTCAGGGGAGGCTGGGAGCCAGTTCTCTTGACTTAAAGTTGGGTTGGCCTTGCCTGGATTGGTCTGGTGATCGATCAGGGAAGTTGGAATGGAGTTCCCTCGTGGATCGGTCTGGTGACCGATCCAGCAATGTCTGATCGGTCTGGTGACCGATCAGGGAGTATACAGTGACTTTGGCAAACCTACTGTTCGGCTTCTGATCGGTCTGGTGATCGATCAGGGAGCTTACAGTGACTTTGGGAACCTTACTGCTCGGCTCCTGATCAGTCTGGTGACCAATCAGGGATACTATTCAGATCGTTCTGGTGAACGATCAATTGACGTAGGTTTCTCACTATAACCGATCAGGCTGGAGCCTGATCGGTCAGGAAGTGTCCTGATCGGTCCCCAGACCGATCAGGCCACAACCTGATTGGCCCCCAGACCGATCAGGCCACAACCTGATCGGTCTGGTGACCGATCAGGGGTGTGGCAGAAAGAAGTTGGAGGAAACCCGGCTGGTGCTGGATCGGTCTGGTGACCGATCACTACAAAGTCACGATTTCGGGTTTCTCACTGGGGACCGATCAGGCTGGAGCCTGATCGGTTGAACCCATCCTGATCGGTCTGGTGACCGATCAGGAGTCCCTCTGATCGGTCCGGTGACCGATCAGTAGCTGGCAGCTTTAATTCAAAAACGCTGTCAGAGTTCTGATTGCGTTCTGTTTCTCTTCTGATCACCACTGATATGTTCTGATGTTTTGATCTTCTATTGATTTGCTGTTCTAATGAGCTGCTAAGTGTGCAGATGAATCAGGTTTACACAAGGAGAGTCAAACAGAGGCTTTTACTACATCAGGTTTGGCAGGGATCCATCTAGGTTGCAACGGATGCTGGCGCTGCTGGAGCTGCTGACTGGGGCTCGTCTAAGGGAAGCTCAGGGAGTCCAGGAGAGCTCAGTGGTAGGTGGGCAGTTGCAGTTGAGCAGCTGGGAGCTGCAGAGAGATGGTTGTGACCTGGCGATCAGTGGGAGAGGCTTAAGGCTAGGTAGCGATGAAGCCTTTGTAGAACACTTGATCACTTCTTTGGTTCTTGCGATAAGCTGCTTCTCCATCTGTTGTGTATCACTCTGAAGCAGCTGAAGCTTTGAGCGACATTGCATACTTGAGTTCTTGGAAGATGAAACAAGGAGCTTGGCGAGTCCATCAGCAAGAAGACACGAAGAGGGAGTTCTTGCGTGAGATCTGTGCTGAGTGGAGCTCGGTGAGGAGTTCGCTTGTGTTCTTTCTATCCTAAGTGATCTGTAAGCTTCCTTTGTGTTTCATTGGGCTTAGTTTCATATACACTGATTAAAATGCTGCGGAGAGGTTACTCCACCAAGAAGGAGGTTGCATTCTATCTGGATTTTCGGGGCTTGATCTGTCGACGATCAAGTGATCGCCCACCTCACGGGCACGCCAAGGAGTAGGGGCAAGTTATCCCCAAACCTTGTAAATCCTCCTTGTTTGCATTTTTGGTTTGATTTTCATTTCTTCATCTATACTTTGTTTTGTTGTTTGCTTCCACTGTCTAACCCTTGAAGTGCAGAAAACCTAATAGCAGCAAGAATTAGTGTCTGGCTATATTCACCCCCCCCCCTCTCTAGTCATCCAAGCACCAACAAGTGGTGTCAGAGCTTGGGGCTCTGTTCAAGCGGCTTAACGTCCAAGGGCTAAGGACGATGGCTTTGAGAGAAGGGTTTAGCACCAGCCGACCTCCACTCTTCGACGACACTGATTTTTCATATTGGAGGTTGAAGATGGAGTTTTACCTCAAAACCAACCTCAGCATGTGGTTTGCTGTCAAGGAAGGTTTTTCCACTCCTAAAGATGATGAGGGAAAAGAGATGGACTTCTCAAGATGGTCGGCAGATCAAATTCGGAAAGGTGAAGCCGATGAGAAAGCGGTGGTAACTTTTCATGCAACTAATCAAGGTTGGTCCCTTCACAAGTGCTAAAAACTTATGGAGCAAGATCATTGAGCTCCATGAAGGCACTCATGAAACCCGAACAGCCAAAAAGGACCTCCTTCTCAGCCAACTTCAAAACCTTCTCATGGAAGAAAATGAAAAGGTAAGTGAACTCCATGAAAGATTCAAAGAGATCCTCAACGGTTTGTATTCCATCAATGAAAAGGTGAAAAATCGAGATCTTGTAAGGTATATCCTCAAATCTTTCCCAAGGAATGCCTTGTGGTCATCCATGGTGGATGCGTACAAGATTTCCAAGGATTTGTCAATTATTAACTTAGAAGATCTATTTTGTGAAATGGAACTACATGACATCTCTAACCAAAGCCCAAAGGAGAAAGGGTTGGCTTTAGTGGCAGGTGACAACAACAAGAAGAACAAGGAGAAGAAGAAGGAAAAGAAGGATGAGAACACTCACTGTCACATGACATTCATGGCACTAGAGGACTCGAGAGAGGAGAGTGATGAATCAAGTGACTCCTCAACCGCGCCTTCATCATCTTCGGATGATGAAGAGGTAATTTCTCCCGAGTTAGATAAGTGCTATAGAACAATAGCTTGCTTGACAAACATGCTTAAGAAATCTAAGGCCAAAGTTAAATCTTTAAAATTAGAAGTAGAAAAATTGAAAACCTCTAAGAATGAGGTAATTAATGATTGGTATGATGAATCCCTTGAAAATGAAAATAAGACCCTAAGGAGCGAAATTGAAAATCTCAAGAATATTCTTGAGAAGTTTTCAATTGGCTCAAAAACCTTAGATATGATCCTTAACTCCCAAAGGGCGATTTACAACAAGGTTGGTTTGGGTTACCAACCTAAGGAATCAAGTTTCGCATCATTAATGTCAAGAACCAAAGTTAGAGCACATAATGATTCTAGGGTTCAAAAAGTTAGGAAGAAAATAGCTAAGGCATGGGTGCCAAAGTCTTACATTGTAGATTCTTTAGGTCCCAAAATTTGGGTACCTAAAACCTCTATCTTTAGAATTGTATAGCTTGGATTGAGGGGGAACATCTATCAACATGGGTTGTTGATAATGGATGCTCCAAATCCATGGTTAGGGAAAATTGTTATACACATGATTAGCTATGGAAAATTCAAATTAGATAATTTGATCCCCATTGTTTTTGTTCTTATTACAATGTAATCCCTTGGCTAGTAATTTTTATGGAATTCATGTGTCAAAGAACTTAATCATGCTTAAGTATGATCTACTTTAGTATTAAAATTCTTCCATGATCAAGTTTGCTTCCAAAACAAAGAAGGAACTGTCTAGTTCATCTTTACCAAATAGAATTATACATTCATCATGTGTGCTATCTATATCTATGAATTTTCTATTCAAATGATTGCATGCATACTTGCTTTGGAAGCCTAATTCAAACTTGATTTCAAATCAGTTGGAACCATGACTATAATACACACTTGAAAGTATGACTTTTCAATCCAATCCATGAGGTTTAGCTTCAATATGCCATGATTTGGATTGAACTCCATAGTTCACTGTAAATCTAGAAGTTAGCCAAAATATTTGCAATAACTTATGATATATCTTAGGCTTAAGTTTTTTTGTTATTTTTGAGATGAACTTAGCTGAGTGTGCCATGATTTTATTGTATGAATGCATGCTAAAGAACAAGGATTAACACATAGTTTATACTAATAAGGCATCACCAAACAAAGAACATGGGCTTTAACATTCACTACTTAAGTTCTTTGACTTAGTGCCCTCTTTGTATCAAACTAAATTAAGGTTCTAGGACTTAGGATATATATACACATGTATCCCTAACATCTAGCTCATCACATTCAAGCTTACCATAGTTTTCGAAATCACACTTTAGAACTTAGTATGTATGTGTTTTACTCTCAAGTTATATTGTCATTGGAAATGTGTTATTCATGAGTATTAATTTTCTGCTCAAATGGTTTTATGCAAATCTGTTTTGGGGATTATAGACTTGACATATATTTTGAACTCACTTAAAACATGTTAATGCAAATGTGTACGTGCCTGTTTTTAAGAAGTTCAACCCCCTAGGAAATGAATGTCTTTGATGGTTTTTCCCTTTAATATAAAAATATACATTTTGGTTAAGGGACCCCATGTTTAGAACCAAAGTAATTA
This sequence comes from Boesenbergia rotunda, assembly GCA_024364735.1. NCBI lineage: Eukaryota > Viridiplantae > Streptophyta > Magnoliopsida > Zingiberales > Zingiberaceae > Boesenbergia > Boesenbergia rotunda. The sequence goes on along the minus strand of JAGFNQ010005864.1, from coordinate 223,860 downwards.
AATTTAATTGAGTTAGGGTTTGGGAATGGCTAAGAATTGAAACAAACCTGATTTCAGAGTTTCTAAAATCGGTTTCTGAAATCTGGAACTCAGAAAACATTCTGTGTCGAACCTGATCGGTCCACCGACCGATCAGGGATCCCTCTGATCGGTCCGGTGACCGATCAGATCAACACTGATCAGTAAGTTCCATGTTTGGGTCAAAACTCCTCAGTCCGATCTCCTCTCATCGAATTGTATCAGTTTAATGATCATACTACAAACAAACATGATGCAATCCGATTACAATTGAAACACACTTGATCCTCTATTGGTACAAACCTGGTACTAAGGAAGTACAAATTTATTCAAGTGGTAAAATATGGGGAGGAATTTTTAAGACCCTTGATTCTCAGAAATGTTTCTGAAACGTCAAGTGTTAAAATGAGGTTTGGCTAATCATACTTGGAACGAAACTTAATTTGATACAAACCTATGTTGGAATGTTCAAATTCATAAGAAAGGGTTTGTTGAGTCATGACTCTTGCTCTTAATGTCGTGTTTCAGAAATTTTCCTGAAACGTCGAATATCAATAGAGTCTACACCCCTATTGTGGAATGCAAATTGTTAATGCGGTCTGGTTAGGAACGTATCAGAGTTTTAGAAATTTTTTTGAAATCTGATTGGTCCCCAGACTAATCATAAATTCTTCTGTATCAAATAATCAACGACCCTGATCGATCACGGAGACCAATCAGGATTATATGTCGGATACAGCTGCATTCCTTACTTATCATATGAAACATATACATGTTTGACCATGATATATTTCTGTATATGTTTTCATGTGCAATTCACACTTATTGTCGTATGATGCATATACATTGTTGTCAGGATATATTTATGGTATATGTCTCTCATATGCAATTCAAAAACTATACTTTGATTATTTTGAAGTTGGGGAGAGACCAATGATTGAGGGGGAGGTATGTTTAAACTTAATAATCATGCCCTTTTCGATGTTTGACAAACGGGGAGAGAATGGTTGATTAAGTTTAGGGTTATTGTAGGGGGAGGACTTTGATTCCCTTACGATAATTGAACTGCCTTCAATTGATCATTTAATGCCTAAACTTAAATCGGGTTGTCAAACAACAAAAAGGGGGAGATTGTTGATGCAGTCTGACCCTGATTGGTGTTTTGGTATTTGACACAGATTTAAGTTTGATTCAAGTTTGGTTGAATTTGGATTAAGTCCAGGTGGATCGGAGATTGCACGCTGGCATGTGAAAAAGTCCTAGCTTGGAGGACTAGATGTGAAAAGTCCTGGCTTGGAGGGCCAGGTCCTAGCTTGGAGGACTAGGTTGATGAAACCCTGGCTTGGAGGGCCAGGTCCTAGCTTGGAGGGCTAGGTTGATGAAACCCTAGCTTGGAGGGCCAGGCCCTAGCTTGGAGGGCTAGGTTGATGAAACCCTGGCTTGGAGGGCTAGCTCCTAGCTTGGAGGGCTAGGTTGAAGTCCCAGTGAGTGAAACTGGGCACGGAGTCTTGGTCCGAGGGACTGAGCACGAGTCAGGGGAGGCTGGGAGCCAGTTCTCTTGACTTAGAGTGGGGTTGGCCTTGCCTGAATTGGTCTGGTGACCGATCAGGGAAGTTGGCACGGAGTTCCCTCGTGGATCGGTCTAGTGACCGATCCAGTGATGTCTGATCGATCTGGTGACCGATCAGGGAGCATACAGTGACTTTGGCAAACCTACTGTTCGGCTCCAGATCGGTCTGGTGACCGATCAGGGCGCTTACAGTGACTTTGGGAACCTTACTGCTCAGCTCTTGATCGGTCTGGTGACCGATCAGCGATACTATTCAGATCGTTCTGGTGAACAATCAATTGACGTAGGTTTCTCACTATAACTGATCAGGCTAGAGCCTGATCGGTCAGGAAGTGTCCTGATCGGTCCCCAGACTGATCAGGTCACAACCTGATCGGTCTGGTGACCGATCAGGGATGTGGCAGAAAGAAGCTGGAGGAAACCCGGCTGGTGCTGGATCGGTCTGGTGATCGATCACCAGAAAGTCGCGATTTCGGGTTTCTCACTGGGGACCGATCAGGCTGGAGCCTGATCGGTCTGAACCCATCCTGATCGGTCTGGTGACCGATCAAGAGTCCCTCTGATCGGTCCGGTGAACGATCAGTAGCTGGCAACTTTAATTCAAAAGCACTGTCAGAATTCTGATTGTGTTCTGTTTCTCTTCTGATCACCACTGATATGTTCTGATGTTTTGATCTTCTGTTGATTTGTTGTTCTAATGAGCTGCTCAATGTGCAGATGAATCAGGTTTACACAAGGAGAGTCAAACAGAGGCTTTTGCTACATCAGGTTTGGCAGGGATCCATCTCAGGTTGCAACGGATGCTAGCGCTGCTGGAGCTGCTGACTGGGGCTCGTCTGAGGGAAGCTCAGGGAGTCCAGCAGAGCTCAGTGGTAGGTGAGCAGTTGCAGTTGAGCAGCTGGGAGCTGCAGAGAGATGGTTGTGACCTAGCGATCAGTGGGAGAGGCTTAAGGGCTTAGTAGCGATGAAGCCTTTGTAGAACACTTGATCACTTCTCTGGTTCTTGCGACAAGCTGCTTCTCCATCTGTTGTGCATCACTCTGAAGCAGCTGAAGCTTTGAGCGACATTGCATACTTGAGCGCTTGGAAGAAGAAACAAGGAGCTTGGCGAGTCCATCAGCAAGAAGACATGAAGAGGGATTTCTTGCATGAGATCTGTGCTGAGTGGAGCTTGGTGAGGAGTTCGCTTGTATTCTTTCTGTCCTAAGTGATCTGTAAGCTTCCTTTATGTTTCATTGTGCTTAGTTTCATATACACTGATTGAAACGCTGTGGAGAGGTTACTCCACCGAGAAGGAGGCTGCATTCTATCCGGATTTCCGGGGCTTGATCTGCCGACGATCAAGGGATCGCCCACCTCACGGGCACGCCAAGGAGTAGGGGCAAGTTATCCCCGAACCTTGTAAATCCTCCTTGGTTGTGTTTTTGGTTTGCTTTTCATTTCTGCATCTATACTCTATTTTGTTGTTTGCGTCCGCTGTCTAACCCTTGAAGTGCAGAAAACTTAATAGCAGCAAGAATTAGTGTCTGGCTATATTCACCCCCCCCCCTCTCTAGCGATCCAAGCACCAAAACTTCCCACTTGATAAGATGGCTCATCACCTTGGGGAACATGACTTCCCCTGCAATAGCTAAACAAGGAAACATCAGTTAGAACTAACAGACATTAATGGAAAAGGCGAACATACCGAGGCTGGGCGGGGAGTTAGCGACTCCTGGTTAGCCTCGTCCCACTTGATAAGTTGGCTCATCACCTTAGGGAACTTGACTTCCTCTGCAATAGTCAGACAAGGAAACATTGTTAGATTGGAGTAAATCGATAGAATGGGGGGGGGGTGAATATCGATCAAAAATTTTCGGACTAGTTAAGAGAAATACGCAGCGGAAAACACAAAATCAGTCGCTAACAATTTTTCTTTTTACTTGGTTCGGAGTCGCAGTCGGCTCCTACTCCAAGGCCCACGGTCTTTGACCATTTACGATGGGCAATTCTATATTCGAAAGAGTGTTTACAAGTTTGGAGTACAGGATATAGAATTGAAAAAGAAATTGCAACACTTTACTAAATTAAATTTTACCGACGACCGAAGTGGATGGATGTAACACCCAATAATTTTCATGAATTATTAGGAATTTTTTTGAATTTTCTGGCAATTTTTTGAAATAAAAAGAAAAAGAAAAAGAAAATGGTCGGGCGGAGGTTCAATCTCGCGACCACGCGGGAAGCCAGTCCTTAAGCGGACTCGGCTAACCAGAAGGTTGGGGGTATCAAGCACAGAAAAGGATGGATCGAAATTATGTTATAGTTGAGTAAGTTCTTTTCATGAAGAGGTGTTTCAACTTCCGCTTAAGTTGCGTTAAATCCCCTTTAGGGATTGATGTCGGCGAAAACAAGGGGCAAGGGAGGCTGCGAAAACAGGGAGAAAGCAAGGGTTTTCTTCCTCCTTCTTCTTCTTCCTCTTGAGTAGAGAACCTAGGGTTCCTTCCCTAGGGCCAAGGAGTGATGTTTCTTGCAAGGAAGAGAAAAGGAGTTCTACGCTAGGGTTTTTCTATATACTTAGTGAGTTTTCTTCAAGCAAAGAGGGGTAAGTAGATCACTCACCTGCAATAGAAGTAGTTTCGTATGTAGTTTCTCGTTGTAGAACCGTGATTTTGTGATCTAAGTGCATGCTTTAAGAATATTGTTTTATTGTGTGATTTAAGTTTCTGAAGAATACATGTTTTATCATAGAACTTGAATTGGAGTAGGTTTTGTGTATGTGAATCTAAGCATGATAAGACCAAGTTCTTGAAAAGTCCCAAAAATGAGTTTTAGGTTAAGGGCACGCAAGGTGCTCGATGAAAGTTCCAAGTAAGAAAAGTAAAGGTTTGTAGTGCCAAATTTATGGAAAAAGATGAGATAGCTTGATAAGTATAAACATTATGAGTAAGAAAGTATTTTACTTTTGTAAAGTGACATGTACCGGGTAAAGGAGAGGCCCACAGAAAGTTAGAAAGAAGCTCTAATAGGGTGCGGTGGCTCGCTACCCCGAAACCTATTAGGGATGCGCGCAATGGTACATTGATACCAGGTACAGTGTAAAGGCCTAGAAAGTTGATTATTATTTTGAAGTATATGAGTATATGTAAGTGATTCAATTTTCTTAAGTGCATGTTTTGTTACGTATGTTAACATGGTTATGTTACAAGCATGTTAAAGAGCAAGAACAAAGAAGTTAGTGTTTTAAGGTATGGAAATGTATACGTATCAAGTCTCAAAAGAAATCATAAGCATGTTAAGTTTGCAAGTGTTTTGATGCAAGTAAATGTTTTCAAGCATGTTTGAGCATGATAAGTGTATGAAAGTTCCCATGAGCAAATAGTTTCAAGTGCATGTATTTTGAAACAAACATCCTTTGAAAAGAGCATGTTTACCATTGATCGCATGGTTTTGTGAGTTAGGATTTACTTACTAAGCAAACCGCTTATTAGTTGCATTTCCTTCTATTGCAGATAAAGGTAAAGAAAAAGCATAAGCTAAGGAGGCGAACAGGACTTGCATTGATGTTCAATGGCGGTGGCCGTGGGAAAGATTCTTGGGTTAAGTCTTATAGAAACTGGTGGTTAGTGTTTTGGATTGATAGAACATAATGATCTTGGTTAAACTTTGCATAGAGACAAAGTTAAGTACAAACTCTAGTATAGATTTCATATGTTTTGATAGCTTATTTAATTCCGCAAAGATCCTAATTGCAAGTAAATGGATTTGTTTTGGGTTGCTAAGATGTTTCTAAAACTAGTATAGAGTATAGATTTGGAGTTATTTATCTATATGCTTTGGAAGTGTATGAATTATGGACCCTTGAAAGGAGTTCCCAGGTCTGAAACTGCAGTTTTCAGGCGTGCCAGTCGACTGGTTCAGAACCAGTTGACTAGTTCAGAGCCAGTCGACTGCCCTATCGAATAGAACCTTCTGTTCGATGCATCAGTCGACTGCCATGAGGTCAGTCGACTGGTGTCGGGCACAGAATGTTTCTGTGGCCGATACCAGTCGATTGGCCTTCTAGCAGTCGACTGGTGCCATTGAAAAGAAAGTGTTGTAGGGCAGATGGTTAGTGCTTTAGTTTTACAATTAAGAGGTCTAGGGGTTAAACCTTGCAAAGCAAATAAAATGAAAGTTATTTTTTTTTTGAAAAAAAAAGAAAAAAAATTCAGAGCAAGTTAAGGGAAGTCAAGTAGTTGTAACCTAAGGCTAAGGATAAGGTAAAGTCAAGGTTAAGTAAAAGTGACGTCCGTCTTTAGGAAGAGAAGTCGAGTCGTCACAATGGAAGATCGGAGCAGCGGGTCATCGTCGGCGCTTAAATCGCTAGTACGAAGCATGTCGGAGTGTAGCGCTTGAACGAAAGTGTTGAGAGCGTAATGAGTGAGCTGTTTTGAAGCCTTGGGGGTGAATCCCATTTTATAGTCGACTCATGGGCGCCTGTGTTGAAGGGGCGCCTAACACGTGGCTTCTCCTGCGCGAACTCTAATCCGCAGGCTCGGTCAGCGCTTAGCCCCTTCAATGAGGTGCCTGTATTGACACAGGCGCCTAGCTTGACTTGGTCCGGAGGCTTCGTGGCAGTTTGCTTCGATGGCTTTGAAATAGCCTTGCACTGGAGCGCATGAATCAATGCAGGCGCCTATCCCAGTGAGGCGTCTCACTCCATTTAGGCGCCTGAGCTGCAGAAACATTATCCCTTCATTTCCTGCAACCAAGGTTAATTCCAATACATAAGAAGCAAATAAAATAATAAGTTTAGACCATTGTTTACAGTCTTAGCTGTCTTGGTTCTGACTTTGGATTTCCCAAATGGAACCCTAGGTCGAACCGACGCCTATTGTTCCCTCCACAGGGAACACGTCCTCACCTACTCCTCTCTGGAGAATTTACCTTTTTTGCCATCCGGCTCCTCCAGTTGGACTTTTGCCCAGCTTCACTCACCAGGTCTTCGTGCCCAGTCCTTAACCAGGTCTTAGTGCCCAGTCCTTGACCAGGTCTTAGTGCCCAGCTTCACTCACCAGGTCTTCGGTGCCCAGTCCTCGACAAGGTCTTCGGTGCCCAGCTTCACTCACCAAGTCTTAGTGCCCAGCTTCACTCACCAGGTCTTATTGCCTAACTTTAGGTCAGAACTTAGTTGCCCATCCCGTGGCCAGGACTTAGTGCCTAATTCAATGAACCAGAACCTAGTGCCTAGTGCACCTAGGACTTTCCTGCATAGTCAATCAGCCTGTTAGATCACAAACAAATCTTAACTTCTGAACCTTTTGCCATTATCAAAACAAAAGTTTGACTTTGGTGCTTCCGTCACCAACAATCTTCCCCTTTTTGATTTATGACAGCACGGTTCAAAAAGTTAAGTTAAAAGAAATATATTATAGTAATCTAACAGTAGTAAAAATAGAATTTTAACTCCCCCTGAATTTCACATTCTCCCCCTAAAATTTTCAATGTTATGCGGGTTTTGTAAACTTTCTAAGTGCTAAGTGTTTTTCAAGATTTTGCAAATTCTTTAACTTTGGCTAAGTGTTTTTCGAAAAATATAGCAATTGTACTCACGAACTCTTAGGTAAACTTAAAAAGGATTTCTAAATTTTTGTTTCAATATTTTGAAAACAAATTTACATAGGCAAAAGCAATTTTTTAAAAACTGATTTTCCTTGCAAAACATTTCCCAACTTAGAAAATTTTGCTTAAAAAACATTTTCAAAAAGAATTTATTTACTAAGAGAACTTTACTTCGCACATTTGCCAGCAAGTTTTTGAAAAATAGTTTAGCTCAGGCAAATTTCAAAAAAATCTTTAGAAATGTTTTTCACAATATACTTAGAAATTTTAACGCCTTTTCGAAGTGGTTTGAAAGCACTTAGAATTACTTTAAAAGTTTGAAGTACTTAACAAATACAAAAAAAATTAAACTTTTTAGGTACTTGAAAAACTTTTTAAGCCCTTGACAACTCTTAAAAACACTTAAAACAGTTTTGAAACCATTTTTTTCGTACTTAAAGAATTTTGAAGTATTTAAACACCGAAGAGGACTTGAAAACTGAGCACTTAGAACTTTCTACTTTACTTTTTGAAAAAGAGATGGAAAATTTGAAAAAATTTGAAAAAAAAAATTAAAAATTTTCCTCTTTCTTTCGTTTCTCTCCCCCTTTGTCATATATCAAAAAAAATATTTATACTAATTACAGCAAGTAAATAAGAAATTGAAATTCTGTATTGAACCATCTCAAAAAAACTGGACCAAACCAAATTAGACCAATCTTGTTCGGGTCCTGTCTAACCATGTTAGCTACTTACTAACTGTCATAAACAGTAGCTTTTGCTAGGGTCAGTCAAGTTAAGTGTTCTGATCAAGTTAGATTTTCTAAGCTTGATACTTAACCTGATTGCTGTTCAATTTGTATTTATTGCCCCAATTACTGCAGATGCATTGACTTAAAGCATCTTGAATCAAGGCATAGACCTAAGCATCTCAACCCAGTCTAGGTTATCAATCAAAAGTACCCTAAGGTGCTTGTGAGATGATGGCTTCTAGATCTATAGGTGCATGCAGTTCTAGGGTTAGGGTCTAAGCTAAGTCCATTTGTGAAAAAGTCCTAGTTTTGAAGGGGGTAGTTTTTGAAAAAACTAAGTCGGAAAATCATTTTAAATTTCAGAAACTTGATAAATGATAAATTTGCAAAATTTTAAAAAAAACTTAAAGAAGAAATAGGACAAGTTTTTAGAAACCAATATAAATTAGTCCTATTCTACTAAGCACAACCCTAATATTCTGTTATGAAGTGAATAACTAAGCAGTTAACAAAAAAACTCAACAGATAAGTAAATAACCAGTAGATAAGATAGCAAAGTCAACTGGTCAACACAAGGACCAATAAAGTTAAACACATGTCAACCCTACAGGGTAAGGCAAGTCAAATAGTATAAGTACAATCAGCTAGCTGGAGAATCACTCTGATCTATGAGGAGGGGCCCGGGGGTCAAATGGACAATGCTGCCAAGACCGAAACATGGACATCATTTCATTGTATCGAGCCTCGTTTGTCTCACGATCGGCTCGGAGGGCATCCATGTACTCAGTGTGATGGGCCTCGTTTGCCCGGTGTTCGGCTTGAAAAGTGTCCAAGTACTCAGTGTGGTAGCCCTGGTTCACATTGTGCTCATCCTGTAGGGCATCCATAAACTCAGCGTGACGGGACTCCATCTCCTCTCTGAGACTGTGCATCTCCGTCTGTAGTAGTGCCAGGCTCTGGTCCGTGGTCAGTGGAGGAGGCTCCTGTAAGTGCTATTGATCTCGGCTGCGAGATCGGCAACGTCTACCTCTATCTCCTCATCTGAGTTGTCCTGCCGTTGAGCCCTCCCCCGTCTCCATGATAGAACCCCGGTGGCCGAAATCTCTATACCCGCTAACGAAAAATTACTAGACCCGATTTCATCAAACTCGGTCATCGGGATGACCTCCCCAGCAGTGACGTCGCGACCATGGTGGTGAAGGAGGGAGGTGATAATATGACAATACGGCGTCCATACTCGGGCGTGAGTAGATACACTCGACGCGTAAATAATGGTGTGAAACATATGGAGGCCTATGTCTATGTCTAACTGATGGATCATGGCGTAGAGGAGAAAAGCGTGAAAAGGTCGCATGGTCGCGACATCTCAAGTGGTGAGTAGGAGAACACAATGGACTAGAACTCTGTAAAGAGCATAATCCTGGACTCGGAGGTCAACGGACTGAAACCGCCGTGCTAACGGGTTCCACACATCTCCGAAAAAGTAGGAGTAAAGAGTGTCTAGGTTGATCTGCGAATAGGGGGGAGTGAAGGGAAGGTCAACCGGAGGATAGCAACAAAAGGTTGACTATGACTGTCATAGTCCGAGGAATCGATTAAACAAAGTTGGAGAAATAGCAAGAGGAATGCCCTGTACAGATGTAAAGTAGAGCAAGTCATCAATTTTGACCAGGTTGTTATAAAATTCGGCACACAATGTCGAATTTACTGGATGTGTGCAGTAGACAATATGGTCTAGTTGATAGAAATTTATAGCATTCATTGCTACTGGGCAAGATTGAGTAAAGAATTGTCTATTCAAGAAGCTCGTCTTGATAGGTTTGTAGGTGGTGGATGCGAATTTATTAAACAAAGCTAAGGTTGGGAACCTGGGATCCGGGCTAGGTTCGGCCCCGGGGTCAGCTTGTGTGACACGACGTTTTCTAGATAGGTAAAGAAAATTTTGCATTTGCTAAGTGATATAATAGGAAAATTAATTATAAATGCGTAATTAAAATGATACCGGGGAGGCATTGTCGAAGTGGGACGTTCGAAGACACGAGAGGGGCTTTCGGGCGCCTTGGGAAGAAGAGGAATGAAGAAGGAATTCGGTTGGTGTGGGAGATGAAGAGGGATTGAAGGCCTTATATAGGGTTATACGGGCGCCCGTGATGACTGAGGCGCCCGAGAGCCTCTCGGGCGCCTGAATCAGGTGTCAGCCAACTTTTGGCAGTCTGACTGCCTTGGTCGACGTTAAAGTTTCAGGCGCCTGTAATGTCTCGGGCCCCCGAGCTGACCTAGGTTTGACTGTTGACCAGTTTGACCATTGACCAGGGTTGACTATGTTGACCAAGTTTGACTCAGTTGACTGTGTTTGACTAATCAATAACTAAATCAAACAAGCCCTAGATTCCATTTAAAATGAGTTTATTTATGATACTCAACATGAAATTCAAAATGTTAGAGTTGAAATAATAGGGTATAGTAAACTAAATCAATTTGAAAAATGGAGATAATTTTGAATAACTTTTGAAAGCACTTTGAGTTTCTTTTAAAAGGATAGTGACTTATACTGTTAGGTCATAGATATCTCACTCAGTTCTATGTGATCAACAATGTTAGCCTTATAGGTTTTGTGAGATAAATATTTTAATTTTGAAAAACATGATTAATTTTAAAGACATTTAATTAATTTTGAAAATTTTATAATGTTTAAGTTTATTTTGAAAAATTGTGTTGAATCTATGCTTAATTGAAATTTGTGTTAGATTCAAATTTAACAAGTAGTAAAGTGAATTTGATTTTCAATAATTGACTTCTAGGTCTTGGTGAGGCACTAGGCCTTCTTTGGTCGTAGCCTTATTGGAGTATCAACCCTTTCCTTGACAAAGTCTTTTATTGAAACTTCATCTTCAAGTTACTTCTTGAAAGATTTTGGTCTAACTAGTTTGAGTCTTGGATCGGTAGCTTCGGCTAGTTCCACCAAAATGGTTTCCCTAACATACTATCATCTCACCTCCACCTAATACTATATTGTTCAAATTTCAATTTAATCTTTTTGTCCTTAGTCTAACCAGTTCTAAGTCTAAGCATAATAATTTGCAGAAGGAAATAAACAAGCAAGCAAACAATTCAGTAAAACTTATCTAAGTCACGTCATAATTGGAATAATATTCTGGATTTTTAAAATCAGCAAGATTGTGTATTAAATTTTCTAACATTTTGACCTTATCTTTAGTGTTTCATTTTCTTGTTCTAATTTTCTAAAATTTGCTTTAACTAATTTATAGGACTTAATCACATTATTTGAGGCAAATACTGGGTTTTCAAATATTGTAAAGTTACCTTTCCCTAATGTTTGTCCAATAGTTTTCTTGAGGGTACTGTTTGGCGAGGGTCGATTCTTGCGAGTAGGGCACTTACTCTTGTAATGTCCTATTTGTCTGCACTCATAACATATTACATGACCTTTAATTTTTGGATTAACCATATTACCGTTTGATTCTTGGTTGAGAATCTCCCCCTTGATTCTAGCCGTTTTTCTTTTCTGTTCCTTCAGCTTCTTGTAGTGGTTACAAAGCCATCGGATCAATTTGCGTTTATCTCCTTCACTGTAGTCAGATTTCGAATCTGAATCGGACTCGAGAATTGGTTGCACCTTCTCCTTTGGTGGTTCCTCTGAAGTTTTTCCTGTAATAGAAACTATACCTTCCTCGACCATTGTAGTATTAGTTTGATTATTTAATTGTAACTCTGAAGAGGGTTCAAAGTTGATTACCGCTTTTGCTTCAGTCAATTCATTTTCTGATTCTATTTCAAATTCACAATCTGGTACGGATTCTGTTTCATCTTCTGATCCAGAGTCAACTTTGAAGTCGGGTGTCGACTCTGTCTCGGCTATTTGAGCTCGAGCTGAGAATGCGAGATAGTTTACTTGATCTTCCTCTTCATCAGAGTTCTTTTGATGTAGGTTGATCAGCTTCTCCCATATTTCTTTGGCACAGTTGAATGATCCGACCCACTTCAATTCTTCTCTGGTCAGGCCGCATTGTAAGAATACTGTTGCCTTAGCATCAGTTTCGATCTTCCTCAAGGTTGGTTCGTCCAATTTGTCCCAGGCGATTGAAGTTCCATTTTTTGTGGGGAACGTGAACCCAGTTTGGATTATTGACCATAAGTCCAGATTGGCCTTCAGGTGTGATTCCATCAGGCTTTTTCAAGATCTGAAGTCTCACCAGAGAATAGGGGTGGACGGGCACAATCCCATTCTTGCATGGCCATTGAATTTTTCGCTGAAAAATTAAAAACAAAAAACTTGTTCCAAGACTGAGTCTTGGATTAGTAGTGCGGAAGAAATTAATAGTAACGGAAAAAGATCGAGTAGTGTTGCACCAACCTCGATTAACAGGAAAATTCGAGCGAAAAAAAAAATCCGTAAATCCGAAAAAAAAACTTTCAAACTGGTGGTTGCACCAAGTTTGATCCACCCGCTCTGATACCACTTGTTGGATCGGAGTAAATCGATAGAGGGGGGTGAATATCGATCGAAAATTTTCGGACTAGTTAAGAGAAATACGTAGCGAAAAACACAAAATCAGTCGCTAACAATATTTCTTTTTACTTGGTTCGGAGTCGCAGTCGACTCCTACTCCAAGGCCCACGGTCCTTGACCGTTTACGATGGACAATTCTATATTCGAAAGAGTGTTTACAAGTTTGGAGTACAGGATATAGAATTGAAAAAGAGATTGCAACACTTTACTAAATTAAATTTTACCGACGATCGAAGTTGATGGAAGATCGGAGCAGTGGGTCATCGTCGGCGCTTGAATCGTGAGTACGAAGCTTGTCGGAGCGTAGCGCTTGAACGAAAGTGTTGAGAGCGTAATGAGTGAGTTGTTTTGAAGCCTTGAGGGTGAACCCCCTTTTATAGTCGACTCTTGGGCGCCTGTGTTGAAGGAGGCGCCTGACACATGGCCTCTCCTGTACGAACTCTAATCCACAGGCTCGGTCAGCGCTTATCCCCTTCAATGTGGCGCCTGAGCTGTCTGGGGCGCCTGTATGGACTCAGGTGCCTAGCTTGACTTGGTCCGGAGGCTTCGTGGCAGTTTGCTTCGATGGCTTTGAAATAACCTTTCACTGGGTCACCTGAATCAATACAGGCGCCTAGCCCAGTGAGGTGCCTCACTCCATTGAGGCGCCTGAGCTGCAGAAACACCATCCCTTCGTTTCCTGCAACCAAGGTTAATTCTAAAACACAAGAAGCAAATAAAATAATAAGTTTAGACCATTGTTTATAGCCTTAGCTATCTTGGTTATGACTTTGGGTTTCCCAAATGGAACCCTAGGTCGAACCGACGCCTAATTTTCCCTCCTCGGAGAACGCATCCTCATCTACTCCTCTCGGGAGAATTTACCTTTTTTGCCATTCGGCTCCTCCGGTTGGACTTTTGCCCAGCTTCACTCACCAAGTCTTCATGCCCAGTCCTCGACCAGGTCTTCGGTGCCCAGTCCTCGACAAGGTCTTCGGTACCCAGCTTCACTCACCAGGTCTTAGTGCCCAACTTCACTCACCAGGTCTTATTGCCTAACTTTAGGTCAAGACTTAGTTGCCCAGCCCGCGGCCAGGACTTAGTGCCCAATTCAATGAACCAGGACTTAGTGCCTAGTGCACCTAGGACTTTCCTGCACACTCAATCAGCCTGTTAGATCACAAACAAATCTTAACTTCTGAACCTTTTGCCATTATCAAAACAAAGGTTTGACTTTGGTGCTTTCGGCACCAACAAACATCAGTTAGAACTAACATGCATTGATGGAAAAGATGAACATACTGAGGCTGGGACTGATCCGGTTCACTTTGGGGCTAAGGCCTGCCCGGTACATGAGCTCCTCACTCTGCACCAGTCCAGGGCCACTAAACATCATGCCGGAGAGTACGTTCCTAGCGCGTTGGTACGCGGGACTCTGGAAAAACTCCCCTAGAGAGGGAGGAGTCGGTAGAGCCTCTATCCAACGAAGAGGACTGAAGGGCAGTACAGACAGTTGGATGAAGAAAACTTCTCCTTCCACCCTTTGTGCTAGGAAGGGAGCCCTCCTAAGAACCTATGGCCCGGGAGTGCTGAAAAGCTAAAGACCCCTCGTGAGCCGATCAAAACAAAGAAAGAATGAAAGAGACGAGGAGTTAGGGGGAGGTCGAAGAGCTTGAAGATAATATACGCCCCCCATCTGAGCAAAGGCATTGGGAGCCATCTAGTAAAGGGGGATATCGAAATAAAAGACTACATTCATGAAGAAAGGTGGAATGGGGAAGCGGAGCCTTGACTCTACTTGCCCCAAGAAGAAGGTAGACAAGCCTACGGGAGGCTCCACTGGCGTCTGGTCTACCTTAGGGATAACCACCGCCATCTCGGCTGGGATGCCGTAGGCCTCAATGGCCGCCTGCAGAGCCTTCGGCCTTACCCTCGAAGAGGCGGACTCGTACCACTCCGCCCGATAACCTCCCATGGTCCCTAAGGGAAAAGACGAGAATGAGGCAAATGACTTACGTTAAAAGGAGTCCTTAAAGAAGAAGAGGAAGACGAGGTGCACCCAGCCACGGAGCCAAAAGTCAGCTGAACGTCTTCGTCCCCACTTCTTATACGAAGGAAGTCTCCTGCATGAATGCAATAGGGGCAAGACACATGGAAAGAAAGAAACCACCACATTGGGGCAGCACTAGAGAACAGTCGTCTGACGTGAGCCAGCTACAGCGACACACGTCAGTAAGAGGTCGTGAAGAGAGCCGTTGAAGCACATGGCGATGGGGCATTCGCGAAAGGACCTTGCCGCCATCAAATAGCGTCATGTGCCTTTATAACGGATGGGCAGGTATCATTGCGGTACCTCAAAAGCCATAGAAACCTTTTGGGAAGGACAAACCCAAAAAGGAGATTTCCTTGGGACCTGGGGCAAATTCTACAATCCTAGGACCCCGTATAACTACCAAAGAAGCAGTAACGGGTGCAAGTGTTGGTGCAGGAAACACCATGTCGAACCTTGTTTTGATATTGGCAAAGGGTTCAAAGTTAAGTGTTATTTGTGATCTAATAAAGTTACTCAAGTGTGCAGAGACAAAGCCCTAGCGAAGGACTGCTAGGCACCTGGCGAAGGAATGCCAGGATACAAAGCCCTAGCGAAGGACTGCTAGGCACCTGGCGAAGGAATGCCAGGATACAAAGCCCTAGCGAAGGACTGCTAGGCACCTGACGAAGAAATGCCATGGTATAAAGCCCTAGCGAAGGACTGCTAGGCACTGGCGAAGGAATGCCAGGGTAAGAAGCCCTAGCGAAGGACTGCTAGGCGTCAGGCGAAGGACAGCCTGGGACTGAAGCCCTAGCGAAGGAATGCTAGGCACCGGACGAAGGACAGCTCGGCATCCAAGACCTGGCGAAGGACCGCGAGGCAAAAGTCCAAACAGAGGAGCGGTTGGCATCAGGTAAATTCTCCCGAGAGGAGTAGGTGAGGACGCGTTCCCCGTCGAGGGAACAGTAGGCGTCGGTTCGACCGAGGGCTCCATTTTGGAGACCCAAAGTCAGAACCAAGACAGCTAAGGCTACATAAAAATTAATATGTTACTGCTTTTTGGACTAACCCTGGATGCAGGACCGAAGGACTGAGTGTCTGCAGCTCAGAGAGCCTCAAAGGAGTGAGGCAGAAGCTGAGCAGGGCGCCCCGGATGTTCCGGGCGCCCCCAAGGTGAAGACCAACCAGCAGGAGCAAAGTCTGCTTCGACAATTGACTGTCGGGGCGCCCCGGATGCTCTGGGCGCCCCCATCACTCCGGGCGCCCCGCATGCTACGGGCGCCCCCAGCGCCAAGTACCGAAGCAGCTCCCCTCGAAGCTAGCGGATAAGAGAGCTGACCCGGTCAACCCGGGCGCCCCCAACGATCAGGGCGCCCCCGTCAAAGCTTGATCCCGATTTTTGAGGGATCAGAGCTGACCGAGACCGAGGCGGATCGGCTGACACGTGGGGGGGGGGGGGGGGGGGGCGCCCCCGACGTTCCGGGCGCCCCCAGGGCCTATAAAAAGGCCCTCGAACCAAGGCTTCAAAACAACACTTGATTCAACGCTTCTACGCTCTTCTGCTCTCGCGCCTCGCTCCGGAAACCTCCCAACTCGAGCCGACGACGTCCCGCTGCTCCGAAAAAGACAACCTACATCGGACGTCGGTAAAAGAAGAGCCTTTTTGTTTTTAAAAGTTTAACTTGCTACATTTGTAATTCAATACTGTAAACTGTTATTGCGCGATTATAGTATTGCCCGCAGTAAACGGTCAATGACCGTGGGCCTTGGAGTAGGAGTCAACCTAGGCTCCGAACCAAGTAAAAATCACTGTGTTTGTGTATTTGTTTTTAATCTTCCGCTGTGCAATTTCTCTATCTCAAATCCGAACGCTTTCCAATATTCACCCCCCCCCTCTATCGGTTCTCTCGATCCAACAGCAAGGACCCACTGGAATACAACTTCTTGATCGCCACACTAGTCTGATCAATCAGCAATACTTCCTTCGATTAGACTTGAAGGGAGGGACTTGTGATGAGGTTGAATAGCTCTTGGCAGGACACGTGGGCTGAAGAAGCTGGGCGGCAAGATGTGGTGAGTCCAAGCGACTCCCCTTTCAGAGCTCTCGGGACCCTCTCGAGAAGAGGAGTCTCCAGGGCCCCCCGCGGTAAACACGCCCTGAAAATCAGATCAGAAAATCCCTCCCGGGATCACCCCGGTAAGTCAGGTCCCTAGACCACCTCGGAGAAGCGAAGCACCCGCGACCTCCCGGGTCAGAAGACCCCGAGATCACCTCGAGAAAGTGGAGCCCCAGCAGCATTCGATCTCAAGTAACGACCCCCCTTTTTCTCAGATTTTTAGATAAGCATCCCCACTATCGTGGAGTCATCATGACCCTTAAATTTTGCAATGGATCACACTTAATGACGACATGAACTGTTGCAAAGACTATCCTGTAACCAACAAAGGGGGGGACGTGGCATAGATAATGGGACGCACCAAGGTAGCCGCCGCATGCATAAAAGGTATATCAACCCCTCCGGTAAGGGGGTTATGCATTCTCTGCTACTCATACATCTTTTCGTCTTATATTTTTCCTCTCCATTGAGGCACTGACTTGAGCGTCGAAGTGGGCTCCGCCGGACAACCTCCGGCGTGTTCTCCTAATACTCGTGTTAATCTCGCAGGGCGCGAGGTTCCTCCCCTAATGTCAGCATCCACGTGGGCTGAACTTGGTGACTAACCGTCGACGTTGATTTCTTCCGGAACACACAATATGATTTTAATATATCTCTAGAGTTCAATTGCTACTTATTCATTTTTTCTGCATTCTAGTGCATGGGAAATTAATAACCCTAGTTTGGTCCTACAACAGTAAAGAATGTATTTAGGAACACAATATCCGTGCTTGTAAAGAAAATTTTATTCAACTTTAACACTAGCTTTCTTTTATATAATTCTTTATGTTCATGACACCCCAAGTGAAGTTATTCTGCAGGCACAGAAGATGTTTGGCAACAGATGGACGGAGATTGCAAGAGTTGTATCAGGAAGGTATTTCAATCTCACTTCTTTATCTAATTTTTACTAGCATGTCGTTGTGTCGTTGGAGGACAAGTTGTAGGAATCTAATTTGTATTCCTTGACAACAGAACATATAATGTTGTAAAGAACTGCTTCTCCGCCCTCTGAATAAAAGGGCAAAGATTGAGGTTTCATCCAAAGAAAAGAATAGAGTTCCCCTCTTTGGATTCAAGCACAGAGGGTTCTTGTTGGAGAACCATCGACATCAAATATGCAGATTAGGCAGATGAGTTCACTGTAGACTAGACTATCGAGAAACAGTTTAAATAATTTAGTTTTTCTTACTAGTATTTTTTTGCAATATATGCATCACATTTCTCCTCTCAAGAATACAAGTGAAGCACATGAAACATCTCTTGGGGAACATGGTCCAGCACAACACCTGCAACGATCACTCCTATTAGCAGTTCAAGCCTTTGATACTGCTAATCGGTCATTGGGTGACATGAGAGGCTATCAATATGATGGTATTAAGTTGATTTATCTTCTTCTTTGTGCAAAGATTCATTGGTGCCTTCGACTGCTATCATAAACCCTTTTCTTTTCCTAATGTCTATACATCTTCCAATAAAGTTAGTCAAGTGACTTTTCTCAGGAAAGATGACCAAAAACTAACTTCCTTACTGCAACAATCTGAGGGGGCGCTTGGTAAGCGGGTTTAGAAATCGGGAATGGGAATGAAATCTATTTCATTCCCATTTATGATACTTGAAATTGCTCACTTCCATTTCCAAGAAGGTTAATGCAGAAAATAACAACCAGAGTTTTGATGAGGCATGGAAGGTGTTAAATACGAAAATTCGGAGATATTACAACGCAAAAATCTCTAAAAATTAAGACTTGATTTGGATTGGCAAAAGATGAGGGACTAAAATGCAAATGCCACCCACCTCCCCACCATAACCCTTCATCGAACCACCTCCTCAACCCCGATCCCTCTCCTTTCTACCTCCTCTTGCGATCTCGTTATGCACCCCTGATAAGCACCATTTTATTGATTATTTTAAGTGCTAAAATCCATGATTGACCTATGTTTTTATTGCTTAATTGTGATTTTACCCTAGGTTTTAGGATTTCCTATTATTTTGGACTTAATTGCAAAATTACACAATTTTTGGATTATTTGGCCACTAATTTTCTGATATATTTTTGTAGGCAAGAAAGGATCCTGGACCTAGGGCATATTGGGTCAGATTTGAGTCGGATGTGAACCGGATCGAACTATCAAGCCTACGATTAATTCGGGCCGTCCGATTCAAGAGCGGCTAGATCTGAGCCATCCGGGACGATCTGAAGCAATCCAAGCTAGGGTTAGGGTTGATCAGGCTATATGATCAAGATCTGAAGGTTTCATCCCAATCAGAGCTAGATCAACCGTTGGATCAAGCAAGGAGGGCTCTAGAGCGTCCATTCATAGATAGAGTTGATCTGGACCATCCGTTGCATATCTGGAGGATCCGAGCTACCACAAGGCAGATCCTGACCCCAGATCATCATCATAAAAGTTTGGCTCAAATCAGACCAAGATCTACCGTTGGATTTCATCAAATCAATCACAGCCGTCCATTATCTCCTATTTAATCAGAAACGCTGCTCACCTTCTCCTGGTCGCGTCTCCGCCGTTCTTCGTTTTCTTCGTTTCTTCTTCAGTTTCTTAGCTAGATTTCTCCATCCAAGAGGCGCGGCCACTCGATCCTTCATTAGAACAAGTGTTAGGTCAGTGGGGAGAGTTCACTGAGATGTTTCCAGCTTGAATCTTGCGCAAGACAGAGTTTCGTGAGGTTTCAGAAGTTCTGTCAATCGATTTCAACAAACTCAGCTGTGCACCATCGCCACTGCATCCGAGCTAGCCGGAGGGGTTCCCTGGATGGCTTGGAGCGTTCCCAAATCATTGTCGCAATCCACCACAGCTAGGTTGAAGAATCGATTGCTATTTTCAGTTTGAGCATGGTTCGAATGGATTTGATCGCAGTGACAGATTTTTCACCGATTTGCTGAGCTTGCGGGTTCGAGGCTCACCCTTGCGTGACGAACAAGGAGCACTTGAGCTTAGGGAGTGATTGAGTTTAGATTTCTTTGGTTAAATTCGTTTGTTTAGCTGTAAACTTCAATTCTGCCGTAACATTCTGTTTCTGAATTTCATATCAGCTGTTCCAACTTCATTTCTTTATTGTTCTAGCTTACATTAGATTTAATTCCTCATGGTTAAGTAGTTAGTGAGCTGTTTTATGCACAATTGTTTTCAGTTTCAGTTAGTTTAATGATTAAAAGCTTGCGTATCAGATCATTGGTGCTTGCGTGCCAACTTTCATTTCTGCACAATTTCAGCTTTAGGACTGCACGTTTCTTCTATTAGCTTCTTAAGTTTGTGTTGAGCAACCCTTAGATGTTTTATATCTCGTCTGAACATTAGATTTTGCACCCCAATTCAGCTTGTCTTGCATTGAATCATTTCCGAATTTTGTTTCTTTTTTTGCGATTCCTGCATTTCTGCACTTCTACAAATCTGCGTATCAGATTTTGTTGGCAGTCCAGATTGTGTATCAAGCTCAGCCTCTGCACTGATTTGTATCCAATTTTGACACGCTTTGTAGTGTACTTTTGCGGTTGAATCAGATTCCATCGCATCCAATCAAGTTATGAACTGAAATTCCCCTTTGTAGCATTTTCAGCTTGCAATTACTGCCAATTCTGCTGTTGAAATTCTGCAACCAATTTCAATTCTGCACATCAATTTAACTCTGCGATTTCTGGTTGTAGTTGTTGAACTTGTATCCTGCAACTTAAGTTCAAACTCCATTGCATTTGAAATCAGATGCTTGATTGATTATGCATCCATTTCATTGCTGAATTCTAACATTTCAACATCTTCTTACACATGCATCCCTGATTTCGGTTGGGTTTGAATTTAGCAGTTGATGGTTTGAATCTCTTCATCTATTCCTGAAAATTTCTTTACTGAATGTTTTGCTTTCTAAGCATAACCGATCAGCTTAACTTCAGAATTGTTAGTTTAAGATTCCTGCACTTGATACAGACTTTTGGCACATGGGATTGTTCATTTGAGTATCAAGTTGTTTCAAACTCTTCCATTTGTATCAAGTCTGTATTTCTGAAATTAGGTTTCTCATATTGCGTTAGTTTCAATTGAAAATTCAGCAACTATCTTTATTCCTTGGCTTAGCAATTGTTTTGCATGTGAAATCAGAATCGGCTTCTGGAATTGAAAAAGAGCTTTAATGGATTAAGTAGTCCCTGGGTTGAGCTAGCACTTGTTAAGCTCCATGGTTGAGTTCTCCTTTATTTTCATTGCGATTTTATTTCTAATTGAGCCCAAAACCCAAATATTTATTTGAAACCCAAAAACACAAACGACACCTAAATACAAGCACGAATCAAACAAACCTTCAACTAGTCCCTGAGAAAAATACGACCTGTGGCCCCTATATTACATTTTCAGTTTTTGATTGTAAAAGGGTTTCCAGCAATTCATTGATATTTAAATTTGATGAGCCCATACTTTCGTGACAACTTTAATTAGTATATTTGAGTTTGCCAACCCCCAACTCCGGATCTTCTTCTTCTTCTTCACAACTCAAGCCGCCCATCGTCGAGCTCTCCCTCACATCACCGAATCCAGATGTCGCCTTTCTCCCCTTGTGTCGGCTTCTGGCGACACCATCACTCGATCCCGACATGGATGGATCACAAGATGGAGGGAAGTTCTCTGATGAAGAGGCCTTGTGCCGAGATCCAAAAGAAACCCTAGGTTTGTACCCGACTAGAATTTTTCCCTTGTGCTGATCCTGTTGCTTTTGGAACTGATCGGAAGGCCGCCGGTTGCCCCTGCCACAGCTCCAGATCGTGTTCCTTCTCGCGATGCCCTTCTGATCCGCAGGACTTCCACTGAGTCCCTCGATGGCTAGGGCATTCAATAAGCAGAGGGATCCTCTATGCGTGCGCGATTGGGTAAGTTTCTGTTATGCTTGTGTTGTTCTTGTTGGAATCACTGATAGGCTTATAGATCTGTAGTATGAGTGACATCTGTTCAGATTTAAGTTTTGTAGTTAGTATTTTGTTTCAATGAAACGATCAGTAGGGATGGGTTGTTGTTTCGGTTTGAATTCTAGGTTTTGGAGTTGGATTTGTTTTGGATTATGTTCTATGGCATAATCTGATCAGTGCACAGATTGCTTGTGGTAGTTCTGTGAGTACGGTGTTTAACCAAATTTCCATAAACTTGTAATGCAAGTGTCGTGAGTTTAGATTTTTCTTGGATCAGTCTTGATATTGTGTTTGGAGTTGACGCAAGTTATTTTGGAGATGGAGAGGAATGTGTAATGGCTTGATTTTTACAGGAAGGTTACTATGGATGTAATTGATTTTATCTTATTCTCCTATGTTGTTTATGTTGATACAGTTTGGCCCTGATTGTTATTTTGGTGTTGACACCGATTTTAGTTTAGGTGGATGATGTTTGATTATGATTAAGTCCTGATCAGGGATCAGGCATGGTATGGAAAATCCTAGTCTGGAGGGCTAGGTGTTGGAAAATCCTAACCTGGAGGGTTAGGTGTGAAAAATCCTAGCTTGGAGGGCTAGGTGTTGGAAAAGTCCTAATTCGGAAGGGTTGGGTGAAAAGTCCTAGCTTGGAGGGCTAGGTGAAAAGTCCTAATTTGGAGGGTTAGGTGCAAATTCCCATCCTAGAGAATTAGGTGAAAAAGTTCTGGCTTGGAGGGTCAGGTGCCTAGCTTGGAGGGCTACGTTGGATGATGTTCTAACTCGGAAGGGTTGGGTGAAAAGTCCTAGCTTGGAGGGCTAGGTGAAAAGTCCTAGCTTGGAGGGCTAGGTGAAAAGTCCTAACTTGGAGGGTTAGGTGCAAATTCCCAACTTGGAGAGTTAGATGGAAAAATCCTTAGCTTGGAGGGCTAAGGTGGATGAATTCCTAGCTTAGAGGGCTAGGTTTGAGTCCCTGGATCGGTCTGGTGACCGATCAGGGACATTGGCACGCTGCTCCTTCGTGGATCGGTCTGGTGACCGATCCAGCGATGTCTGATCGGACTGGTGACCGATCAGGGAGCGCACAGTGAGGTTGGGAACCTACTGTGTGGCTCCTGATCGGACCGGTGACCGATCAGGGAGCAGGCTGCTTCCTTGCTGCCTTGCCCCTGATCGGTCTGGGAGCGGACGGTGAGTGAGTTCCCTTGCGGATCAGACCCTAGATCGGTCCGGTGACCGATCAGGGAGTTAGGATCTGATTAAAAAATCACTGTTCATCTGTCCTGATCGGTCTGAGTGACCGATCAGGCTTCACTCTGATCGGTCTGGTGACCGATCAGGCTTCACTCTGATCGGTCCGGTGACCGATCAGGCGTGTATAACCGCGAGAGCTGGGAATCCCAGTGAAGCAGTGGATCGGTCTGGTGACCGACCCACAAGCCCTGGATCGGTCCGGTGACCGATCACTTTAATTCAAATTGCACTGTCAGACGCGGTCAGAGCGTCTGATCATATCCGATTCGCTACTGTTTGCTTCTGATATTTGATTTACTGCTCTAACAGTCTAATTAAGCTGCAGGTGATAGGGGAGGATTCAAACACTCAAGGAGAAGTCAATGGAGGCTTTCCTTGGAGCAGGTTTGTCCGTTTTCCCATCTCAGGTTGCAACAGCCGAGCTGCAGACTGGAGATGAGACTGGAGCTTGGCTGAGGGAAGCTCAGGGAGTCCAAGGATAGATCAGTGGTAGCTGGCATTGGCAGATGAGCAGCTGAGAGCTGCAGAGATGGTGTCATCTAATGCTTGGTGGAGAAACAAAAGGATGAAGAGACTTCGGTTGAAGCAGAGTTTCGAGGGTTTTGAGAATCCTAAGTGTTCGAGCTTGCTGAAGCTCTTGCTGTGATTTTGTGTTCTCCACACTTGGCTTGCTGTGTTACTGAAGTCTTCATCATTTTGAGCAAGCCACCGCAATCGAGAAGCAACCAACTCTTACGTGAGTGCTGGGAGGAAAGAACAAGGGGCTTGGAGTCCAACAGTGAGAAGACACGAAGGAGGGAGTCCTTGCGTGAGATCGTCGCTGGGTGGAGCTCAAGATAAGCTCACTGTGTTCTTGTCCTTGCTAGGTGCTGAGTAAGAGTTTTCTCTGTGTTTCATTAAGCTTAAATCTATATCCTTGTTTGAAACGCTGTGGAGAGGTTTCTCCACCAAGAAGGAGGTTGCGTTATATCCGGTGAACACCGGGGCTAGATCTGCCGACGATCAAGGGATCGCCCACCTTAAGGGCACGCCAAGGAGTAGGGGCAAGTTATCCCCGAACCTTGTAAACCCTCTTGTTAGCATTTTTGGTAGTTGTTCTTGCTTGCTTTCATTTCTATTTTGTTTACTGCACTGCTTCCTTTGTTTTGCTTCTTCCGCTGTGCTACTGATAAGTTGAGTGCAGAAACCTCACAAGGGTTTAAAGTCAAAGAGATTGGCTATATTCACCCCCCCCCCTCTCTAGCCATCCGTTTCCAACAGTTTATGTCGTGGGATAACAAATTTAAGTAGAACTAATCCAATTAGAGTTTGTTTAATGGATCAAATGAAATTAGATAATTTAATTTTGGTGATTAAGTTAATCGAAAGGTCAAATTGAATCCAATTACGAAATTAGAGGATTTATTTTGATAATTGGAGATTAATTGTTAAAAAGATAACCAAGGAGATTAATTATCATATTAAGAAACCAGTTGTGTTATTTGAGAATTGATTAAGTGTAAGGGTGAATTTATAATGATGGAACTGTTAGGATTACTGGTTGATTTAAATTGAGGCTTACTTGAGAGGTTGTTAATCAATTGGGGTTAATTAATAGATTGGGTTAATTAATTATCATCATAAGATTTGATATTAAATTAAAGAGTTAATTAATTAATTAATTAATAAGATGATACTGTAATTGTAGATCCTTAGCTTTGCTTCGTATCATGTATAGGTAGTATTCGAGCGAGAGGTGATCGTAGGGATTTGAAGACGGATGGAAAGTTCTACAATTAAGGCGGGTAGTACTTCTCCTTTGTATTATTGTAGATCATTGATCTTAAATGCATGGTTATTTGATTTCTGAGTAGGACTGCTTTACTTTGTTCTTTATTATTTTTAAGATCGTCCATTGATACCTTCTTTGCTTGATCTTCGAGTTAATCGTATTTTATGTCCGTACTGTCTCATCGTTGATTTTCTATTCTGTAAAGTACCGCTTGTACGCGAGTACTTAGAAACTATCATTAAACACAATTAGGGTTGGTTGGCATTAAAAATACCCTACCTAGTAGTTAGTTTCATGTTTGGAGATTTTGATACTCATTTGGTTGTATCGTTGCATGTTTGGAGATTTTGATACTCATTTGGTTGTATCGTTGCATCGTCGTTATTTGGTCGATTGTGCATTTAGTATCATGCACCATATCTGCATAGTTGCATGCTAATGAGTAGTGACTTCCATATGGTTAAGTCATCGTTAGTCATTTAGTTGTTTTGCCCACTCAATCATTTATTGTGGTAGTTGCTAGAGTGCAAGCAACTATCCTGTTAAGTCACACTCGACCACTCATGTGCAGTGGATATTGGAGTTGTAGGCAATCAATTGGCACCCTCACTGTTATTTTCGAGGGATACCAGAGTTGTTGGTGGCTTCCCCCTTTTTCTTGAGATTTTTATAATAGTTGGCTTCCCAGCATCCTATCCACTTAACCACATATACTAGTGGTATTTGATGGAATGTGTATAGTTGTCAAAACTCTACTCACTTGGCCACACAGATGTGATGTGATAGCAGCTTGACTGGCGTCAGGGGTGACACATGTTATTGCATTATATGCATTTATTGTATTTTGCATTTTCTTGTGTTTGCTGCATTTATATGAACTATGATTACTGCATTTGGTTGACATGCATGTATGTTTTGATATTCTATTATCACTTTATTTCATGCATGCCTAGTTATTATTCTATTTCCTAGAGACTGTATATTGTTATTTCTTTTGCTTGTTATATCATGTCTTTCTCTACTCTTATACCCACAGAGTCCACCCGGATTCACCACCCCCACCATCTACTTTTGTTTCAGGTAGCAGATAGATGTGTTACTTGGAGCCAGGAGAGGATCCAGTTGTTAGTCCCACGGTATCGAGTTATTTTAGAGTTTGTCTCAGGGTTTAGTTTATTCTCCGCAGTTTCTTTGTTTCCGCACTTCTTTTATTTCCGTATTTATTTTAGTAATCCGGTAATATCTTAGTAGATTTATGTTTATATATTATTGAACTGGTATGTTCATTTTTGGACTTATATTGGAGTTTTCTTTTGGATATGGACTCTCTACTATTTTTATTTTCTTAACAATATTAACTGTCTGCTATGTTTATGTTTATCATTCTTATTAATATAAACTGCGTGGTTGTGGAGTTTTTTTATTTTATATTTGTGATGGTTAAGCCATCGTATGTGTGAGAGCTATGTATAAATGTCCCAACTTGTCCACCGTATATGGGATATGCTACCCGATTTTCGAGCAATCATGGGCCTCTAGAGGAGTGACAATTTTTGGTAATAGAGCCAGGTTTACAAGAGCAACCTGGGTGTTTTTATCGGATTTTTGTGGAGTTTACCTAATTCTAATTTATTTGGTATTAGTGTTTGAGTGTTAGTTTTCCAAGGTTTGTGGTGTCTGTATGTTTTTGTGTTTTGGATTTTTCGAGGTTCTATATGACACCAATTTATTAGTGCAAATTTAGTGTTTTGTAGATTTTGTAGAGTAATGGGCCATAACCCATAGGTTCTAGGTTTACGATTGTAACTTGGATATTTGTGGATTTGTATGAAGTTGACCTGATTCTAATTTATTTGGTATTAGTATTAGGGCATTAATTTTACAAGGTTTGTGATGCCTATTTATTTGCATGTTTTGGGATTTTCAAAAATTTTCATGTTGTAGGATTTTCGGATTTTTAGGGAGTCTTTCTGATACCAATCCCTTTTGGGTATCAAATGCCCAAGTTCATGTATGTATTCGGATTTTGCGGAGTTGATTTTCTTGACTGTTTGTGTTGGGACTTGGCTGTGATAAACTTCTCTAGGCAACAAGTAAGTAAGTAAGATATAACTTTTACGATTATCCTATCTGTTGTGTACATTACCTTGTTTAAGTTTGTATAGATATGTGCTAGCTTAGTTAGTTAGCATACTGCTACTTATATTCGGCTACTAGTTATTTTTTTGGACTTGGTTTAGCTTGATGACTCATAGTTAACTTGTCTATTTGTAATCATGGTCGGGATTAATCATGAAGGCGACCAGTTGACACATTTCAGACTCAACTCTGTTGCGGAGAATGTTGATTTCCTTATAGCACCAATTGATGAGTCGAAAAATGAGAGTCGAACCTGTCCACTATTTATTTGAAAGTAGGGGTTACCATCTTTAGGAATTCCTTTTTCCATGCTAGTTGTAGTACTAGTACCACCTACTACTAGCTAGGTGAGAATTTAAGGTTGCATACCGTAGGTAGCACGATCAATATTGGATCAATTTATTATAGTACACGACTTGCGTTAACACAGAAGAGGTAGAATTAGCTACATACTATCCTATCAAGGGTATCTTCAAGTCACAGGTGTGCTGTGTTCTTTATATTGGTTGAAAAAGGTCATAAATGGATAGGTCTCATCAAGGAGTTGTTGCTATGGAATATAAGGAGAGTAAGGTTGATCATAATAATTTATAGGCACAAACATGACCAGGTAGTTATTGTAATTGTGAGTTGTTGCTATGGAATATAAGGAGAGTAATGTTGATCATATAATAATTTATAGTCACAAACATGACCAGGTAGTTATTGTAACTGTATTCGTTGATGATATCATTGTCACTAGTGATGATATAGATGAGATTGGTGATTTGAAAACTCAAATATTTGTGTTTGAGGTGAAAGATTTGAGTGAACTGATTTATTTATTGGTGAATTGATACCATTGTCATGAATTGAGGTATCTTTTACGGTGAAAACTCAACGATTTTGCATGGTATACTTCTCTTACCATCACAATCTAAATTTGCCATCTATTCTGCTACCGACGGAGTATGAAGAGATGTCCCAGAAGAATTAACTTAGAGGATTGTAATGCAAGACCGAGTAATTTCTTCCAGACCCATTTTCATTGTAAATTATGCCCTTCATTGCATCCCCTAGTTTTTGGGTGCTTCATAGCTGTTTCCATTGCTGCTTCTAAAAAATGAACTTTTTTTCTTGACCAATCTAATTAGAATGTAACTATACATAATATGAAATAACTGAGTAGTTCAGGCATCATCGAGGTGACATCCTTATATGTGCAATCGTATGTTGTGTTGGATCGAGAGAACCGATAGAGGGGGGGTGAATATCGAAAAACGTTCGGATTTAATATGAGAGAAATTGCACAGCGGAAATTAAAACCAACACACGAACATAAGTGGTTTTACTTGGTTCGGAGCCTAGGTCGACTCCTACTCCAAGGCCCACGATCGTTGATCGTTTACATTGGGCAATTCTATATGAGGCGCAAAAGCAGTTTACAAAGATTGATTACAGAATAAGTGCAGTAAATTAAAAATCAACACTTCTTTACCAACGTCCGGAGTAGATGGTATTTTCGGAGCAGTTGGACGTCGTCGGCGCTTGTATCTCGAGTCAGGAGGTTTCTAGAGCAGAGCGCTGGAACGAAAGAGCGTGAATGCGTTGGAAAACTTGGATGTCCTGAAGCCTTGGTTCGAGGGCCTTTTTATAGGCCCTGGGGGCGCCCGGAACGTCGGGGGCGCCCCCCCCCCCACGTGTCAGCCGATCCACCTCGGTCTCGGTCAGCTCTGATCCCTCAAAAATCGGGATCAAGCTTTGACGGGGGCGCCTTGATCGCTGGGGGCGCCCGGGTTGACCGGGTCAGCTCTCTTATTCGCTGGCTTCAAGGGGAGTTGCTTCGGTACTTGGCGCTGGGGGCGCCCGCAGCATGCGGGGCGCCCGGAGCGATGGGGGCGCCCGGAGCATCCGGGGCGCCCCGACAGTCAATTGTCGAAGCGGACTTTGCTCCTGCTGGTTGGTCTTCACCTTGGGGGCGCCCGGAACATCCGGGGCGCCCTGCTCTGCTTCTACCTCACTCCTTTGATGCTCTCTGAGCTGCAGACACTCAGTCCTTCGGTCCTGCATCCAGGGTTAGTCCAAAAAGCAGTAACATATTAATTTTTATACAGCCTTAGTTGTCTTGGTTCTAACTTTGGGTCTCCAAAATGGAGCCCTAGGTCAAATCGACGCCTACTGTTCCCTCGACGGGGAACGCGTCCTCACCTACTCCTCTCGGGAGAATTTACCTGATGCCAACCGTTCCTCTGGTTGGACTTTTGCCTCGCGGTCCTTCGCCAGGTCTTGGATGCCGAGCTGTCCTTTGCCCGGTGCCTAGCATTCCTTCGCTAGGGCTTTTTACCCTGACATTCCTTCGCCAGTGCTTAGCAGTCCTTCGCTAGGGCTTCAGTCCCAAGCTGTCCTTTCCCTGGCGCCTAGCAGTCCTTCGCTAGGGCTTTTTACCCTGACATTCCTTCGCCAGTGCCTAGCAGTCCTTCGCTAGGGCTTCAGTAGCATGACATTCCTTCGCCAGTGCCTAGCAGTCCTTCGCTAGGGCTTTTTACCCTGGCATTCCTTCGCCAGTGCCTAGCAGTCCTTCGCTAGGGCTTTTTACCCTGGACACTAGAGTAACATGTTAGATAACAAGTAACACTTAACTTTGAATCCTTTGCCAATATCAAAACAAGGTTCAATATGGTGCTTCCTGCACCAACAATCTCTCCCTTTTTGATTTATGGCAACACAATTCAAAGTTAAGTATAAACATATAACAGTTAAGAAATGAAGGAGTATGAACAGTATAAGTGTAGATTAAAAAAAAATTTATACTCCCCCTAAATCCCTGAATACTTGTGTTATAACCCTTAACTTTGACCTTTCCTCCCCCTTTGACATATATCAAAAACATACATGGGCGAACAAGGTATCTAATAGGGAGTTTTGAGTTTTACCAAAATAAATTTAAGTAAGGGAGTTTAAAAACATAGTTTTCAAAAAAAACTTTAAGTAATGGATTTCATAAAAAATGATGTTCAAAGTAATAGGTGTTTTGAAAATACATGAAGCTCCCCTTTAATGTGACAACTCTTCTCCTTATATAAAAAAAACTTGCAAAAACTTACAACATAGTTTTCAAGAGTAACTTACTTAGCTAATATTTTGGAAACAGGTTTTCCTTTTAAAAAGGTTCAACATTTGCACTCATAGAGAAATTTCCTTGGAACATATTTTGTGCATTAAAACCCATTTTTACTTGGAAAAATCTTTAAATAGACAAGTTTTTGCTGAAACATAGATTTTTGCTTAGAAACATTTGTCAAAAATTTCAAAGGTTTTTGCTCAGACAAACTTTGTTTACTAAAAAAGATTTTGCTTAGAAATATTTTCAAAATAAATGTACTTAGTGCTTTAGAGGTTTTGACAGTACTTTGAAGATGCTTAGACCAATTTTAAAGCACTTAAAAATACTTAGTGAAAACAAGATAAAATTCAAAATTTTCTCTCTCCTGGCCATATATCAATAAGGAACTTTTTGAAAGAAGATTTAAAAAAATGTGTGTATCAGAGCTTATGAGTTTTGAAAATATAAAAATACTTAATATAATTCTGAAAGCACACAACTTAAATTGCACAAAAAAAAACTCCGCTTTGAAAGATATTGTGCAATTTTGAAAAAAGATTTTGTATTTGTAGTCAAGTCTTTAGAAAATTCACATACTTAGAACACTATTGCTTTAGAAAGGTATTAGTACTTTTGAACACATTACATTTTGAAAAATAGAAGTACTTTTTAAAAGATATTATGCAATCTTTGAAAAATATAAGTATTTTTAAACATAATATTTTAAAAGAATTTAATGTTATTTTGAGATCATGATACTTTACTTAGTTTCTTTTACAGTCTGACATAATCCTAGGAAACCTTGTTAACTACAAGATATTTTCCTAAGTGTCCTGGAAAATTTTCCAATGTCAAGTATTGTTTTCTAAGGTATTTCAAAAATAATTTTATAAGCCATAAAAATATTTTAAAATAATATTTTGTAAGACAAATTACATATGTTTTCGACACAATTTTGAAAATATAGTGTATGAAAACATATTATTTAGAAATGTTTAATAACTCTTTTAATTTGACCTCCCCCTAAATTTGACGCAATCCTTGGAAGCTTGTTGACCACAAGTATTCTTCCTCTAAGTCTTTAGGGTTCAGTTCAGATCAAAGGAATTTATCTAACAATTTCAAAACAAAAAAAACATTTCAAAAATTCTTCTTTTGACTCAAACTCCCCCTAAATTTGACACATCCTAGGAGTCCTTGTAGATCATGAAGTGGACCTTCCTCTGTGTCTTTAGGGTTTATTAAACTCAAAAGAATAATTTTGAATAACCTTCTGAGTATGATAATTTTCAAGGAGATACATTTTTGAAAACATAACTTGAAATGATAACACAGTTTTCGAAAAATATTTTGAAATAATGATAATTTTTCAAACAGATAGTAGTATAAGAAGGTTTTTGAATCAATTTTTGAAAACCTTATCGAGATGATAATAAGATTTAGAGCATAAGGTTTTTGAAAAAAAAATTAAATTTTTTGAAAAGTATTAAAAGAAACTCCCCCTGTATCCGACACAGTTTGACTTTTATCTAAGTTCCTTAAGGGGTTTCAGTGTGCAGGTTTGACTATGTTGACTAGGGTTGACTGTTTTGACCAAGTTTGACCAATCAATGACTAAAACAAAACAAGCCCTAGATTATATTTAAAATGAGTCTATCGAGATTTTTAACATGAAATTTCATATTAAAAAATGTTAGATATGAAAAAGTAGGGTACAGTACAATAAATTGACAAAATAAAATAGAGATAAGTTTGAATAACTTTTGCAAACCTTTTCATTTAAAAGGATAGTGAATTATACTTTTAGGTCCTAAATGTCTCACCCAGTTCTACGTGATTAAGCATGTTAACCTTATGGGTTTTGTGAGACAAATATTTTAATTTTGAAAACATGGTTAATTTTGAAAAGTTAGATTAATTTTAAAAATAATTAGTTTTAAATTTATTTTGAAAAGGAATATTTGAATCTAAGATTAACTGAACATTTGTGTTAGATTCGAATTTGACAAAGAGTAAATTGAATTTGAATTTCAAAAATTGGCTTCCAGATCTTGGCGAGGCACTAGGCCTTCTTTGGCCGTAGCCTTATTGGATCATCAACCCTTTCCTTGACAAAGCTTTTTAGTGAAATTTCATTTTCAAAATTATTTTTTGAAAAATTCTGGTCTAACTAGCTCGGGTCTTAGATCGGTAGCTTCGGCTAGTTCCGCCAAGATGGCTTCCCTAACGTACTATCATCTCACCTCCACCCAATACTATGTTGTTCAACTTTCAGTTAAACTGTTTTGTCCTTAAACTAATCAATCCTAATTTTAAGAAAAAAAACATAAAAATAAAAAAAGCATACAGTTAAAGCAAAAAAAATGATCTAAGTTACATCATAATCATAATAATATTCTGGATTATCAAAAACAGCAATATTATGAATTAAATTTTCTAACAAATTAGCCTTAACTAATTTATAAGATTCAATCATATTATTCATGGTAAATAATGGATTTTCAAATACTGTAAACTTACCTTTCCCGATCGTTTGTCCAGTGCTCTTGTAATGATCACGAGCTGATCGGACCATATTGGGTCGATCTCCCTCATTGTCTTCTGATTCCGAGTCTGAGTCGGACTCGGGTACCGGTTGAAGCTTCTTCTTGGCAGTTTTTCCTGCACTTGAAATTATACCTTCCTCGACCATTATAGTATCAGTCTGATTATTTAATTGTAATTCTGGAACAAATTCAAAATTGGTTACCATTTTTGTCTCAATCACTTTGCCTTCTAACTCTGGCTCGAATTCGCAATCAAGTATCGAGTCTATCTCATCTTTTGATCCGAAGTTAACTTTGAAGCCGGGTGTTGATTCTTCAATATCGGAGCTCTCTTCGTGTAGATTGATTAACTTTTCCCACATCTCCTTGGCACAGTTGAAGGATCCGACCCGCTTCAATTCTTCATTGGTTAGGCCACATTGTAGGATTGCAGTTGCCCTTGCATCCGTCTCGATCTTCCTCAGGGTTGGTTCATCCAATTGGTCCCACGTAATTGATAGTCCATCTTTTGTAGGGAAGAAGAACCCTGTTTGAATGATCATCCATATGTCCATATAGGCCTTCAGATGGAACTCCATTTGACTTCTCCAATAATTGAAGTTCTCGCGGGAGAATAGCGGTGGACGGGCACTGTTCCATTCTTAGTTGGCCATTTAGATTTAACCTCGTACAGAAAAGAAGTAACAAAAATGTACCAAGACTTGGTCTTGGAATAGTAGTGCGGGAGAAGGGAAAAATTAGCTCAAAATAAATGTTGCACGAATTTTGAGGCAGAATAATAATAAAATAATAAAAATAATTTATGACAAATTTTTGAAAATATTTATTTTGTCAATTCTGATTAATGATGAAAAAGTGAGACTTTAATGTTTTTAAAAAAAATTAGCTCGAATTAAGATAGCACGAATTTCAAGGAAAATATTAAAATAATAATATAAAAAATTTATGACAACTTTTAAAAAGTTGTTCGTTTTATCAATTTTGACTTATAGTGAAAAAATGAGAATTCAAAATTCTCAAATTGGTGGTGTTGAAAATAAAAAGAAAAAGATCGAGTGGTGTTGATTAACAAAAAGAAAAGAAATAAAAGAAATTTCGTAAATCTGAAAAATTCTCAAATTGGTGGTTGCACCAAATTTGAGCTTCCCCGCTCTAATACCACTTGTTGGATCGAGAGAACCGATAGAGGGGGGTGAATATCGGAAAACGTTCG
This sequence comes from Boesenbergia rotunda, assembly GCA_024364735.1. Classification (NCBI taxonomy): domain Eukaryota; kingdom Viridiplantae; phylum Streptophyta; class Magnoliopsida; order Zingiberales; family Zingiberaceae; genus Boesenbergia; species Boesenbergia rotunda. The sequence goes on along the minus strand of JAGFNQ010005864.1, from coordinate 190,349 downwards.
GATTTAATATGAGAGAAATTGCACAACGGAAATTAAAACCAACACACGAACACAAGTGGTTTTACTTGGTTCGGAGCCTAGGTCGACTCCTACTCTAAGGCCAACGATCGTTGATCGTTTACTTTGGTCAATTCTATATGAGGCGCAAAAGCAGTTTACAAAGATTGATTACAGAATAAGTGCAGTAAATTAAAAATCAACTCTTCTTTACCGACGTCCGGAGTAGATGGTATTTTCGGAGCAGTTGGACATCGTCGGTGCTTGTATCTCGAGTTAGGAGGTTTCTGGAGCAGAGCGTGGGAACGAAAGAGCGTGAATGCGTTGGAAAACTTGGATGTCCTGAAGCCTTGGTTCGAGGGCCTTTTTATAGGCCCTGGGGGCGCCCGGAACGTCGGGGGCGCCCCCCCCCCCCCCACGTGTCAGCCGATCCGCCTCGGTCTCGGTCAGCTCTAATCCCTCAAAAATCGGGATCAAGCTTTGACGGGGGCGCCCGGGTTGACCGGGTCAGCTCTCTTAACCGCTGGCTTCGAGGGGAGTTGCTTCGGTACTTGGCGCTGGGGGCGCCCGCAGCATGCGGGGCGCCCGGAGCGATGGGGGCGCCCGGAGCATCCGGGGCGCCCCGACAGTCAATTGTCGAAGCGGACTTTGCTCCTGCTGGTTGGTCTTCACCTTGGGGGCGCCCGGAACATCCGGGGCGCCCTGCTCTGCTTCTACCTCACTCCTTTGATGCTCTCTGAGCTGCAGACACTCAGTCCTTTGGTCCTGCATCCAGGGTTAGTCCAAAAAGCAGTAACATATTAATTTTTATACAGCCTTAGCTATCTTGGTTTTGACTTTGGGTCTCCAAAATGGAGCCCTAGGTCGAACCGACGCCTACTGTTTCCCCGTCCTCATCTACTCCTCTCAGGAGAATTTACCTGATGCCAACCGTTCCTCTGGTTGGACTTTTGTCTCGCGGTCCTTCGCCAGGTCTTGGATGCCAAGCTGTCCTTTGCCCGATGCCTAGCATTCCTTCGCTAGTGCCTAGCAGTCCTTCGCTAGGGCTTTTTACCCTGACATTCCTTAGCCAGTGCCTAGCAGTCCTTCGCTAGGGCTTCAGTAGCCTGGCATTCCTTCGCCAGTGCCTAGCAGTCCTTCGCTAGGGCTTTTTACCCTGGCATTCCTTCGCCAGTGCCTAGCAGTCCTTCGCTAGGGCTTTTTACCCTGTACACTAGAGTAACATGTTAGATAACAAGTAACACTTAACTTTGAATTCTTTGCCAATATCAAAACAAGGTTCGATATGGTGCTTCCTACACCAACATGTTGTCCTATGAATTGACCTCTCAAGTTGATCCACAAAGACATTTCATGATAAGAGCAGATACAATGTTCAATGGCTGACTATGGTCTTTATCTTAGCGTATTTCTTGGCAAATCTTTCTTGGTTGGGTTGTTGACAATTGTATGTTGTCAATAGTGCTCGTCACCTATGACCATGAGATTTCGATGTTAACAATTGTATACGTCCCATTGATATCTGTTCATCTTCTAGATGTTTTATTTATCTCAAGGTTTTAGAAGAGGGAGGAGGGAAAGAAGAAAACTTGTTGGTGGTTTATGACTAAGAGTTTTGATTGGCTTAAAACATTTAAGGAGGATGTGTTGGGACCGATGGCACGGCTAGGGGGGGCGAATAACTCAGTCATCCCAATTCAAACCTCTTCCTACAATTGTTAGCACAAGCGGAAACTTAATTTATCAATTAATACAATGCTAACACTTTACCGGTTACATGGTTCAGAGATTGCTTGCTCCTACTCCACGATGTGTCCTTGAGGTGAACGAACCCTTGATCCTTCGGTGGTGTTGGGTTCTCCCGGCACAAAACAATAAAAACGCAGCGGAAACAAGAACCCACGAGCGATCCATGCGAAAGAAAACTCGTACAAAGCTATCTATCTAATAGATTTATCTACTGTTTATACCTTTGAAGCGTGCCCTTCGGTTATCCCGCTCGTCCAAGATGCGCTGGATCTCTTGCACGTTCAAGCGTCCGTGCCTCTATTCGTATCCACACGGACACAATCTCTCAACTTCGGGAGAACTACCTTAGTTGTGCTAGCAACTTGAGGTAGCTCGAAAACACCAAGAACCTTAAAATAGGGTTTCGGCCAAGAGTGGAGGAGAGGAAGAAGACAGGAAGGGAAAGGGAAAATGCTAAGGCAAGAAGAAGATTTCATCCAAAGTCACAAACCCTCTTTTATAATCATCCCATGAATATGAAGAGGTTTGTGTCTCTTTGGCTTCCCAATAAAGAGCACATCTTTTTATGTGGCTCTTTATCATTTCCCATGCAAGAAAAGAATCTTTTCATCCAATGAAAAGAGACTTTTCTCTTTCCTCCATGCAACTCCGACCGGGCCTCTCGGGCTTCCGACTCGGTCTCTGACCAAGTCTCCCGAGTGGCGAGCTCCCGACCCAGTCTGCCGAGCCGACCTAGTCCGCCGAGTTCCGACCTAGTCCGCCGAGCTCCGACTCAGTCCGCCGAGCTCCGACTCGGCCCGCCGAGCTCCGACTCGGCCTCTCGAGTTCCCAACTCGAGCACCCCCCCCCCCCGAACTGACCTCCCGAATTCCCAACTCGGGCTCAGATCTCCCGAGTCCCCGACTCGGGCTTAGGCCTCCCGAGTTCCCAACTCGGGCTTGGACTCCCGAGTTCCCAACTCGGATTTCCCGAAGCATTGTGCCCTTTGTGTGTGACCCAATAGGTTCTCGTGACGTTGGTAATGCGCCTAAACACTTTAGACACATAAGCAATGAGCGGCATCTAATAATGCATCATTGCTACCCAAGTAACAAGAAAAGTCGAGATCCGACTAAACCTCCGTGATTATGATAGTGTATGACCTTGTCCTTCTATCCTTGATATCTAGATTGACCAATGAGGCATAGCCGTGTCATCCTCAATCAATCTTGTGTTTCTTGATCCCCGAGTAGATTCACTCAAACAAATGAGCTTAATATCTCATATTGACTCATTTGAGCATGGTCATGCGTTTCAATAGTCCTACTCGATCAAGGGGCCCACAGATATCACTCCCGTCATATGGGAGGGATAGATCCCATCTACATCACTCACATCCCTCCGCATAATTCATTACATACCTAGTGATCGCCTTTATAGTCCACCCTGTTACGGGTGACGTTTGACGATACCAAAGTACATAACTCCTTATGTAGGGAACCGTAGTGACTTTAGGTCTAAGGACTATTCATACCAATAGTCACATGAGAAAGTCTATGACACTCATATGACAATCTATGAAACTTTCTCATGGCGGGTCATTTGGTACACATTCTCCAATGTATACCCATGTGTCAACTTGATATCACATATCCATGACTTGTGAGCTCAAGTCATCAGTTGACCTACATGCTAGTCTCCATGCATCAATATCGTCCCTGAATAATTAATGCTTGACTAGGAATAATTTAGTGTAGTGTTCTCTACATTATCTCACTATCGATTCAACCAATCGATATAATGTAGATAAGAACCTACTACACAAGGGCATTATTATACTTAGTCATTTGGCACAAAATATAAAGTAAGTATAATAACCAAACATGCCTTTATTAATGATAGAATATGATACAAAGTGCCCCCAGTCAATCATCACATAATTGGCTCTAGGGCTCCTACTAACAAGTGGATCATGCCCCGGCAATCTCCGACTAAAGTTTTCTCCTTCTCGGTGGAGAACAACCTCTTACAAACATTCTTCCTCCTTGCAAGATTGAGCTAGGGTTTAGGAGGAAGATCAACACTTGGAACTTGAGCACTTGAGCACTAGAGTAAGGATATCACAATAAATTGCTAACCTATCTCAAGTCTTAAGCTCCCATTTAAATAGTGGAGAGAGCTGTTAACCAAACAGCTCAGCCCCGACACCAGTCGATAGCCCCCAGGGTCAGTCGACTGATGTCCAGTCAACGGTTAGCCTAATGGCTCTATTTCGAACAAACCAGTCGACTGCTTCTGGCTATTCGACCTTACAGAAAGATTAGTCGACTAGTGTCCATACCAGTCAACTGCTACAGTGCGCTCTCAGTAGTGTCAGTCGACTGGTTCCCTTGCCAGTCGACTGCCTTACTTACAAATGCAATCTCAACCTCTCCGCAGTTCACCCTTCGCATATGCCTTGAAGTCCACTTCCTTGCCTTGCCCCTTGAAGTTCTCTTCCTTCGGCTCTCGTCCCTCGGATGCACACACAAGCCCACGACTTGTCTCCATGCCATCTTTCACGTATACCTTTAAAGTCTACGTCCTCGGCTCGCCCTTGAAGTCCTCTTCCTCAGCTCTCATCCCTCGGATGCTTCACTCCATTAATCCTCATGTGTGATTCACTAAGTCCTACAAAACTCAAACACACACATCAAATTCACATGAAAACTTAACTTAATCACATTGACACACACATCAAAACCAATGATCTACCCGATCAAACTTGGGTCAGGATGGACACCTAGTGAAAAACAAAATGAAACTTAAAGTAATTTAGGAGTTTTATCTACATGGATACTTTACATGGCAAGGCTAGACAGAAAAAATAATAATAATAAAGGTCTCTGTTTAGATTTATCACACTGAGTAAAGGTTTCATCCCATGTAGCTATCATTCTATAGGAGACATGATTCATACAAGGGGTCAAGTAGGAATCATCTGGTTGTTATTTCACTGAATGATTTGATGGAAAACATTGGCTCAGAAGAACTTGTCATCCGATAATTAGACGGTTGTGACGAACCCTAACATCACTGAGGCGCATTAATCATCATCACCAAGAGATTGTAAGGGGCGTGCTTGACTTATTTATTGAATCGAGAATGTTGGGTTGTAAGCATGTTGAGACTCCAAGTGATTAATGTCAGCGGCTTAATTACAAATTCAGTCGCACCGTCCTAGGTTGGTCACCATATTAATTTATCTCTCGAAGGTTATATATCCCGGTCATGTTGTATTTTTCTCACAACAACGGGATCTTAAGGTGAGGCGTTTTATAGATGTACATTGGTCAGTTCGTGAAATGATGGTTGATCCACTACTAGTTATTTGTACAGTTGTTAGTGGAAACCTAGTTAATTGGTAGAGTAAGAAACAAATTGTTGTTACTAGTGTAGAAGTAGCGTATAGTGCAGCAGAACGTAGAGCTATGACTTGGTGATTGTGAGGTATTATGGTTGAAACAGTGCTAATCTTCAAAATACTACAGTTTCATACTCAAAACAAGTCTGCTGCTGTTGAATGTTTCATGCATACAGAGCTCTTTCAATAAAGAAGATGAATGCCGTTTTCCGATATTTGTTATTGTATATGTATATATGGATTTCTTCTATACTTAGTGGAACTGTAGATCTTAGATTTGGTTGTAGTTGAATTTAACATTGATACCATATGAAATGGAGTTGTATAGGATTTGATCCTCGATGTTGTTTTGGTTTAGAACCCCATTTTGAATAGGTTGATTTTGTTGGTTAGCTTTGTTGTTCTAATTTGGAGGAAAACCTATACTGATCTGTTTGGATTGGAATTCTTGTCATAATTTTTCTTGCGGAAAATCTGTGATAAGGAGGTAGTTTATTGTTATGGGAGGTATCACTAGGTTTGCTATGGTGATCATGTGTTGATGTGTGAACTTGATTCTTGGAGGAATTAAATTTGGTTACCCATATTTGACTTTACAAATTAACCTAACTATGATGATTAGGTTAGGAAATAACTCGTTGTTATTCACAATTTAACTAAGTTGATATTGTGATTAGGATTTATCTTAATTTCTATTTATGTGTAGTTCAGTTATACTTAGCATACTAGCCTACAGTTTATCAGCCACAACAGTCGGTCTAACTTCCAGCACCTCAGCCTATATAACTAGCCGTAGTTCAAATGATTCAGTAGCAGCCTATATAGACGATATCACCAGCAGTTCCAGAGATGGATCGGGTTTACTCTGCCACCAGAAAAAAGGCACTATAGGTCGATGGATCAATTTTCTCATATATTAAAGAGCTATAGGGTATCTACGTGTAGATTATGTCGTTCGTCTGGGTTTCTACCATTCAAAGAGGTAGTCAAGTCACTCGATTCACAATCATGGTCACGATTGACCATGGGAGCGATTAATGGACATGTGACGGTCACGACCTGGAAGTAGAGGTGGTGATTCTCTGGTAGCTCCGACTATCGAGGCAAGAAGCTAGTGTTAAACATGCCAACCATATTAGAAGTCGTATAAGCTCCTACCAATTGGGTGCTATCATACTAGCACTTATGCACTGGATCACATCTGAGCTCGAAACCCTCATTCGACTAGTTGAGGTACGTATTGTTGGTGTTCATTTAGTATTGGTACTACCTTTGAGTTGTTAGTACTTATTACAGTTTACTAGCGAAAGTTGGAGACTAAATTTTTGTTAGTGGGGAAAAGTATTAAATACGAAAATTCGGAAGTATTAAAACGCAAAAATCTCTAAAAATTAAGGCTTGATTTGGATTGGCAAAAGATGGGGGACTAAAATGCAAATGCCACCCCACTTACCTATCTCGTTTTCTTCTCTACCTCCCACCACAACCTGAGGGGGCAGCTAACTTCCTTACTGCAGCAATCTGAGGGGGCGCTTGGTAAGCGAGTTTAGAAATTAGGAATGGGAATGAAATCTATTTCATTCCCATTTATGATACTTGGAATTGCTCACTTCCATTTCCAAGAAGGTTAATGCAGAAAATAACAACCAGAGTTTTGATGAGGCATGGAAGGTGATAAATACGAAAATTCGGAGATATTACAACGCAAAAATCTCTAAAAATTAAGACTTGATTTGGATTGGCAAAAGATGAGGGACTAAAATGCAAATGCCACCCACCTCCCCACCAGAACCCTTCATCGAACCACCTCCTCAACCCCAATCCCTCTCCTTTCTACCTCCTCTTGCGATCTCACTACGCACTCCCAACTCTGGATCTTCTTCTTCTTCTTATTCACGACTCAAGCCGCCCATCGTCGAGCTCTCCGTCACATCACCGAATCTAGATGCCGCCTTTCTCCCCTTGCGTCGGCTTCTAGCGACACCATCACTCGATCCCGACATGGATGGATCACGAGATGGAGGGAAGTTCTCCGATGAAGCGACCTCGCGCCGAGATCCAAAAGAAACCCTAGGTTTGTACCCTATTGGAATTTTTCCCTTGTGCCGATCCTGTTGCTTTTGGAATTGATCGGAAGGCTGCCAGTTGCCCCTGCCACAACTCCGGATCGTGTTCCTTCTCGCGATGCCCTTCGGATCCGCAGGTCTTCCACTGAGCATTCAATAAGCAGAGGGATCCCCTATACGCGCGTGGTTGGGTAAGCTTCTGTTCTGCTTATGATGTTCTTGTTGGAATCACTGTAGTAGAAGTGGCATCTATTCAGATTTGAGTTTTGTTGTTGGTATTTTGTTTCAATGAAACGATCAGTAGGGATGGGTTATTGTTTCGGTTTGGATTTTAGGTTTTGGACTTGGATTTGTTTTGGATTATGTTTTATAGCATAATTTGATCAGTGCACAGATTGCTTGTGGTAGTTTTGTGAGTATGGTGTTTAACCGAATTCCCATGAACTTGTAATGCAAGTGTCGTGAGTTAGATTTTTCTCGGATCAGTCTTGATGTTGTGTTTGGAGTTGCCGCAAGTTATTTTTAGAGATGGAGTTATGATGGAGAGGAATGTGTAATGGCTGGATTTTTACGGGAAGGTTACTATGGAAGTAGTCAGTGTTCTAAAAATCGGCCTAGGCCCCGCCTAGGCACTAGGCGCAACCCAGCCGCACCGAAAACATCCTACTCAGCCAGCCTAGGTGGCCTTAGCGCCTAGGCAAGATTAAGCGGTCCTAAGCGCTGACTAATCCGTTGAATCGTCTAAGCGCCGCGGAAATAGTGCAGAATTTTTATGATTTTTGTTAATTTAGATTTCTAAATTTAAAGCCCAATTAAAAAAAAAGAAATGAAATCCTTTTTTTGTGTTGGCCTTAAGTTTTATAAGCCCTAAACTTTGGCTCAACAAGAAAAACGATTTGTTGGCTTGCCCTAGCGGCTAGTACCAAACTTCATTTTCACGTACTGAGTAACTAGAGTTGGAGAAATTAAAGAGACTAAAAAAGCCCCATTTTGGAGAGTTAAAATATAGAATAAATTTGTGATATTTTATTAGTGTGTAATTTTAAACTCATTTTAAATTTGATATTTTGTGATAGAGTTATAGAATGTGATTTATTATGTAATTTATGTTGATACCGCGGAATTCGCCTAGCGACGCCTAGTCCCTGTTTAGGCGACCTAGGCGCTAGGCGCTATCCTGGCGCCCGACTAGCGCCTAGCGAATTTTAGAACCTTGGATGTAGTTGATTCTATCTTATTTTCCTGTGTTATTTTTGTCGTGGGATAACAAATTTAAGTAGAACTAATCCAATTAGAGTTTGTTTAATGGATCAAATGAAATTAGATAATTTAATTATGGTGGTTAAGTTAATAGAAAGGCCTAATTGAATCCAACTACGAAATTAGAGGATTTATTTTGATAATTGGAGATTAATTGGTAAAAAGTTAACTAAGAAGATTAATCATAAGATTAAGAAACCAGATATTTGAGAATTGATTAAGTGTAAGTGATGGATTTATAATAACGGAACTGTTAGGATTACTGGTTGATTTAAATTGAGGCTTACTTGAGAGGTTGTTATTACTGGTTGATTTAAATCGAGGCTTACTTGAGAGGTTGTTAACTAATTAGGGTTAATTAATAGTTTGGGCTAATTAATTATCAGCATAAGATTTGAGATTAAATTAAAGAGTTAATTAATTAATTAATAAGATAATACATTGACGGTAGATCCTTAGCTTTGCTTCGTATCATGTATAAGTAGTATTCGAGTGGGAGGTGATCGTAAGGATTTGAAGACGGACGGAACGTTTTACAATTAAGGCGGGTACTTCTCCTTTGTATTCTTGTAGATCATCGATCTTAAATGCATGGTTGTTTGATTTCTGAGTAGGATTGTTTTACTTTGTCCTTTGTTGTTTTTAAGATCGTCCGTTGATATCTTCTTTGCTTGATCTTCGAGCTAATCGTATTTTATGTCCGTACAGTATCATCGTTGATTTTCTATTCTGTAAAGTACCGCTTGTACACAAGTACTTAGAAACTATCATTAAACATAATTAGGGTTGGTTGGTATTAGAGATACCATACCTAATAGTTAGTTGCATGCTTGGAGATTTTGATACTCATTTGGTTATATCATTGCATCGTCGTTATTTGGTTGATTGTGCATTTAGTATCATGCACCATATCTGCACAGTTACATGTAGACGAGCAGTAACTTCTATATGATTTAGTTGCTTTGCCCACTCAATCACTCATTGTGATAGTTGCTAAAGTGCGAGCAACTGTCCTGTTAGGCCACACTCGACCACTCATGTGCAGTGGATGTTGGAGTTGTAGGCAAGTAGTTGAGACCCTCACCGTTGTTTTCGAGGGATACCGGCGCTGTTGGTGGCTCCCCCTTTTTCCTGGGGTTTTTGGAGTAGTTGGCTCCCCAGCATCTTGTCTACTTAACCATATATACTAGTGGTATTCGTTGGAGTGCGTACAGTTGTCACATCCAACCCACTCGGCACACAGATATGATGTGATGGCGGCTTGACTGGCGTCAGGGGTGAGACATATCATTGCATCATATGCATTTATTGTATTTTTCATTTTCTTATGTTTGATGTATTTATATGAGCTATGATTGCTGCATTTGGTTGACATGCATATGTGTTTTTATATTTTGTTATCACTCTGTTTCATACATGCCTAGTTATTATTCTATTTCCTAGAGATTGTACACTGTTGTTTCTTTTGCTTGTTATATCTTTTGTTATGTCATGCGTTTATCTACTTTGATACCCTTATAGTCCACCCGGACTCACCACCCCCACCATCCACTTTTGTTTCAGGTAGCAAATAGATGTATTACTTGGAGTCAGAAGATGATCCAGCTGTCAGTCCCACAGTGTCGAGTTATTTTGGAGTTTGTCTCAGGGTTTAGTTTATTTTTCACAGTTTCACTGTTTTTGCACTTCTTTTATTTCCGTATTTATTTTAGTAATCCGGTAATGTCTTAATAGATTTATGTTTATGACTGGTATGTTCGTTTTTGGACTTATATTGGAGTTTTCTTTTGAATATGGACTCTTTGCTATTTTATTTTCTTAACGATATTAACTGTCTGCTATGTTTATATTTATCATTTTTATTAATATAAAATGTGTGGTTGTGGAGCTCTTTTTATTTTATATTTGTGATAACTGAGTCATCGTATGTATGAGAGTTATGTATAAATGTTTCAACTTGTCCGTCGTACAGGGGAGATGTTGTCCGATTTTTGTACAAGCATGGACCTTTGGAGACGTGACAGAAGGTGCTAAATTCTACAGTGAAATATTGTTTATTTATATTCAATTTGCCTGAAAAGTGAGCATAACATCTATTTTGCTGGTGTCTGAATCTTTGAACCATTAGAAACTCCAACAATACTTGATTCAAACTGAACACAGTGGGTTACTGAAAAAAAAGTTTTCTGGAATGAGTTGTATGCTTGATGAACTAAGGGACTTGATAGAGGACTTACATAACAGCAGTGAAGAAGAGAAGCAGCCATTGAGGTAGTCAAAGAGTAAAACTCATGTTTATGAACCATTTGTCATATAACTTCTGATATAATGCATGGAATGTAATAGCTAGTTCATTTAGCAGGGAAGTTGGTTCTCATGTGAACACTCAAGGAGATTCGGAGTGCAGCGCTAGTTCAATGCATAATGTGAATGCTGAGCAAAGTAGAAGCGACCTTCAGTTCGAGGATTGTTCCTTGCACAAAGATAATGAAGTCAACCATCAGAATGTTGATGTAGGTTGCTCCAACATGCGTTCTTGTCCTGGTAGACATTAAAATAACTCTCATTCAATCTGAACACCTCATGAATACTTATTCCATTTACAGAGTCAAAATTTTCATTTTCTGGAATGTCAAAAGATGAAGTTGAAGATGGTGCTACGACCTCAGAATTTGCATCACCTCTTCAAACAATCCCATCTTTCCACTCCTTTGCAGATGAAATTCCAACTCCAGTGTTCACTTCAAGTGTAAGTTATGATCTCTTTTAATAGAGATACCAAATAGAAATCATAACGTGGATAACATAGCAAGATGTTTCCTTTCTTTCAACTTTTGAACAAATATAGTTCTGCAAACTTCTCCATTCATCATGTAGTCCAAGATGTCAATATTCTTCCGGATCACTTCCTATATATTTTGGTGACAATGCCATAATGAAATTTTTATATAAGATATTGAATAGCAATTACTATTGCCATTCGAAGATCAAACAATTGATACTTTATTCCTGAAGTTACAAAAAATTGAGATTCTCTGAACATTTTACTGGCACCACATATGGAATAAGTATTTCATCATAGTTTCCATTACTAACAATTCACTTTCTTGCATTATCCAGGAGAGGCATTTCCTTCGTAGTTTGATTGATTTGCCAACCCCAGCCAATGACAACTACTCAAAGATTCCATCCTGCAAAAGGGTTCTTCTTGATACCTTCAAACCATCCTAGTTTCTGTGCGGGTGTATCCTAGATTCATTGCATGCCATTGTCATCTCATGAATTTAGGTATATATTTTGTTGGTTATATGGTTTCTCTTTTGCTTCGTGCATTCATTCTATTGTTGAAAAGTTACAATCTTTTCCTGTTTTTAAGTCTGTCCAAATATTATGCGTGTCTTTGCTATGTCTATACTTTGCTGTAGTGTTGCAGATTTTCCACGATCAAGCTGCAGTTGTTATCTATCTAATTAGCAAAAGGCATCTTGAACAAGAAGACAAGGATGTTTCGTCTTCAGAAAGAAATGTTCTTATCTTTTGCATAAGACCCACCTGATTTATTCAAGTGTCATCCTACGTAATGACGAGGCTCTTTACTGGTTCTGCAATAAAGAGACTTGCCAAGTTAACCATTGGAAGTTAATTTGCAATTTAACATGTATGCATTCTATTTTTTCCTCTTTTTCCACTCCAAAAATAAACAGCCATTTGGAGTTGTCAGAAATAATTTTGCCATTATTGATTAAACTTATTCTTACAGTCATAATACATCTGTGATTTTTATGTCCTAGGATTTATAAAATTGAAGTGGAAGAGATCATATCTTAAAGTCGACCGGATGCTTGATAGGGACAAAAGTGAGATCACAGCTTAGAGGTGAGTGCTATTGCATCCTCACTGCTATGATCTCATTCTCACGCCCACTATGCCAAAGCATTTAAACAAATGTTCTAGTAGTGCTTGGTGGTCTTAGCATGCTTACTTGTGTCCCTAGAGATCCAACATGCAGAAATGACATGAGAATTTTGGACTTGGTCACATTAACATAGGCATTTAAATGAACATCTTACCCCTTACCATCCTAAAACAATATGGTTTTTTTTTAAACTTTTGTTAATTATATTCTGTAGAAATAAGCATCTCATCCTTATGATTTTCTTCCCTGTAACAATTGCATCAGGTCACTTCGACTCTTTATGCTTGGAAAAGTTGGTAAAAGATAGACTAACCAGGTGTCCCTTTCCTTTCATTCTCAGCTCTTTCTCTGTATCTCTGTATCTATTTTAAAAATAAAATAACCGATGGAGCAGTGGGGATATATATATATATATATATATATATATATTATATATATATATATATATATATATATATATATATATATATATATATATATATATATATATATGGTGGTTACCTGGACCTGTCGAAGTCACCATCTTCTAGTCGATCTGGTTGCCCTTATACACAGGATGCCGTCCTAATCGTCAAGCAAGTTTTCCACTGCAGATGTGTAGCACAGTCATGGAAATTGACAGACTCTTGTTTGCTTCCTAGTCACAAACACAACCGACAAGGACTCTGGCCTCTTGCAGAGACTTGAAGGGGAGTAGACCAGGGGAACCCTCTCTCTCTCCTTTTTCAAAAACAAAAATTTATATAAAAATAACTGTTCGCGTTTAGAGTTTAACTGAGTTGATATTGATAATTAACACGTGTGTTGTTATCATCTTATAATTTGAGAGTTAAAATTTGATAAAGTTAGTTTGCTCGTCCTTTTTACGCGTGTGATTTACTTTATTCTTATTGGTCTTGAGATGGATTGAAGGGGTACTGGGATGAATAAATCATTTTTTGCCATCTCAAATGATAAATTTATATCAATGATCAAAAATTCAAATTGTGATGATAAATAACACTCTCACTTAGGAAACTGTTCACTATCTTTCATCTCCCTATGAAATCGACAACCAAGAATATTTGACATCAGCGTTATCACATTTTTACATTAAAAAATATCCTATTTTCTAATATATATATATATATATATATATATATAATGAATTAATGAAATGATAAGAGTTTTAAAAAAATAATTAATCAGGTAAGAGTTGTATCTCAGATAATCGATTTGATCCCATAGAAAAATTAAAAAAGTATATATAAAAATTTATTCTGATAGTCAATATTTTCAAATTGATTATCTATTAAGGAGAAATTTTTTTAAATAATACATGGATGTCTTAAATTCTAAATTTCTGATATATTATTAGAAAATTTAATCATCACAGCTTTTTCCCAAATTGACAAGCTGTAACTTATCTCCACGATTATTCATAGCATCTTAGCCAAAGTTGAGGACCATGTTGGACTTTCTAGAACACATTTGCTAAAGCCTAGATATTGAAAGCAAAATAAAGATCCCACTAAATAAAGTGGACCATTACAATGTGATTAAAAGGAAAGTAGAGGGTATCTTATCCCCGTCCCCGTCCCCGTCCCGTCTCTCTGATTCATACCTTTGGCGTGCATTAGGTAGAAGGTTCTTTGTGGATGCCTTGATTTGATGCTCAAATTGCTTCCAAGTAACTTCCTCCATCCTTTGATTTTGAAAGGTCAATTATTCACCCTTTTTCTTTTCTTTCTTTCTTTCTTTTGTCTCAGTGCCTGAGAATCAATTGAACTAGAATCAAACACTAATCTTTTGTCGATTTCTTCTTTTCTCAAATGTTTCTTTAATCATCACTTTTAGCATTTTAGAGTTTTATTTTAAAATAGTTGGAACTAGAATCAATCGTATTATTAAATCGCAACTTGGTAGTCAATACATGATACATCCCTTCCCTTGGCTCGTCTCTTTGAGCATCGATGTCACCAATTTAATTAATTTTCATCGTTCATTAAATTATTTATTCAACCTTTTTGAATGGAAGAATTTAAAGTCGAGATGAGAGCGAAAGCTCTTCAAAATTGTATTTATACATAGTTGAATTAGTATTAGTCCGTTAATTTTTATAGATCGCGCACGTGTTTGAATCCAAATAATATATTAAGGAATTAATCATTTCCTACTTCAGGCTGTTATCATCCCGATCCCACTCAATGAAACATGAGCAAATATGCATCGAAAATTTTTAACGAAAAATTTAATAAAAATAATATGATATTTTTTTATATATATTTAATTATCGCTTGGATACCAACAACGTTGTTATCTTAAAATAAACTATATTTTAAGGGCACAATGAATCTATCAAAAATCGCTATAATACATATCATTTTAGGTAAATTTTCCTAAATTCCCTACTTACCAAGTCAACTTTGCATGCAATCCCTACACAAACATTTCTTTGCATGTAGTCCCTGATGGGATGTTTGGTGAGTATTGTTTGAAGAAAAGTGAGTATAAAAGTTAGAAAATTGAGTATGGCAGATTGCATCCACCACATCAATACTCATGTATTCAATTTTCACTCTTTTATACTCAAGTTTCACTCTTTTATACTCAGTTTTTACTGATATATACTCAATTTTCATCCTTTTATACTCAGTTTCATTATGGAGTAAAAAACAAAAATAAATTTGTATGGGGAGTAAATGTAAATCTCAAAGGATTATTGAGGATTTTATGATAATTTACCGTATCATTTTTGATGAAATATTCATGACAGTTACCTTGGGCAGTACCGTGCACACACAGCCTAAGGTCGTTTTCAAATTTTCAAATATTTAATGATCACTTTTTAATTTTAATAAAGTAATAGATAATTTTTTAATAATTAATTAATTTAAGAATATTAAATTAATAGATTGCTATCATAAATAAATTCCCTTTAATAATGGATGAAAAAATTTTTGGAATCAAAATAATCATTTTCAAAATTAATTGATATAATTGATATGAATTTAATACTTAATGCTAGCTAAAAAATAAATAAACGTATTTGATTTTTTTAAATAAATATTTTGAAAATGGATTCGGTATATAAATTATATTTTGAATTTATTCAAGTGATGAATTAAAAAAAATAATATATCGGTGGAACTTTAATATATATATTTTTTAATTCAGGTATTCTTTGAATTGAATGATGGATTCGGCATTATAAATTTTTTTTATCAATCATTAAAATAAATCAAAATAAGTGTTCATACAAATTTATCCAAATAATCAACATTATTATTATCCAATTATAAAAAAATTTCTATGATATATCATAGTTAAAAGTTAATCCTTAAATATTTAATTAATTATTTTAAAAATATAATCATTTCACCATCATCCCATGCAAATGAAACTCCAATACTTTAGAATCTCGGACGACTAATTTGGTTCCACATAAATTTCTTACCGACCGCTAGGATAAATCGAGAAATACTCACAGTGGGCGATCTAAAAGTCCAGCGTCCCAACATTCGTGCCCATTTGGAGAAAAAATTCTTGTAAATACGTCGTACTTGGGGATCAAATCACGAATACCTAAGATAGCGATTAGTCGCCCTATCGCTGCACCATAGCCACGAAACTCCAATGCTTGATGATCCTGTCGCGAAGTGGGGTGACGGTCCCATGGGCCAGACGGGCCTCCCAGGTGTCGCGAGGCGGTGAAGTGGTCGGTTGTCGACCACGCCTTGCCTCGTCCCTGCAAAACAGAGGCCGTCAGCGAACCCGCCGGGGAAATCCCCGGTCAGACACTCCGACGGTCAAGTCAGTCTCCAAGGGCAAAATAAGTGGAAACTGAATTGAAATAGGGCAAGGGATGCGAGAACTCGTGCGCGCGTACCTGCAATTGAGGGAGTGCCGAGCTTATGTAATCGGGGGAGCTGACAAACCTTTGTTTGTACTGATAAGACAAGGGTGCGATGGCTGTCAGCTCGCATGGAGCACTGAAGAACGACGCGGCATGGCGCGGGGTGCTCTGACAGTACGTGAGTACTGGATGCGCAGCACGAGGGTGCTGGATGTGGGGTTAGTCGCTGGGAGATGTCAGAGGTAGATACGATGTGAGGGACCTTGTTAACAGAGTCGTACTGTGGATGTAAGGATGTGCGAGGACGTGAGCGGGACAGCCTGTACCTCGAGCGCCGACTGGCAGGTCCGCCTGCAGGGGACCGAGTCGGATAAGGACCAGGGAGCGTGGGCCGCCACGCGTCCGGCTGGTTAGAGAGAGAGGGAGCGCAGGGTATGCCCTGGGTCGGGGTTATCACGAGACGAAGCTGACCCGAGTTAGACCTTCGATCAGAATGATGGCCAACGAGAGAGGGAGTGTGGATATCTATCTGCCGCCGTGCCAAGCCCTATTCTAGGTCGGGATAAGCTAGTATGGGCAACTAGGCGTTTACCTGGTCGGCTGGCTAAAAGGTGGCCCGGCCACCCTTCGTCGCTGCTCTGATAGACCCTATCCCCCCTCCTTCCTTCGGAGAGGTTTACGGGCGCGGGGACCTACCTGCGGATCTGGCGGTTGCCCTGTCTACCAGGCCTTCGTGGCGCCAGACTGACTAGTGGGCCCGGCCTATGCCTATACCCGTAAACGAGGGCGGGATCACTTGAATTAAAAAATAAATAAATGCTCAAGGAAATTGATCAAAAGTAAAGCAAAGTGCGGAAAAAGAAAAAAAATACTCGAGGATATCCAAACAAATTGACCTGTGGCTCCCCCTCATTATTTTTTTATAAAAATAAAAATAGACTCAGATCCGTTAAGTCATTCCCACTCAAAACTATCTAATACACCAGAAGACCTCTACGTCATAAACTAAAATCCATTTTAGATTCCTCATGAAAAAAAAAAATTAAAAAAAATAAATTTGTATTTTAGAGTGAAAATTGAATTTTCAAATTTGTTGGATAAACTATAATAATAATAATAATACGAGAATCTGAAACCAATTAATAAATTTATAAAAAACAGAAATAGTAAGGAGTGTAATATTCAAAGGGTAAAAATTAAAAAGACCATTTTTTTATTTTCATTAAAGTATAATTATTATTTTAGTTAAATGATTTTTTTTAAAACACCCTATTATGTTTCTTCTTCTAAAAATACTTTTACCCTAGTAATGTTAGATCCCAACTGTTGAAACGTCTTAAAAATAAACTATTTTTTAAATTTTAATTTAGTCAAAATAGTATAGAATAATACTTTTATACAAATTCTTTTTTATCGAAAAATAGTTAAAATTATCTTACCATATATTAATAGTTATTACATTGTGCTACACTTTTGTAGCATTGTTATATTTTTTACAATAATTTTAAATGATTTTTAACCATCTCCAATTATACCGATTTAAGGTAAAATTTTTATAAACTCACTAATCTTAAACTCATCTTTGTATGTAGTCCCCATTAGAAAATTTCTTTGCATGCAGTCCCTGATGGGATTGACAAGACAATTTTGTGAGTATTATTTGAAGAAAATTGAGTATAAAAGTTAAAAATTTGAGTATGTAAGATTGCATCCACCACATCAAAAAACTGTATACTCAAATTTTCTAAATTAGTACTCAATCTCAAATAATTTATACTTAAATCTTTACAATGTATACTCAATTTTACTCTTTTATACTCAATCCATCATGGAGTGAATATAAAGAAATTATCAAATGGGGAGTGCATGTAAATATCAATTTGAGATTAAGAAATTTTCGACAATTTACCGTTGAGTTTTAGATCAATTTAATAAGTTGGTTAAAAAAATGAATATAAAAATACTTTATATATTCTATTTTTATAAAGGTAAATTGATTTATTGCATAGGTAATATAACTGTATAAGAATAGAAAAATAAATTCCATGTCGCTTTCAAAATGGGAAAATCACATTTATATAACGGGGATGGCGTGTCGGCCTCCGTAACGCTGCCACGAAACCCGTCTCGCTCTTCTTCTTCTTCCTGAGCTTCGCCTCCTCGTGCCACTCCGATCCGCCCTCACGCGCTCCTCCGCTTCCGATTCACTGCGGAGAAACGGGTTGGGAGGAAAAGGCCGACCTCTGGGTTCCCTATTTCGTGTT
Source organism: Boesenbergia rotunda (assembly GCA_024364735.1). Classification (NCBI taxonomy): domain Eukaryota; kingdom Viridiplantae; phylum Streptophyta; class Magnoliopsida; order Zingiberales; family Zingiberaceae; genus Boesenbergia; species Boesenbergia rotunda. Next base: position 171,880 of record JAGFNQ010005864.1, on the reverse strand, counting down.
TTTTCTAGCTGAAACCGGAGGTTTTGTGGATGCGTGGGTGATTCCTTCTGTTCGAGGACGAAGGAGGAGATGGGAAACTGCGTGAACACTTCGCCTCGGATCGAGAGCGCCCACTCCCCGCAAGACGCCTCGTGTGAGTCTTCTTCTTTTTACTTTCGGGGAATGTAGTTTACTAGTTTTGCTTGATTTTGCAGGGGTTTTCCTCCTCCTTTGGATTTCTTCCTTAGTTCTTCTTGCTTCTTTTTCTTAGAGGAGTTGTATTCAATTTCTGATTTTGATTCAAGGAAGGCATCCTTAAAGCTTCGATCAGATTTGGAGTTTTGTCGTATTTATTATACAGATTTCTGATATAGAAAGCATATTTGATGTTCCTCATCTCTTTTCCATCTTCAAAGGATTCCATGATTTAGCTTTAAATTAGATGGATAACATCATCAGAAGCAGTTAGTTCATAGATGTCTATAATAAAAGAGGATTTCCCTTTTTTGATACCTACACATTCTTTTCTGAGATTTTAGATTCTTCAAGAGCTGCCAGCAGTAAGAGAAGTTTGTACTCAATCCCCTCGACTCATTGCAGCATGACTCTTCCCACTCCAAGATCTGAAGGTGAAATACTATCATCCTCGCAGTTGAAGAACTTCACATTCAACGAATTGAGGAACGCCACCAGGAACTTTCGACTCGACAATCTACTGGGAGAAGGAGGATTCGGTTATGTTTACAAAGGTTGGATTGATGAGCAAACGTACTCTGCTTCAAAACCAGGCTGTGGAATGGTTGTTGCCGTCAAGAAGCTCAAACCTGAAAGTTTCCAAGGCCACAAGGAATGGCTGGTTCGTATCCTCTTTGCTTGAAATCTTTGTTCAGGTTTCTGTGTTCTTATCATCGCTATCGAAAATGGTTGCAGACGGAGGTCGATTGCCTAGGCCAGCTTCACCACCCCAATTTGGTTAAGCTCATCGGTTATTGTTCAGAGGGGGACAATAAACTTCTAGTCTATGAGTTCATGTCTAAAGGCAGCTTGGAAAATCACCTGTTTAGAAGTAAGCAAGCACTTCACTATGTATATGTATCATGATACTTTGATATCGATCTTGTTTTAGACTTCCTATCTAGAGATCTACCTTAGAGACCCCAAGGCTTGATTGAGTTGGTTATCAAATGATAAAATTATAGAACAGAGGAAGGGTCGATTCCTAGCAAAGCCGGGAGAAATATCCTCCCATGTGATGACCTATTCAATTTTCTAATTTATCTCTTTATAAATGACTGTGGGACCGACCATGTTGGTCGCCTAAAGCTAAAGCATGAGTATCAGCTTTTACAGAATAGAGATTTACCTTAAAATCTGTTACATATTTCTACTGTTTTGAATCATGGATGCTTCTTCTAGGAGGCGCTCGGCCGCTACCTTGGGCGACTAGGATCAAGGTTGCAATTGGAGCTGCAAGAGGACTCACTTTTTTGCATGATGCTGAATCTCAAGTCATATATCGAGATTTTAAGGCATCGAATATTCTCCTTGACTCGGTATGTCGACGTGAATTGTTTATAAGGTTGGGGGATAAAATAAGGGGTAGATTAAAGTTTGATTCGTTACTTATCGCGCAGGAGTTTAACGCGAAGCTATCAGATTTTGGCTTGGCAAAAGCCGGACCGACCGGAGATAAAACACACGTATCGACTCAAGTCATCGGCACTCATGGTTATGCAGCTCCTGAATATATTGCTACAGGTTTGTTGGATTTTTTATTAAAATGTCGTTTGAATCAGTTATTCAGATATCTTCACTTGTTCAATCACTAGTAACAACTTTCAATATTTGCAGGTAGACTCTCAGTGAAAGCGGATGTCTATAGTTTTGGAGTCGTATTGTTGGAGTTGTTGTCTGGACGCCGAGCCATTAACGAATCGAAGATGGGCATCGAGCAAAACCTCGTCGAATGGGCAAAACCTTGTTTGGGCGACAAGCGGAAACTATACCGGATCATGGACACAAAGCTGGAAGGCCAGTACCTGAAGAAAGGAGCCCATGCGGTTTCAATGCTTGCTTTGCAATGCATCTCCCAGGATGCCAAACTCCGTCCTCGGATGTCTGATGTGTTAGCCGTGCTGGAGCAAGTGCAAGATCCGAAATCTGCAGTTTTTCCCTTGCCGGAAGATCGGTATATGACTGCCAATCTCATCGCCAAACCACCGATGAATTGTAACCTTCTGTCGTTGCACACGGCCACAGTTGGATCCCCGTTGCCATCGTATCTGCAGACACCTCTGGTACACTAAGGGAAATAACTAGTTTATTTCAACTAGTAATTTTATGTGTCTTTCCTGGGGCTGTGACGGAGGATTCGTATTATATGATCAATGCTAATGCAAGTAATGATACATTAAAAGAGGTGCTACTGAGTTGATTTTCTATCATTCTTTCCCCCAGGTTTCTCTTTGCAATTCTTGCATCAAGCATTTGATCAAACATAATATGAATATAATTACTTGAAACAAAATGCATAATAACAATATAAGAATATTGGTGAAATAATTACCAGATTCTTTCTCATCTTGCTCATCTCTCTTGCTCTATCTTTCTACTCATTTCTCACTTGACTTGGCTTGTCTGTCCCTCACAAGCTTCACCGGGCTCGATCCACAAATCGCCTCGCTTGTCTGTCTCCTTAGCGTGCTCCACAGTGAGGACACCAGATCTTAATTTTAACTGATCTAAATGATCCGGCTTAACTCTCTCAAGTACAAGCCCCAGAGTCTTGGCCATAAAAATGAGATCTTGAATCATAATGGAAAATTAGCCAAGATCATTATACACAATCCAGTGGCAAATTTGGTCCTCTGGAATGGGAATTTCCAAGTGTGAGATATTCAGAGGAATCTTAGCCACCATTCAATTGCTCTACAGATTGACAGTTGCCATCAGCTTCATTGGTTCAGTCTAAGTGAGCTTACTGTCGAGATGTGCAATCCATTAAAATCAAATTTGTATACCTACTTATCAGTAAAAGTTGTAACATCCAATTTCTTAAAAACAAAATCTGCAAGCATTACCCATGAAATGAGGATTTTAAGTCTCAATTCTAGATAAAAATATATTGAGCATATAATTTCAAACACAACCGAAAAGGAAAAAACAAATGTCCACGTACTGAATAGACCAAACAAAATGTTGAAGACTTACCAACCTGTTGCATCGACGCACAGGATGCAAAATTATTGTCTTGCCAGGAACAATCAGACTCAAACGCAAAAGCATAAGCTATACACTGTGGCAGTTTGTCCAGTACAATACTTTATTAAGCCTCCTTGGCAGATATACTGAGGGCTACTTGACTTCCCATCAGCAAGGATATCCATCCAACTTAGCATCAACAGCATTCTTGAAGCTACCTCCAAGTAGAGATAACAAATTCCCTCCATGAACCCTTCCATCGGGAAGGGCGAATTCAAAGCCCTTCTCTTGGCTCTCCCCAACCCCTCCACCAAAACCAAATGACACCGACAAAGGGGATTTCATAGACATGGGAACCAGAACCTGGGGTGGAATATTAACATGCTTCAGCCTACCATTTGATTGTGACTCGACACAGTCAGAAACAGAGCTACGGCCAGCAGATGGATAATCATCGTCGATGCTGCTTCCAGATGTGATAGATGCCGACACAATACCCTCAAAGAGGTGTGGACCAATCATTCCTCCAGTATTTCCAGCTTCGCTCTCCTGCCGGGCAGCCATAATGGTACTATGAGCTGCACATAGTCCATTTTTTCCCCTCGCAAACTTGTCACAGCCCAAAGCCCATGTGCACCGCTTACCTCCTCCATGAGCTTTGCAAAAGTCTGTCCTCCCCTGTGCACTCTTATCACATCCCTCAAAGTGGCATCTTTTTCCCCCACCATGACGCACACAACAATCAGTGCGGCCACGAGCACTCTTTGTGCAACCAGGAACAACGCACCTTTTACCCCCTCCGTGAGCTACACAAAATTGGGTCCCGCCGTGAACACTTTTTGGGCATACCCCACCTCCTTCAAAAAGGCATCGCTTGCCACCACCATGCCCCTTACAAAGAGGTGTGCTCCCCTCAGCACCTTTACTGCAACCCTGAAATATGCATCGTCGTCCACCGCCATGAGCTTTGCAGTACGTGGTACTCCCCTGGGCACCTTTGTTACAATCAGGATATCGACACCTACGCCCTCCACCATGGGAGATGCACAATCCTGGTTGGCCTTCAGCACTTCTGGTACACCCCTGAGCTGTGCATCTCTTTCCCCCTCCATGCTTGATGCACAAACCTGATTTACCTCGTGCTGCTTTAGAACACCCCGGATTCGTGCAACGGTGCCCACCTCCATGAGCAATGCAGAAATCAGTCTTGCCCTCAGCACTCTTGGTGCATCCAAGTGTCTGGCATCTCCTGCCTCCTCCATGAGCTTTGCAGAAAATCGTCTTACTCTCAGCACCCTTATTGCACCCAGATCTTTGGCACCTCTGCCCACCACCATGGCCAATGCAGAAGCCTGATGCTCCCCTTGCACCTTTAAAACAACCCTTGAACATGCATTTCTTAGGGTGATTAGTTCTCTGAGAAACAGTAGGAGAGGCTGAAATAGTACCAGCAGATGAGTCAGGAGCAGGAAAATGCTCAATTGTCTGGTGAAGCTCATATTGGCCATGATGATTATCTGACACTGAAACAGCTTCAATGTTCAATGCATCATTGAACACTGAAGCATCTCCAGTACCATTAGAATTCATCAACCTTGGGGCAAACAGAAGAGCTGGCATATAGCCACCTGGGTTTCTCTTAGCTGATGTTGAGCTCTCATCAACAATTGGAATTATGTTATGTTTTTCAGTATGTACTTGCTTGGGTTTAGAAGAAAGACTACTGTTACTCACCGTGCCTACTAATCCATCAACATTTCTTCTTGAAAGTCCAAGTTCTAACATGTCACTATCAGTTGGCAAGCCCTGGCTTTGGCTAAAAGTGGCAGGTTCATGTGATATATTTACTCCACCTACAATGCCAAACCTTGAATTATAAGAAGCCGGAGTAGGACCAAGTCCAAGAACCAAACCACAACCATCGTCTGGAGTACAAAGATTGTTATTACTCGGACAATTTTTTGATGCAACAGTCGTGCTGGTTTCATAGCTTGAGTTCAAGCGCAATGTAGTATCACCCAAGCAAACACTTGTGTCAGCTCTCACAGAATTTCCTACGTCACGCAGTAACAGACTCATGAAAGGTTGTTTTCTATTTGACAGATCTGTCATGTCGAGATCCACCATATCCAGAAACAGAGAAGTTGCAAACTGAGGCTCGCTTGAATGACAATAAGCAGTAGAAGGAAGCCCAAGAGGCAGAGGACACCAAACTATCTAACCTTTTAGTTCATTGTTGAACCTTCCACTATAAGAACAATAGAGTAAGTGAAATGAAAATAATCATGGAATGTCAATTTGCAACTTCCACCACTAACAAAGCCTGATGTGTCTGCTCTGTCCATAACTTATCAGTTAATACAACTGAAGCTCTATAAGCAAAGGAGAACTAGAGTACAGAGCATGTGCCAATAGAAAGCGTTGGCATTGTTGAAGAAGTAACTCTATTGCTAAAGCCTATTAGCTTCTCTTACTGAATTGATTATTTGACAAAAGTGATGGATAACAATTCAAGCTGCAGTAGTAAAAGATAGAGATTCAAAAACCAAAAAGGAAAATAATACTTATAGACATTACAAGTAAAGAACTGAAGTGCAAAGTTGGAAGATGTTTGATAATTTATTAATCAGAGCTCCAAGAAGTTGTCAAAAAATACTCTCACAATTGTTTGAAGACTACCAAGCATTAACGAGCCCAAAATACTGACAGAATCTCTTAAAGGGATCGTGCCAAACAGTTAAAACGCATGGACACAAATAGGTTTGAGATGCCTAGAACTATTAAGGATTTATAGAAATTGCAATGGCCTACCAAAACAGATATCAAATTACAATTATACTTCATTGCACAAAACTGTATGAAGCTTTGATGAACGTGACCTTTTATACTTGTATTTCTATGAGGAAAAAATCACAGAAGATTTCCAAAGTAAGCAATTGTGCACAATGGAAAAAAATTGGCATTTATCACTCAAAAGGAGGAAAAGAAAAATGGTATCTAATTTTACTCATGGGTTATTAAAGCTTATGTCAGCCGAAAAGTGATAATAGATCACTGGTTACAACATGGATAGACCTGCAACAGATATTAGGTAGACATAACAGTGGGCATTATGTAAATCAAATATCATGAAACAACTGAAAAATAAATTCACCCAACACATCAAATTCTGAGGGGAAAAAAGAACAAATGCCAGTATCATGAAAATTATGTTGAAAGTTGAAATATAGTCGGGTATTTAGCTTCTTGATGATATTGCATAAACAATTAATTGATTTTTTTTTTGAGGTGAATAAAGGTAAAGTCAGCACCTTAGGATACACCCAGATATCCAGATAATATGAAATTGGAAATTTAGAATTGAATTTAGGTACATATTGCATCCATCAGGATTGGCACAATTGATTCGGCTACCCATTTTTCTGGTTGATACCTATTTGACCATTTTTTAGGCGTCTTCTTATGCAAGTAGTACCAATAATAAAGAGAGCATAAATCAATGTTAAAAAGTAGAACGGGGAGAATAAGATAGAAGGTAGCAATATAGTTAGTATCTTAGGGACAAGGAAGGTGAATATTAAATAAATAAGACATGATGAAACTAGGAGCTTCAAAGTTAGAAAGGAACATCAGAAGTGTGATGGCAAGGGTACAAAGGTAGAACAAGAATGCTTAAATTTTTTTTTATAAAGAAAATAGATGTTGAGATTGATATCAAGAATATACACTTAAAAGATACATGACTGAAGTGCGATGGCAAGGTTGCATGACTGAAATTTAAGAAATATGTAAAAAAAAAATATACATTTAGAGATACAGTTTCACAACCCTAAATCATCAGTATATATCTTATGTTTGGCTATAACTAACAAAAAGATGTTGAGATTGAAGCCTATTCTTTGAGCATACAAAGAACTGTGGCCATAAAGAAAACAGAAGAAGTTAAACATCAAATTACAATGAAAATTTGTCAACTCCATCAGTGACACTAATACTAAAAGGAAACATAAAGCCCCACCAACATTATCATACAGGGTTTCACTATTCTATCATATATGAATATGCCAAATAAGAGTAACTTTACATCTCACAACTCTTGCAACCTATAATAACCAAGATAAAGGATATGGAAAGTTGGCATGGTCTCATTTCAAGTGATAGCGTGTTGGTGTAATGGTGTTCAAAATGATTCTACAGCTAAATATTTGATAGCGAGTGAAAATAAATGCAATTGCTGCTGTAGAGAATATAAATTTCAAAATTTTGTTCTCCACTTACTAAACACAGTATTCCTTAATGTTTCACAAAACTAGAAAATAATTTAAACATCATAATACCCCAGCTGTGTGACAATTAATCAAACGGTAAATCGACTTCCGACTACACATAATTGCCACAAAGGAGATCATCCAAAAATTCCTTTTAATGGCCATAGAAAAGGAACAAAAAATTGCCTCCGACCATTATACAAAGGTATTCTTATCTGAATCCCCATCAATTTCCTCCATCAAGAACTACCAAAAACATAATAAATAAAACTACCGCCCCAACCGTCCCCCGATCCATATAGAAACCAAGTTTGAGAATAAAATCAGTTATTAAACAAACGAGAATCAAAACGATCTCTTTAGAAAAACTAAACCACTTAAGCAGATCCCTTTCTAAACTAATCAGACAACAGCTTGAGTTAAGGAAGAAAAAAAAAAGACACCAGAAAACAAGAAGTTTAGTACCTCGCCATCAGAAGAAGGTACTCCACGAAACCACAAAGCGACAAATAGATCAAGAGGAGAACGAAGAGGCCGCGCGCGCGTGGGAGGGAGAGAGAGAGAGAGAGAGAGAGAGAGAGAGAGAGGACCTGAGAGGAGCTTGTGGCGACCCGGAAGAGGAAACCCCGAAAGATCTCAACCTTTCCCCCTTTTTCCTCGCGAGAAGAGATCCAGACCGAGGTAGGGGAGGAATTAAAGGAAGCGAGCGAGCGAGCGTGCGAAGGAGAGAGCCGAGTCGGGTACAAATGGTCCCTCCATCAATGCGCATCACATTGATCGGCCGTCGGGCATGACGTCATCAACCGACAGACCCCGAGTCGCTTCGGCTTGCGACGCGATGCGCCGAGGGTTCTAACCGACAAGCACGGCCACTGACGTCGCATCTACCCGCCAAAATTAACTAAATAATATGCAAAACTAATGCACTCTTATTTATTTAATTATCATTATTTTTTCATTAAAAAATCTAAAATAAAATATAATTTATCTTAAATTCAAAAGTATTTAATTAAAATCACCCAATCAATTTAGTTAAGTCAATCGATAGGAAAGATTTTGAAATTGATTGATCAATTAAATAGAAAATATACTCGATTATCAAAATTTATTTTATACTGAAAAAAAAATAACTCCTCTTTATATTTAATAAAAGAGTCATGAATTTAGGAGGAATTATATTTTATTTTTATATTATAACTATAAAATAATAAGAATAATTAGTTAAATTAATGTGTATTAGGAGTTGAAAGAGAGTTGATATACAAGAAAATTTATCTATAATGAGTGAGAATACATTTTTTTTGATAAATTTGGTATTAAAGAGTTTAGGATAATTTATCCTTAAAGTAAAGTAATAATTTAATTTATTAATTATTTTTTTCAGTTTGACCTCTAATTTTAATAAAAAGTTTGTGATGAGAGAATTGTCCATTTATTTTGGTGGGGCTTACAAAGGTAGGAGGGCTAACACGGAAAGTAAGTAAAAACAAACAAATCAAAATCCAACTTATCAAACCTTTTGGATAAATCGATCCAATTAAATTTTACAATTAAAATCGAATTGAATTAATATAAAATTTATTAATTTGATCCATTATCAAAATTAGTCGAACTTTTCTTAATAGTCAATTGATGTTGCATACCACATTAAAAAAATATTAATTTACCGACGAACTTTTACAACGAATAAAATTAGGCATAAATTAAAAACAAAATTTATGAAAAAAAATAAGCGTCGTTAATCAGTAATGAAATTTATGTCAAAAAAATTTTATCCCTAAATTAACAACAAAAATCGTTCGTCATCAAATTTATCGCTAAAAATATTGCCTTGTTGATTTAACCTTATCAAAGGGATAATGCACATCCACAATATACTTTGGTTGAAATAACAAGAAATTGTATAAGATATATGAACCATTTAGTTGTGTCATATATGGTAATTTTATTTTGTGCATTTGGGATTTTATTTTGTGCACTCTCTGATTTGTTATTAAATATGGTAATTTTTTCATGTTCTTCATTATGCATCCAATTTTTATTTATTTTATCTTGACAATTTTGGTTGACAGTCTCGACGTGATGGCCATAGACGAATTACTCTTGGCCGGTTTGCTTTAGCACGAGACACTGTACCTACAATATCCCCTTCAGTTGCAAGACCTTCTCATGCACTTTTGCCAGCACATATATTAGTTTCTTCACAAGTTCCTTTAACCGGACACTTATTTGCTGAGAGTGAATTCAACAATCGAGAGTATATAGTCTCTAACTGGAATTTGTAAGGACTAGAGATTAAAATTTTATATGTATTGTTTGTTTTTAATTTATAAAATATTTTATTTTTTAACTATCTTAATTATTTAACATTATTTATTTATAACTTTATGATATATTTATAAATTCTATATGTGTTATTTATGAGATTAATAGAATAGTAAATAATCATTGAGTAGAGGCTTCAATAACTTATACAAGCACTTCATAACCCACAAAAAAAGCTATGGTAGAATGAGTTTAAGATAAACTATCTCCTTCACTATATATATGAAATTAAAGTGAATATATAATATATTATTTTTTCCATTCTAGCGAACATTCACTTGGAACCTGAATGAAGAGTTGGAATTAAGGAGGAATTTTTTTAAAAAAAAATTGTTAGGACACATCCAAAGTTAGAGGGGGAGTGAATAGCTTATTTTTGCTCGTTATAGAATTGTTATGACAGAAGACTTCAAGCAATCACTAACACTTTCATTTACTTGGTATTCACCTCCTTGAGGTGATTAATTCAAGGATCTATATAGTGCATTTAGCTCTACTATGAACACACTCCTTCTTGGAAATAATCCGGAGGCAGAGAAGCTCGTACAAGCTCGAATACAAGAAATACAAGAAGAATACAAGGCAAGAGATAAATGAAATCGAAAATGATTTACAACAATGAACTCTTGCTTATCTTGCTTGGATTAGCCTCTTGAAGCTTGGAAAGTGCAGCAACACTTCTCTTTCAACCTCTCAAGAACTGGTGTAAAGTTATCGTTCGAGCTCTACCTTCAACCTGCATGAAAAACTCTTTTCTAGGACTTAACCGATGCCCCTAATCGATTCAGCCTTCTCTCAATCGATTACCACGTCAGATCTAGTCATTCAACGACTTTTTTTTGAATCTTAATCGATTACCCAATCAATTAAAAAGATCTTAATCGATTGCCTAATCGATTAAGCATCTTACTGTACTCTTTGCGAAATAGCCTTAGTTGATTACTCAATCAATTAAAGCATTCCTAGTCGATCACCTAATCGATTAAGAAAGCTTCTATCTTCACGACAAAACTCTCCTAATCAATCACCTGATTGGTTGGGTTTCCCCTTAATCGATTGCCCAAACGATTAAGGAAATTTTTGTTTCACGAGAAACAATCCTCAATCGATTACTTGATCGATTGGTTTTGGGTAATAGATCACCTGATCGATTTCTTAGACCCTAACTTTACTAACTCAAGTCTAGGGTTCCCTTTGCCCTCAACCGTGACCTGTTAGGATTTTTCGTTGCCTAGTTCCCAACTAGAACTCTTCTCAAGCAAAGTGTTTACCTCCCAGCTAACTCTTGCCACTAGGACTTCCTTTGCCTAACCGCAGTTAGGTCTAGTCTCTTGGTAGACTTTCACCCTGCCAACGTACCATCCTCCTAGATCTACTTGTACTTCACCTAGTTCCCAATTAGATCTGCCTAGTCTCACTAAAACTTTCCTTTGCCTAATTGCAATTAGGTTTTTACTAGTCAAGTCTCCGGTCAACCTTGACTCACTTAACTTATCTCATACATTCTCCAAACATCATTGTCAAATATCGAAACACAAGCTCGAGCAAACTCGGGCTTAGTCAAATTGGCCAACCTGACCCAAGGACGATTATACCAACAATCTCTCCCTTTTGATGTTTGATAATATGTTTAAGTTATACTAACCTTTTAGCCCAACTTTCATTTTCAATGAGAGTTTCTAACTTAAATCCTATATTTTCTCCCCCTTTGACACACATAAAAAACTCTCCTCTTGAAAGTCAATTTGTTCAAAGGTGCCCAATGAAAGTCTCATATCTTTCATTGTTTCTTATGCTCGACCTTGAGCATTTACTTAACACAATGAAGATCTCCAATCTTCATTGTTGTTTTTTATTAAAAAAATAAATCATGTCTTTAAGGAAGACTTCTCCCTCAAAACATGCTCAAACTTCTATCATTGCACCAACACTGATTTTGAATTCATAAATCTTTAGAAAAACTCAAAACGAAGTTATGAGGTTTAAAATTTACTCCTAAACTTAAACCTTCCCTTAAATCTAATCTAGCCCTTCTTAACCATTCCTTTCTCATTTGTATCATGAAAATTATCCATAAATGTTTATAAAAGTATTTCATAGGATTAGGAATGGTGAAATGACTTAATCCTGGCTTAATGTACTAAAATCAACCAAAAATAGGATTTCTAATCGATTAATTTCAGTTACCAATTGATTACAGGCTCTTTCCACTTCTAATTATAGCCTTTTTGAATCTATTGAAGTTGGGTTTCAATCGATTACTATCGTCCTAATCGATCAGCTGATTGATTCCGTGAGCTACTGTGCTCACGGGAATCCAGTACATTCAATTATCCAATCAATTGGTATGAAGTGATTGATTACCTAATCGATAACTGAATTTCTGATTTCTAAAATCAATTTCAAATTTAATTACAGAAATTCAGAAATAATTATATAATTATCAAAAAATCATGAAATTCTAGATAGATATTATTTATGACATACTCATGAAAAAAATAGTTTTCTATGAAAATACCTTCCATTTTCAAAGATTGACATAAGAAAACTTCAATGTTTCACTCTACTTTATATCTAACTTATCAATGATGAATTCTATCAAAAAATAGTCTTTACTAAGGTTTTCCAAAATGATTTTGAAATAAACTTCAAAAATAATTTTCATCGATATTCTTTGGGCTAAATGCATATTACTTCTACATTAGTTTTCCCAATAATTGAAGTTTACATAATTTCTTATTTTGATGAACCAAAAACTCAAATAGATGCACTAAATTAACATCTTGAGTTTTGTTTATTCACCTAATATCTCACTTGTATCTAATGTATTTTAATATGCATACAAGTTAACTTATAGTCTTATAAGTTGAAAAAGTCATGTTTTTCCTAAACTAAGGATTTATGCATTTCTAATTAGATATTTTAAACTTTGATCATCCACCTAGATTGTTAATTAATGTCAATATCCTTAATTTTATTAAATTGAAATAATTCATGATAGTGATCATGGCATAGATCAAATGTTTATTTTCAAAAGAAAAATTACTATAGCTACATGATGTATGTATGTCACGACATATGATATTTTCATAATGAAATATGAATATTTAAATATGATATCATAACATTTGATAAGGTACACAAATCATGGCAGTTAGCATAAAAGACAATGCCTAGATTCTCTAAGTACCATTAACTAATCGCTAAGCCAAAAGTAATCCTAATTTTTCCTTATCTCTCTAGAAAATATCAAAATCACAACTTGGTATTTTCTTTGTTCTTTATCCTAGTTGTGCTAATTTGATATGCTCAATTCTTCCAAAACTTTAATTTAGTATAATTTTACTCCTCAAAAGTAAATACTCAACTTCTTTCATTTTTAAAGTGTCACAGTACTTTGAAAATGTCCCAAAATACTAACTTCATCAAGGTTGGGTTAACTACCCTTCCAATTTAGAGTTGACACTCTCTAAACCCATCTAGAGAATAGAGAACACACTCTTAGGAATCCAAAATCTATTGGTGCTCCTTGAGTATTCTAAGTACTCACTAGAGATAACCTCCCTTGATACCCTCCTAATGACTATTCTAGGGTTTTAAGATGCCTTAGTAATGTTAGTCTCATCTTGGTTAATTCTAGGAATGACTTCCCTTGTGGCCTTCACTTGACTTCTAGTCATAGATTTAGTTCCATACATGAAACTTTATGATATGTTGGCTTATCCGCTTTTGCTTTAGGCTTGTACCCCAACCCTTTCTTTCCCATAGATGGTCTATGTTTTACTGTACTTGGGATTTAATCTTTTGATCTCTTAAATAAATTTTCAATTCTTTTAAGAGACATTTTTAATTTATCAAGTTTTGACCTTAAAACTTAATTTTCTATCATTATTTCCTCAATCATGGGTTTTCTATGTTTTCCTTGAGTGTTTCACCTTTTAGGCCTAGATTTTGGTATCTTCCATTAAGTGTCCTAAAATTTTCATTGTGCTCATGAAAATTCTTATTTTCATGATAGTTAGCACAAGATGATAAAGTCTATTTGTAACCTTGGGGGTGGTAGTTCTAGCATGAAATGCCTTATAATTTTCTTGGAGTTTTTCATGCTTCCTATTTTTATAATAAATAGCCCCAAAATGATAAACACTATTTCTAACCTGCATGTTATCATGATTAACACAAGTACCACTAACTAATAGTACTTTGGTCTTGTTCTTGGAAGCTCCCCTTTAACATAAGCTTCCTTTGTTGACTTTTCTTTGATGCCTCCTCTTTTGGCATTGATTTTGGTAGTGCCTGTTGAGACAATCTAAGGTCCGGAGTGACCTTGTGTTTTGATATTTGGGCAAAGGGTTTAAGTTAGGTTTTCCCTTATGATATAATATGTGTATGTGAGTGTGCAGGATGTGCAGATCTACACATATTGACTTGGTTGGACGACTTCGGTATAGTGAAGGGTGGCATGGAGACAAGCTGGAGGCTTGTGTGCACCCGAGGGACCTTAGTATAGCAAGGATGATAAGCCGAGGGGTGCAGACTTCGAGGCATGCGTGAAGGATGACATGGAAACAAACTGGAGGCTTGTGTGCATTCGAGGGATGGGAGCTGAAGACGAAGAGGGTGCAAAGGCAACAGTCAAGGCTGTTGGTGAAGAGTCAACTAAGTCATGAAGGGACAAGAGCCGAGGGAGGAGGACTCCAAGGGCAAGCGGGGAAGTGGACTTCAAAGGGCACACGTGAAGGGTAGCATTAAGGCAAGCCAAGGGAAGGCTTGTGTGCGCATCTGAGGGGCGATAGCCGGTGGAAGAGGACTTCAAGGGGCAAGCCAAGGGAGTGTACCTGAAGGCACGCGTGGAGGAGGGTCGTTGAAGTAAGGAAGAGTGTTCTTGTAAACTGGGCAGTCGACTAGGGATATAACAGTCGACTGCCAGCGAGAATAGAAACTCACAGAAGGTTTCTGACCCTGGACCGGTCGACTGCCCTGGGAGCAGTCGACTGGTGGTGACTGGTTAAGTCGGCTGAAATTTGAACATTGGGGTTGCAACGGTCGATTTTCAATGGGATCAGTCGACTGCCCTGGGAGCAGTCAACTGGTGGAGTGTTTTCCAGCCTGAGTTCTATTTAAAGAGAACTCGGTTTGGGATGGGAGCTCTGACGAAACAAGCTTGGTTAAAGCTTGTTAGTAGTCTCTAGAGCTTAGAGGTGTACTCAAGATTGTGGCGTACTCAAGATTGTGGCGAGGTTTCTCCACCCACAAAGAGCTACGCGAGCTAGCCGGAGGACATCCGGGGAGTGATCCGTCGAAGGATCGATCGATCGTCCACCTCACGGACTGTCGTGGAGTAAGTCTTCATCTCCGAACCACGTAAATAGATTTGTTAGCATTATTAGTCTTGTTTTAGTTATTAGATTTCCACTTGCGCACTGACAATCGTAGGAAGAAGCCGAAAATTGCTATTCACCCCCCCCTCTAGCAACCGTCAACGATCTAACAATGCCCCTTTTGACTGCATAAGAAGTATATGATATGCTCCTTGCCTTTACGCTTTAAGGTTCCGGCCTCATTTGATTGTTTTTACCTTGGATGCCACTTAAACCTTCTGCTTGATCAATTTGGAACATTTGCTCTTGTAGTGCTCTTTTTCCCTACACTCATAACAAAGGATATGATCTATTTTCATAAATTAAAATTTTTGCACATTTTCTTGTAGGGGTGGCACATGATTTTTCATTTGATCCGGATGTAGAGGCTTTTTCTTATTCCGAAGTCAATGAACTTCGCTCCCCCTCAATCCTTGAGGTGGATGCCTCTTCACCTTCATCCTTGAATGTTGCGCATCTCTCAACCTCCAAATCCCCATGCATATGAAACAAAGAGTTTCCCCCTATGTTTTCGTCGTTGCATTCCATTGAGGATGGATCTTCATGAAGTTTTGCCAACTTGCTCCATAGCTCCTTAGCGTCTTGATACTCTCTAATCTTGTCTAACATGGTGTTCGGCAATAAATTAATCAACAATGTGGTTACCTTTTCATTTGCCTCACATCTCTTGATTTGTTCTTTGTTTCATTTGCTTTTCTTGATGAACTTCCCTTTGCCATTGATTGGAGCTTCAAAACCCTCTATTAGAACAAATCATTGCTCTATCTCCATCATGAAGAAATTTTCAATCCTTGACTTCCAAAGATCGAAGCTTGTCATTTTGAATGGTGGACGTGCTCAAGTGTCATAGCCGAAATCCATTTTTGAGTTGAATCCCCTTGATGATGATTTCTTAAAATTAGAGTTTCTCTTCAACTTTTTCTTCTTCCTCTAGATCTTTGCTCTCTCGATGATTAGTCCAAAGAAGAGCGATCTCGCTCTTATACCACTAGTTAGGACACGTCGAGAGCTAAGAGAGAGGGGGGTGAATAGCTCACTTTTACTCGTTAAAGATTTGTCGCAGAGGAAGACTTCAAACAATCACTAACACCTTCATTTACTTGGTATCTACCTCCTTGAGGTGACTAATTCAAGGATCCACACTGTGCATGTAGTTTCCCTATGAACACACTTGATCCCGACCTAGCTCGTGCGTCGTTCGGTCGGCCAGCCTGGCACCACCTTAGGTTGGGCCCGCTAGGTGTAGGTTGACTAGTCTAGCTGGCAAGGTCGTAAACCCAGGCCCGCTTGGCCCGGATCACCCGACTGAGCGGTCAGTTAGGCATACCCTGACCCGATTCCTCGGGGAGAGTGCCAAGAGCCCGATTCCATCTGCCACCTGAGCAGCCTACTATTTTAGCACCTGAATGGCATGACAACTGTCGAAGAGCGCCCGAACCGCATCCGAGTGGTTTCCAGTCGGTAGTCTTCCTCTACCCTAATCACCTAACCCAGAGATACAGACGACAAGCCATGCCCGAGCACCCATTGACTCGAGAAGTATTTTGTCCCACGCGGAAGGATATCGGTCACATGATCCGACCAATACTCAAGGCAGCCGGGCGGCACGTCGGCTTGGTATTATCGTTACGCAACGAAATGTCTACTCCCTGACCCCTTATTGATCAAAACTGTGTGGACGTTGGCGCAGGTCGGCTCAGGCCTTACGCCATCCCTGCCCGAATCGCGGATATCCCGCTGACACAGTATGACTGTCTGACACTGTATGGTCCGCTTACAGGGTACCTTCCTGCCATCTCCTTACACCCCGTACCACGACCACCCCTGCTTGGGTCAGACCGAGCGGCGTCGGATGGTGTCAGTCGGCGAACTGACAGCGCCCCTTACCCTAGCCCGCATGCCACACCTTACCCTGCCCCACATAAGACAAAAAGTGGCAGAAGGGGGTAGAAGGGCAGAAGTTGTCAATTCCCTTGGCTATATAAGTCCTTCCACTCCCCACTTTACAGGTGCACGCAATAGTGTTTTCATTCCACTGTTCTATTACTTTCTGCTTATCCACCGGAGACCGACTTGACCGTCGGAGGGCCTTGTCGGGGACTTTTCCCGGCGAGTTTGCTAACGATCACTTGCAAATCGGAGCCAGCGTCAGCAGCGCTCGAGCCAGCTTCGCTCTTGGGAGTCCACCTCACTCTGCAACAGGATCAACACTCTTTCTCAAAAATAATCTAGAAGTGGAGAAGTCTCATACAAGCTCGAATATATAAGAAATACAAGACGACAATTTACCAAAAGGCGCACCCAAAAATAGGTATTTACCAAAAGGCGTCCCATGGTTTCATTTTCACCAAAGGGCGCACTAATTTTAGTGAACTTCCTCTTATACCCCTCCTGCTATACACTGCCTTTCTCTTTCTCTCTCAATAACAAATTCCGAGACGCCAGCACGTGATGTTTCATACTTTTATTTTAAAATAATATATTTGGAATCGGCGCTAAAAAAAACATATAAATAAATAATTTTTATCCTAATGTGCACGCATGCAAATAGAAATTTCTAATGTAAGGTCTACAGTAATTGAAAAAAAAACGTAAGGTCTATAGTAATTAAATCATCTAACTTATTTAAAAATTAAATAAATAATTTTTATAATTAATTAAATGAAATTAATATATTAAATAATATTTAATAAATTCATTAATGTAAAAAAAATTGAAAAAAAATTGAAAAAAAAAGAAAAGAAAGAGCGTGGGCCTATCAGTGAGTTTTCAGAATTCCCTGTCTACTGATATAGAGTTTTCAGAATTCCAAATATGGTAGGTCTATCAGTGAGTTTTGCTCAAAACTCACTGATATACCTAAACCACTCTTATAACATTAGTGATACAGCAAGATTAGAGGTCTCGGCACCCAAAATCTCATCTCCTAACTCAACCCTGTCTACTGATATAGAGTTTTCAGAATTCCAAATATGGTAGGTCCATCAGTGAGTTTTGCTCAAAACTCACTGATATACTTAAACCACTCCTATAGCTTTGGTGATACAGCAAGATTAGAGGTTTGGGCACCCAAAATCTCATCTCCTAGCTCAATCCTGTCTACTGATATAGAGTTTTCAGAATTCCAAATATGGTAGGTCCATCAGTGAGTTTTGCTCAAAACTCACTGATATACCTAAACCACTCCTATAGCATTGGTGATACAGCAAGATTAGAGGTTTGGGCACCTAAAATCTCATCTCCTAGATCAACCCTGTCTACTGATATAGAGTTTTCAGAATTCCAAATATGGTAGGTCCATCAGTGAGTTTTGCTCAAAACTCACTGATATACCTAAACCACTCCTATAGCATTGGTGATACAGCAAGATTAGAGGTTTCGGCACCCAAAATCTCATCTCCTATCTCAACCCTGTCTACTGATATAGGGTTTTCAGAATTCCTAATATGGTAGGTCCATCAGTGAGTTTTGCTCAAAACTCACTGAGATACTTAAACCACTCCTATAGCTTTGGTGATACAGCAAGATTAGAGGTTTGGGCACCCAAAATCTCATCTCCTAGCTCAACCCTGTCTACTGATATAGAGTTTTCAGAATTCCAAATATGGTAGGTTCATCAGTGAGTTTTGCTCAAAACTCACTGATATACCTAAACCACTCCTATAGCATTGGTGATACAGCAAGATTAGAGGTTTCGGCACCCCAAAATCTCATCTTCAGCTCAACCCTGTCTACTGATATAATTTCAATTCCAAATATGGTAGGTCCATCAGTGAGTTTTGCTCAAAACTCACTGATATACCTAAACCACTCCTATAGCATTGGTGATACAGCAAGATTAGAGGTTTCGACACCCAAAATCTCATCTCCTAGCTCAACCCTGTCTACTGATATAGAGTTTTCAGAATTCCAAATATGGTAGGTCCATCAGTGAGTTTTGCTCAAAACTCACTGATATACCTAAACCACTCCTATAGCTTTGGTGATACAGCAAGATTAGATGTTTGGGCACCCAAAATCTCATCTCCTAGCTTAACCCTGTCTACTGATATAGAGTTTTCAGAATTCCAAATATGGTAGGTCCATCAGTGAGTTTTGCTCAAAACTCACTGATATACCTAAACCACTCCTATAGCATTGGTGATACAGCAAGATTAGAGGTTTCGACACCCAAAATCTCATCTCCTAGCTCAACCCTGTCTACTGATATAGAGTTTTCAGAATTCCAAATATGGTAGGTCCATCAGTGAGTTTTGCTCAAAACTCACTGATATACCTAAACCACTCCTATAGCATTGGTGATACAGCAAGATTAGAGGTTTCGACACCCAAAATCTCATCTCCTAGCTCAACCCTGTCTACTGATATAGAGTTTTCAGAATTCCAAATATGGTAGGTCCATCAGTGAGTTTTGCTCAAAACTCACTGATATACCTAAACCACTCCTATAGCTTTGGTGATACAGCAAGATTAGATGTTTGGGCACCCAAAATCTCATCTCCTAGCTTAACCCTGTCTACTGATATAGAGTTTTCAGAATTCCAAATATGGTAGGTCCATCAGTGAGTTTTGCTCAAAACTCACTGATATACCTAAACCACTCCTATAACATTGGTGATACAGCAAGATTAGAGGTTTCGACACCAAAATCTCATCTCCTATGCTACTGATATAGAGTTTTCAGAATTCCAAATATGGTAGGTCCATCAGTGAGTTTTGCTCAAAACTCACTGATATACCTAAACCACTCCTATAGCATTGGTGATACAGCAAGATTAGAGGTTTGGGCACCCAAAATCTCATCTCCTAGATCAACCCTGTCTACTGATATAGAGTTTTCAGAATTCCAAATATGGTAGGTCCATCAGTGAGTTTTGCTCAAAACTCACTGATATACCTAAACCACTCCTATAGCATTGGTGATACAGCAAGATTAGAGGTTTCGGCACCCAAAATCTCATCTCCTATCTCAACCCTGTCTACTGATATAGGGTTTTCAGAATTCCTAATATGGTAGGTCCATCAGTGAGTTTTGCTCAAAACTCACTGATATACCTAAACCATTCCTATAGCATTGGTGATACAACAAGATTAGATGTTTCGGCACCCAAAATCTCATCTCCTAGACCACTCCTATTAGATGTTTCGGCACCTAAACTCACTGATATACCTAAACTACTCCTATATAATATGTAATTATATATTAAACATTTTTATAAAATTTTTTTTATATCAATGATGGAGGGCCTGAAGTCTGATGACTTCAGGCCCCAGGGCACTGAAATTTTTTTAATTTTAACAATATTTTTTTATATTTAATTGTTATTTATTAAATTAATTATTTATAGGATCTGAAGTTATTTGACTTCAGACCCTCTTGGGATGATTTCAGGCCCTGTGTTTGAATCTGAAATTAAGTGTTTTGATACGTTTTTGTATATATTATTATATTTTTAAAATAGAAAAAAAATTGAGTCCACGTCGGGCCTGAATCATAAGATTTCAGGCCCAATGTGGGCCTGAAATAAAAAATTTCAGGCCCAACGTGGGCCTGAAATAATTTATTTCAGGCCCACGCTCTTTCTTTTCTTTTTTTTTCAATTTTTTTTCAATTTTTTTTACATTAATGAATTTATTAAATATTATTTAATATATTAATTTCATTTAATTAATTATAAAAATTATTTATTTAATTTTTAAATAAGTTAGATGATTTAATTACTATAGACCTTACGTTTTATTTTCAATTACTGTAGACCTTACATTAGGAATTTTTATTTGTATGCGTGCACATTAGGATAAAAATTATTTATTTATATGTTTTTTTTAGCGCCGATTCCAAATATATTGTTTTAAAATAAAAGTATGAAACATCACGTGCTGGCGTCTCGGAATTTGTTATTGAGAGAGAAAGAGAAAGGCAGTGTATAGCAGGAGGGGTATAAGAGGAAGTTCACTAAAATTAGTGCGTCCTTTGGTGAAAATGAAACCATGGGACGCCTTTTGGTAAATACCCATTTTTGGGTGCGCCTTTTGGTAAATTGCCGAATACAAGAAGAATAGAAGGCAAGACACAAATAAAATTGAAAATAATTTATAACAATGAACTCTTGTTTATCTTACTTGAATAGCCTCTTAAAGCTTGGAAAGTACGACAACACTTCTCTTCCAACCTCTCAAGAATTAGCGTGAAGTTGTTGTTCAAGTTCTACCTTCAACCTGTGTGAAAAATCCTTTTCTAGGACTTATCCGACACCCCTAATCGATTCAGCCTTCTCCCAATCGATTATCACGTCAGATCTAATCGTTTGTAATAATATGTGCTATGACTGGAGGTGAGTGGTGGACCAAAAGGAGAAAGGATATTGAAAATGAGTACTTTGAGCAAAACTTGTAGAGTTACTAGTATATCTTCTTCCACCCCACCAGTAGTAAAGGCACAAATAAATAACTTGACTGAAGATGTTAATAATTTGAAGGGGTTAATCTTGCAAATGGATCAGTAAATGCGGCAAAGAGATCAAGAAATTAGCTATTTGTACCAATAATAAAACTTTATACTGCAGCATCTTTGGTTAAGCTCCACACCAAGTTAGATTCCTTTTGGTTCTGGTGATGATGATGGTGACGACAAT
This sequence comes from Boesenbergia rotunda, assembly GCA_024364735.1. NCBI lineage: Eukaryota > Viridiplantae > Streptophyta > Magnoliopsida > Zingiberales > Zingiberaceae > Boesenbergia > Boesenbergia rotunda. Next base: position 150,091 of record JAGFNQ010005864.1, on the reverse strand, counting down.
GATGATAATGACGGTGGTGGTGATAGTTCTAATTGAATTTGTTGTATATGAATATTATTTATCTCAAAATTAGTATTTTCGAACATTTGTTATTTGATTGAGTGATTGAGTTTGTGAACCCTTCATTTTTGTATTTTTAATAGTACTATTAATTTATTTCAAATAGGGTTGGTGAGGCCAAGGAAGGTGGTGAAAATTGAAAATCTATGCCTCTAAAGGCTTCTTGCATCAACTTCAGCCGCTTCTGTAGGGTGGTCCTATAACGGTCCTTTGTATGAAAATCTCAAGTATCCAACGAGATATTTTGGACACGTTGAAGGTTCAAATCTCATTATTGACAAAATCTATTTTAAAATTTTGCCATCAGGACTATGATGTAATGGAAGAGCGTCAAATTATCACCCACCATCTGCGATTCGATGTTCATTTACGATGCATTTTGTAAGAATTTTTTCTTCAAATAGGACGTGCAATGATGAGATGCTGAGTTTCTAGATCGTTTATCATGAATGCTTTCCGATTTACCTTGGTGTTTAGTGAAAAACTTCCGTGGAATAGACCAGTCATCCCATATTCAATTATTATTTGGTTCATTATTTATTTTAATGCTTCTAAAGGCTTCTTGCACCAACTTGAGCCGCTTTTGTAAGGTGGTCCGATACATTTAGGAAGATAGATAAATTGCGAGTATGTTTTGCCCTATCATAATAGTCCTTTATATGAAGAACTCAAGTACCTAACAAAGTATTTTATATATTTTAAAAATTGACCACAAATCTTATTGTAGTAAATATTTATGTAGTACCAATTATGCTAACTTACAAGGATAAAGACTTCAAATTAATAGTAATATTAAAAAAAATATGAACCAAGTAACACTCGAACCTAGGACGACCAACTTTTCACTGGCTACTACGGTAAATCGAGAAGCGTCAGATGGTCCATAAACCTAGCATCCCATAATTGCATGTCTCACCTAGATACAAAATTTCTATAAAAATATACTATATCTGAAAATCAAATCGTAAATATGGAAGTGCTAATTTAACATTCGTCCGCTACACGATAGCCGGAGGTAAATTAACTGTAATATTAGAGGCTTTAAATTGATGTCACATAGACATTATTAAACTCTTGGGTTCCACCGAGTTTTTTTTATATATTGATTTTACATATTTTAAGTTTTTTAAAGCCATCAAATACTTTTTATTTATTCAATGACAATTAATGACTAATCAGTTGATTGGAAATAATTCGAGTCAACTAATAACTAGATCCAAATTTAATCAGTCAGTCATTATTGGCTAAAACTATTTAACAATCCTAAATGCCTTGGATTATTTGTACAAAATTAACATTGTGCTCCTAAGGTTATCTTGATTTGTCCATACTTTTTTTTTTTTGGTGTTCATCTTAATATTTTAAAATTTTGAATCCTCTGTAGTCATCAAACATGTTCTGCCAAAAGTATTGGCAACCCTAGAAACCTTTATTTCATACCAAATTAACATCATTACACTCCTAGGTTTTAATCTGTCGGAATTTATTTTTCTTTATAGTGTAATTAACCACTTTTATCGAAGATGTTTGATGGTTATCAATCGACTAGCCCACCTATAGAACTTCCAATTGACTAGATGTGATTTCAATTGATTGATATCATCAAATATTTGTAGTAAAAAATATTTGATGACTTTGTAGACTCCACTTTTGGATCGGTTTCCCTAAATCTATATATCCATTTTCATTTTCTTAGATTTCAAGGCACCAAACTTTTGATCTAATGTCAAATAAATACTATTGCACTCTTGGTTTTTGAGTTTGTTCATGTTATTTTTTATTAAATTCAAAAGAATTGTCAAACAATTTTCACTAAAGACACTTAACTATGACTAATCCACTAACTAATCACTTTCAATTGAATTGCCTCCTTTAAGTATTCAAATACCCTTGCTAAATTGTCAAATAAAACAATAATAAAATGACCACTTGACCGGTTAGAATAACATACAAGTTTGTATGTTTCTCTTCTTTGCTGTCATCATTTTACAATTAATGAATAACTAATAAGAAATTGAAATAATATGGCAACAATCGAGTCACTTCTCGTTAATCCGTCCCAAAGCCTACAACAACAACAACAACAAAGCCTTATCCCACTAGGTGGGGTCGGCTATATGGATCCTTTTACGCCATTGAGTTCTATCCCCTACTATATCATCATCTAGATTTAAATAAAATTTATCTTGTTTTATTGTTGCCAACCAAGTCTTTTTTGGTCTTCCTCTCCCTCTTTTAATGTGCGTATTTATCATAGTTTCACATCGTCTAACAGGGGCATTTATTGGTCTTCTAAGTACATGTCCGTACCATCTCAAACGTGTCTCCCGAAGTTTTTCTTCAATAGATGCAACTCCGACTTTCTCTCTAATACTCTCATTCCTTATTCTATCCATCCTCGTATGTCCACACATCCACCTTAACATCCTCATCTCTGCAACTTTCATCTTTTGCTCATGTGCTCGAGTCATAGCCCAACATTCAGCACCATATAACATAGCAGGTCTAACTGCCGTTTTGTAGAACTTCCCTTTAAGTTTTAGAGGTACTTTACGATCACATAAGACACCCGATGCTAATCTCCATTTCAACCATCCTGCTTGTATTCTATGTAAGACATCTCTCTCAATTCCTCCATCACTTTGCAAGAACGATCCTAAATACTTAAAGTTCTCGATTTTAGACAACTCATCATCTCCTATCTTAACAATTGTTTCACTACGTCTAGCATTGCTAAACTTAAATTCCATATATTCAGTCTTTACTCTACTAAGCCTAAAACCTTTCATTTCTAGAGTTTCCCGCCAAGATTCTAGTTTAGCATTTACTCCTTCACGTGTCTCATCTATCAAAACAATATCATCTGCAAACAACATGCACCATGGCACTGTATCTTGAATGTGCCTAGTGAGTTCATCCATGATTAGTGTAAAAAGATAGGGACTTAAAGCTGATCCTTGATGTAACCCTATCCTTATTGGAAATGCTTCAGTCAATCCACCTGAAGTCTTCACTCTAGTCGTTACATCTTCATACATATCTTTAATTAGGTCAATATATGTTACGCTAACGCCTCTCTTTTCTAGAATTCTCCATATAATTTCTCGTGGTACCCTATCATAAGCTTTTTCTAAATCAATAAATACCATGTGTAGATCTTTCTTTTGCTCCCGATATTTTTCAATTAATTGTCTAAGAAGATGTATAGCTTCTATTGTCGACCTTCCAGGCATGAACCCAAATTGATTTTCGATTACCGTGGTCTCCTTCCTCAATCTTTTTTCTATTACTCTTTCCCAAAGTTTCATGGTATGACTCATTAATTTAATACCCCTATAGTTTGCACAATTTTGTATGTCTCCTTTGTTCTTATATAAGGGAACTAGACTACTTACCCTCCATTGATTAGGCATTTTTTTTGTTTTCAATATTAAATTAAATAATTTTGTAAGCCATTCAATACCTTTTTTCCCTAAACATTTCCATACCTCTATTGGGATATCATCCGGTCCCACGGCCTTTCCATTTTGCATCCCTTTCAAAGCTTGTTCTACTTCTGAAGTTTGAATTCTCCGATGAAAATTAAAATTTCTATACTCATTTGAAATACTTAAATTGCCTAAGTCAAGTTGGTCCCCTAAACTTTCATTAAAAAGTTGATGAAAGTAAATCTTCCACCGCTCTTTTATTTCGCTATCATTTACTAGTACTCTATCGCATTCATCTTTAATACATCTTATTTGACTAAGGTCTCTTGTTTTCCTTTCTCTTGCTTTAGCTATTTTATAAATGTCTCTTTCCCCTTCTTTTGTATCTAAATTTTGATATAATCGTTCAAAAGTTTTATTTTTTACTTCATTCACTGCTTTCTTAGCCTCTTTCTTGGCTATTGTATATTTTTTTAAGTTTTCCTCGTTCTTACAAATATATAATTCCTTATAAGCTATTCGTTTTTCTTTCACTTTCTCTTGTACTTTCTCATTCCACCACCAAGATTCCTTCCTTGGTGGTGCATGCCCCTTTGACTCACCGAGTACATCCTTAGCTACTATTTTCAACTTTGATACCATCTTATCCCATGTCGTATTAGAGTCGCTATATATTTCATCTAATGCTTGTATTCCTACCTTCTCCTTCAATATGTTTTGCTTCCCATCCTTTAACTTCCACCACTTAATTCTAGGAGTCGTGTATATTTTTCCTCTATTGATATTATAACTAAGGCGTATATCTAACACTACTAATCTATGTTGGGTAGTTAAGCTTTCTCCAGGGATAACCTTACAATCTTTACAAATCTTCCTATCTCTCTTCCTAACCATAAAATAATCAATTTGTGATTTATTATTCCCACTTTTGAATGTGATCAAGTGTTCTTCTTTTTTCTTAAAAAATGTATTAGCTAGTATAAGGTCATATGTTATCGCAAAATCCAATATAGTTTTTCCTTCTTCATTTCTTGTTCCAAACCCATAACCCCCATGTACTCTCTCATATTCTTCATTTTTCGCTCCGACATGTCCATTTAGATCGCCTCCTATTAAAATCATTTCATTTGGCGGAATGTTTTGTAATACCTCATCTAAATCGCTCCAAAATCTTGATTTAGTTTCTTCATCTAATCCTACTTGAGGTGCATATATGCTAATTACGTTCACAACTTCTTTCGCCACTACTATCTTGAGAGCTATAATTCTATCCCCCTTTCTAACTACACCAACAACTTCATCTTTTAAAGAACTATCTACAAAAATACCCACTCCATTTCTTATTTTACTCTTTCCTGTATACCATAACTTAAAACCCGAGTTCTCTATCATTTTTGCCTTCTCACCTACCCATTTTGTCTCTTGCACACACAAAATACTAATTTTTCTCCTAATCATTGTATCTACTACCTCCATTGTTTTACCAGTGAGAGTTCCTATATTCCATGTTCCAAATCTGAGACTATTACTTTTCTTATAATGTTTATTCTTAGTCCACCTATGGTGTGAGAACTCTTGCCTATTTAACACTACACCCAAGTTCTCATGGAGATGTAGCGGTCCTTGCCGAGACGTTACAGTCGGACCCTGCAACGCGAACCCTTGCATATTTAGCACTACACCCGGGTTCTGGAGATGTAGCGGTCCTTGCCGAGACGTTACAGTCGGACCCTGCAACGCGTTCCTTCCGGGGAACATCCTAGCATTAGCATAATACTTTAATGGATCCATTCATTGAGTATTTGCCATAGTTTTTTTACGCTGGCTGGCAACCTAACGCAACCCTCCTCCTTTATCCGGGCTTGGGACCGGCCATGACTAGGTCGTCACAGGCGGAGTTACAGAAATTTCTAGAATAAAAAAATCCGTCCCAAAGCCTAAAAATAAAAAAATATTAGACTAGATAGCAGACAAATCTAGAATAACCGACCCGGTCTTACAGAAATTTCTCACCGATCACTAGGATAAATCGAGAAGCGTTCGCGATGGACAGTCTAGAAGCCCAGCATCCCAGAGTTCGCGTCCTATTTGGAAGAAAAATTTCTATAAAATACGCCGTAGTTGAGAATCGAACCATGAATATCTAAGATAACGATTAACCGTCTTACTATTGTACCATAGTCCCGGGGCCCAAGGCCTAAAAACAAAAAAAATGATGAACAAGGCAGCCCAAGGCCTAAAAACAACGAACCATGTGATGGTTGCCGAATTGATCCAATGAAAAAACATAATCAAATCCCATTCGACAAAACAAATATGGTGTTAAAAATAATTTTAAAGGGCTCTTTTAACAGAAAAGGAATCTTTAAAACTGTCAAGACAAGCACAGATCATGGCATATCATATATAAGCCAACAAGAAATCATTCAGAGTGAAAAGAGAAATGCAGCAACTCGTGAATTAATCGAAGCAAGTAATTTTCACTTCAAAAGAAGAGAGATTGTGATACCAAACATTTTCCTGTTCCGTTAATCAGAATGACAATAATTTTGCAGGTGAATTCCTGGATTTGTTTTCAGCTTAAGGACACTGCAAATTTGGTGGTTCATTTGCCCAGGTCAGAACTTGTCCTTGTACACTGAAAGAAACTTAATTTATATTTTCAGCATTTATTGTAAAAAATCTGAAAGTCTTTGTAAGTTATAACCTTCACTTGTTTTGGCCTTTGGAATCATGCACAAGCCAATCTTATGTTTCTGTCTTCATCAGCACTTAGAATTGAATATGTCTCATCTGCATTTTGAAATATCATCAACTTGTTAAACAATGATGATAATAAGAGAGAGAAACAAGTAAAAAAAATGTTCAAATTGTTTAACTGATAAATATTGTTGTAATTTTTTAATTAATTAAAATTCTCAGAATGGGAATCTCCTACTCAAGAGGAATACGACAGCAATGATAAAGGCTACGTGATCCTTGTTTGTTATGTGATTCAGCAACTTGCCAGTATATAATTATTCTCACAAATACAAATCGCCTTCAACAGGTTTGGGAGAAATACAATATTCTAAGCTGATGAACATAAACAAAATGAAGTCATCAACAATGCAATAGAATCTTAAAAATATAAGGAAACATGTAAAGCGACTCACATGATTGTTTACAATACTACAGAGCAAGAGTTTGAGTTTTCTTCTCAATGTCTGACATTTCTTCTTGATGAAATGGCCACCTTGCTTGTGTCATGCCTTGCTTATATGGTAGTGAGTTAACTAGTTAAGAATCTGTGAGAAAGAGAATTTGTTAGTAGCATCTACCGACCATATTTATACTGATTTAGCAATCGCCATGTTGCATGACCTAAACAATTTCCCTGAGATCTTGCAAGATCTGAATATATTTTTAAAAATGAACTCTTTGGAATATTACCACCAATGCTAATCTAGTAAACTCAAAGAATGGCACAAAGGAGTCTCTTTCTATTCACATGTTAACAACATATTTGTGTTTCAACAAGAACAGTTAAAAAAACATCAGACATGAAGAAGAGAGAAAAATTCATGCCTATAGTCGCTTAAACATGCCATGCATCTTTTCTTTTCTTTTCTTTTCTCAGAAAAGAGTAGAGTGAACTAGACTGTTCATTCAATATGCTTAAACTGAATAAAATTTATACAAAGTGCATTGAGGGCGACTACAGTACACCATGAAATGGTACACAAAAGGAGCAGCCACAACTCATGCTCCAAGAAATGGCAGATGTCTCTTCTAACGGAGCACATAACTAATGTTTATAAAGCCCAAGCAAATGGAGGCCAAGTGCATCTCAATGAATGTTAATACAATGTACAGCTTACAACTGATGATCTAAAACTCTAGTCTTTCATGTATTGTAATAGCTAACGATGCACAAGGACTAATCAGATAAGAAAGGCAGCGACATGTGATTTTAGGACAACTATGTGATCCCCACGGCAAGTATATGCTTGCTCAGAGGTATGTGTATTATGTACAAATGTGACCTTTTTAATTATAGTGTTGATAGTATTGTGTGCATGAATCAGGTACGATATTGTTGTTCAAGCACCGCGCATCATTTTCATTCCTTTGTTGTCATCAATTCCATCGCTTTGCATTCTTCGATCCTTTAGACTTTGCTTTTGCTTGTTGAAAAGCCATCATCTTTTGCTTCTTTCTAGCTTCTTTCTCCCCCTGTATAAAGTGGAAGGTGGCAATCATGGTGTCAGAGAAACATCAACAATGATTTCCATCTCTAAGTTGATAAAAAAACCACCTTGGACATCTTAGATTTGGCTTTTATTTTCGGAGCCTTTTCTTCAAAAGCAGCCTCGCGTTCTAGTTCTCTTTCTCTAGCCTCAAGATTCTTGTCCAGATAATACTGTTGGAAGATTACAAAGGAATTCAAAATGCTTTTATGTGGCTTTAACTAAGCTAAAGAGGTAATCAGCCTTAGCGCAAAATGCAAATAAACTATTTGCATGAAGAAGATAAAATTAAATGATATGATCATCACATGTGCAAATCAAAAATTCCAAGATACTCTTCATGGTCCTTTGAGAAAACACATAATAGTTTTGAGAAATATGATAAAGCATTTATATAACCTTCTAAAAGTAAACTGCAAGAATAAATATCTGAAGCACAAAAATGTACATTGTAATCACCAGCATAGTCTTGCAATTGCCCATGCTTCACCTCCACCACTCTATTCACAATCTGTTTTATAAAGTAACGATCATGCGACACAGTGATGACAGTACCTTGATACTCGGATATAGCTTCCTGTTACATGATAACAGAATTTTCAGCAGATTTCAAGTTAATAACTGCAAACAATAAGTAATAGTAGAGGAAAATCAAATGCTAGGTTGACAAGATACCTCAAGCATCTCTTTTGATGGTATATCTAAATGGTTGGTGGGTTCATCTAAAACTAACAAAGTAGATGGTTTTACCAAAAATTTGCAAAAAGCAAGTCGTGCCTGAAATGAGGAAGCAAACATAGGTCAGAAGATATAATATGTAGAGGCATCTTGTGAATGCGTAAATAACAGAATGAAAAATATATAGACATGTTTCAATGGTAAACAATATTTAGTGAACATTGTATAATATGACATGCTGTCAGTAGACAACAAATATAGAAAAACAAAAGGACAATGGTAGAAAGAAACAATGATCTTATTACAACAATAAGCGGTTTTCCTTGATTCTAATTGTCAGGTGATAGGAGAAGAATTTAATAGCCTTTCAAACATCACACTAATATTGGTTCTGGAAAATTGGGAAATTTTGACTACTACCAACAGAAACAACAGTGAACTCCTTGCTGCTTAATTTTATTCTGCATATCAAGTAGCTAAAACAAAATGGAAATGATGCTGTTAAAATATTTTTCAAAAGCTTTGAAAACATCACGTCAAAAATTGGTTTTCAAAAGGTGGAAATTTTCATGATTTACTACCACCTGAAACACCAGAGGCCTATCAGCTGCTTCAGATATTTAGCATAAGCATAAACAATTTGCATGAGTACAAAAAAAACCCAGTGAGAGTTTGCAAGGCCATAACTTTTCTCCACCGCTCAAAAGAGAAACTTTTCTATCAAGCATGTCTGATTTGAAGTTACAACGACCAAGGAGACCCTTTGTGTCATCTATTCTCCAATCCTCTGCAGCTTCCTCAACTGTCTCAAGCACAGTTTTACCAAGATCAAGCGCTTCTGCCTGTTAAGAAATTGTGAGGTAACATTAAACAACATATCAAAGAAAAAAAATATTGTCAGATAAAGGAATTATCAAGGACCACTTAGCAAAAATAATTCCACAATCCATATAAAGCTATTAAGCAAATTGGACATGAACTAGGCATAACTGATGAAAAGGAGGTGGAAGAAAGTCAGATCAAACCTACCTGGTTTTGTTCAAAATAATTTGGCAACACATTATGCTCCCCAAGAAAAATATCTCCACCTAGAGGCTTCTCCAAGCCCATAATTAGCTTAAGCAAAGTACTTTTTCCGCATCCATTTGGACCAAGAATCGCTATTTTCTCACCTCTCTCAACCAAAAGATTTGTGTTATTAAACAATACCTGCCATATCAAATCCAGAAAAATAGTTATTAAATTTAAAAAAAAAGTCATGACATGCATAGGTGTGACTTCTCTTTCTTACTAATAAAAACATTGCCTAGTGGCCGCACATTATACTAAGATGTCAAAGAGATATTGCTTACCTTATCATCATATCCAAAATTTAGATTCTTGATAGTTAAGACCAGCCTCCCGCTTCTGCCGCACTCAGGGAATCTAATTTTTAATTGCTTTCTCTGAAAAGGCTTCTCAATTTGTCCTTCTTCTTGAAGTTTCTCTAATTTCTGATGTGGCATCATAATGAGGCAGTTAGAAATTGCCACAAAATAAGCATAGTGGGCATTCAGATGTAAAGCTTGGAAGTACTGCTTGAAGAAACACTAGAAACTTTAACTGCATATTCATCTTGCTAATTCTAAAATGGCTGATTTATTCAAAGTCGTCTCCATGTTTAACTTAATGTATTAGAATTACTATCCTAAAGCATATATTTTCAGCACTTCTATTGTAGCCATAAGAGTTTCTCTCATGCAATAATGACTATTAGCCTTATGTTTTGTATCAAAGCAATCAATATGCAAAATAATAATGGACTACCAAATCAATAATGAACATGTTATTTGCTGTTTCAAAAAAAAAAAAAACATTATACATATATATAAACATAACACCAGATGACTAAACATCTCATGTAACAAAACCATTAATAATTATGAAGAGAATTGTACTTAATGGCACGTGGAGGTGGAGGAAAGCCGGGGGCTGGGTTGCCACATTAAATCCAATAGCTTCCCCCATAGGATATCGAGAACAAAACTCAAATCCTAGAAGGGGACTTGCTGGGAGGAGTAATATTTCTGTTGTATCCATAATAGAGTGGCAAATACAACGTATATGGGTCTCTTGATGTAACATTGATGACTAAATATATCATGTAGGACTAAACCATTAAACCTAGTAACCACATATTAGAATTTCACACTTATTACCTAACACAAACAAACAAGAACCTTGTTACCTTCTCTTCACTAGATGCCCGACCAGCATTAACCCCAGCCCCTAATCTGTTTATCAATTCCTTGGTATGCTCAATCTCTTTTTGTTGCTTCTCCCATGCTGCATATTGAGCTTCCTCCCATGTTGCTTTTGCCAGCACATACTCAGAGTAGTTACCCACAAATGTTCGGGACACTCCCATATCAGTTTCCACTATTTTTGTGCACAACTGATCAAGGAAAGCTCTGTCATGAGATATGATAACCATAGGCACATCTTGCTTGTTCAAATAGACTTCCAGCCACTCAATTGTATCTAGATCAAGGTGATTTGTGGGCTCGTCAAGAAGCAGCAAGTCTGGATCCTGCAACCATAATTTATAGGAAATAAACCACAATGTGTACTACATGAAACTCACAGAAAATAAAATGAGCATAATTCATCTGATGAGGCAAATGAATATAGTTTGACTATGAACTTAGCACAGAGGAAAAATTATTGTATGTGACGTCAATCAAGCAGGACAAAAGGTAAGCTGAAAAAACAAAACCAATAGGGTGTCAAGTCAACCTTGAGTTAGTGCTACAATATAGGTTTCTGATCATTTATCACAAGCTGAGCTGCAGTTTGACAAGTAACTCGAGTCCTAAGAGAACATTTATTGTTTTAAATTCTATTCGAACAATCAGAAATATATATATGCAATTATGAACTTGCATCAAAATTTGTACAACTATGAAACAAGTGCACAACAAATTAAAACATGATAAGCTCAGAGCAACCAAAAAGTAATAAGCAGACTGATAAGATAATTTGTCCTCTGTGTAACTTCACCAATACAAAATAACAGCAAAATTTCACCTGCCAATAAACAGAACATCCAAACATAACCTTTTACAAGTTTACACCACTGAACAGCCTTGCATTCAATTTTTAACACTAATAACAAGCTTTTATTTTAGCAAAGAGAAACTCAAAAATCCAACAGGTTGAATTTATTTGACATGCAAGAGTTTCTTTAGTAAATGTGCTTCCTTTTCCAGTAAAATAAAAATGCACAACAAATAGAGACACTTACCTGAAGTAGAATTTTCCCAAGAGACATTCTCATCTGCCATCCACTGCTGAATGAAGCTACCAACCGATCAGAATCCTCTGGCACAAATCCAAGCTCGGGCAATAATTTACTAATTTTTGCATCTATTTCATCTAGGTCAAGATCCTGAACTCGTCTTTGGAGCAAATCCAATTCATCCAATAACCTCCCCATCAAAGACAGATCCTCTATCGAGCTCTCCAACACCTTCTGTACCTTTTCCAACCTCTGCGCGACTTCCATCTCTTCCTTAAATGCGTTCAAAAATTCTTCCTTGACTGTCCTGCTAGGGCAAACCTCGAACTCCTGGCTCAAGAACGCAATCTTCATATTTTCCTTCGCCTTAATCACATTCCCCGAGTCAGGCTCTTCCAGTCCAGCAATTATCCTCAACTGGGTAGTTTTCCCGGCGCCGTTAACTCCAACAAGGCCCACTTTCTCCCCTCTCTTGACATCCCAGCTGACGTCCTTCAGCAATGTCACACCTTTAAAGCTTTTTCTGATGTTTTCTAACCTAAACCCCGACGACACGCTTGACGCCCCGGTATTCGACTTCTTCTTCCCTTTCTTCCTCGATGAATCATCCACAGCGCGCTCCGAGAAGAGGGATTCAAGGTCGACATCCGCTTCAGCAACAGCGGTGTTGGCGGAGGCTCGGGCGGGAATTCCGAATCTTCTGATCCTAGGTCTAGCAAAGCTATTTATTTTCGCGAACGACACGGCAAACCGCCTACTCGGAGGAGGAGAAGTCGAGGACGACCAAGCCCGCGGCAGGATTCGGACCTTTCCGGCGTCCAAAAGAGGGGAGCCAGAGAGGAACCCCGATCGTAAACTGAAACACTGAGGCGTGATCGAGAGATCCATTTCCGGCGCTGGATCGGTCGGGAGGAACTCTTCTTGCACCCTCCGCCCCTCGCAAGATCTCCCGCCGACGTAGATAGTTTTTATCGAAAACCAAAGCAATTTCATTTTGAGTCCGCGACAGTGAATCGCTCGGTGAAAATTTTGACCAGATGTCCGATGATCGGACACAATCGATAACTTTCGGTCGCCGTCTAAAATCAAAATATATTCTGGAGGATACGATGAACTCATCAAAAATCGTCGTAATTACGATATCGTATTATTCACCGTCGATTTTGACAGATTCATCTTTGCCGACGATATTGACGAATTCACCATCCTCCCAAGATATAGTTTAATTTGGGACGACTATCAAAGATCATCGATAGTGTTCGATCGACGATTAAATATTAAATATGCCATCGAATAATAGTTAAAATTTTTATTAACACATTCATTTTCATTTTCAGTATGCCTATCATTTATGTGTCTTTTCTTTTTTAACTTCGACCAAATACACAAATGGACTGAACTATAACCCCTATCATGCAACTTAATTACAGAAATACCTTAATGACAGATGGAGAATTGAACGGGCCAGATTCAATTAAACCCAGGTAACATTGACCTCAGCGGTCGCGATGAAAGATAAACAATTGAGTTTTTAATTTTTAATGATTGTGGACATTAGTGATAGAGGGAGATAAATCGTGAATCACTTATAAGCGGCCACGTGTAGTTTCAAGAGGGCTTGGGCTGTCATCGTCCACGACAATTGTGACGGGCCTGAAACTCGAACTCTCGCTCCTAAATGAGAAAAAAATAATATTATATTTTATATTTGGCACGTTTATTTTTATTTTTATAAAAAAATATGATTTTTAAAAAACATATTTAGTTTATTTTTTTAATTTTATTTTTCAAAAAAAAAATAGTATTTTTTAAAAATTAAAAAATGAAATAAAATTATTTTTAAAAAAATAAAAAATATATAATTTTTTGAAAAATAAAAATATAAATAGAGTAAATTAAACATCCCCTAAATCTCTTATCTCTTAGTTTTCCAAAAAAAGATCACATCTTCTCTCAGCGTCCTAGAAAATCTAGAAGTCAAAGCTCTACATTAAGGTCATCTCGTTCTCCTCTTACCTCACGAAAACTAAGTTAGGATTTTGATTAATGAGGTTCAATCAACCTCGAGCAACCGGATTGGTCACATGGAAATTTTTCATCGATCGTCAGGATAAATCGGGAAACGTTCGTAATGGACGGTCTAGAAGTAGCAAAACTAATTTAGGATTTATTTTAACTTATCGGCGAATTTTAGTGATAAAGAAAATCATAAAAAAATTTACAATGAAAATAACAACAAAATTAAAAATCGTCCTAAATAAAAACAAAATCAGCAATGTAAATTTTTCTTTACAAATTGACAATAAAAGTAATTTCATCGCATAATACGTTGACAATTAGCAAAGAACATCAATATTCATCGAATATTTAAGATTAAAAAGAGAATCTTTATAAAAAAAAATCTACAACGACTCTAGAATTAATTAAAAATTATTACAATCAAGTTTTTTAGAACCCTTTGAACCAATAATTTCATATTCATTATAAATTTTGCGACGAAACCGTGGATTCATCACAAAATTTGCAATGTATTTCAATTTTGTCACAAAACATTTACAAGGAATTTATAATTCGTCGTAAATATTGTAACAAATTCATGGATCTGTCCCAACATTCTAAGATTTTGCTAAAAAAATCACTAATTTTTTTTATTTCTAAATATGGATGACACGGACAACGATGAATTCATAAATTCATCATAGATTTTTAATTTATATTGACATATTGGGTTAGGGTAGTGCTAAATGGCTAGAATCTAGCCGGCTAGAATTTGTCCTTCTTAAGTTCTTTTTTAATTTTTAAATTATTATTAAAAATATTTAAAATTAATTTATATTCTTTCCTATTTATTTTCATATTAAATTATATTTTTTTCTATTTATTTCATATTAAATCATATCTTTTTCTATTTATTTTCATATTAAATTAATTTTTTAACTTATAAAAATCTATTATGATTGTTTTATAATTTTAATGAACATTAAAGATGTTTAAATTTAATTATATATTTTTATTTTTATTTTCATATTAAATTATATTTTTTTCTAATTTATTTTTATATTAAATTAATATTTTTTAATTTTTAAAGGGTCATTCTAGCTGGCTAGATTCTAGCCATCTAGAATTACCCATTGGGTTAATCAAAAAGTAAAACATATTTCTAAATATGGATGACACGGACAACGATGAATTCATAAATTCATCATAGATTTTTAATTTATATTGACATATTGGGTTAATCAAAAAGTAAAACATATTACATTGTTTTATTGTGCTAAGTAATTGTGCTAAATAGGCCCAGTGTACAAGTGAAACAAAATGAATTGAGCAACTAAAGAAGTTGATCAGGCAATTATAGGATAAAACAAATTGAGAAAGGTAAAAAAAGAAATTCATCTTAAATTTATAACGAAAATAACAACAAAATTAGAAATGGTCGTAAATCAAAAACGAAATTAGCAATGTAAACTTTTCACCACAAATCAGCAACAAAAATGATTTCGTCCCAGAATACATAGTCAATTAGCAATGAACATAAATATTCATCATAAATTTACGACGAAGAAGAGATTTGTTACTATTTCAAAAGAAGTCAACGACGATACTCAGTCACCGGGATTCTGTCCACATGGAAGTCGCTATGACGGGGAGGGACCCAGTGCCCTGCAAGATTAACATGAGCATTAGGGGACACGCCGGAAGGGGTCCGGCGGAGTCCACTCCGACGCTCAAGTAAGTGGATTGATGGAGAGTGGAGGCAACAGGAAAGGAAAACGAGTGTAAAGTTGAGAGAACGTAAACCCCTTACCAGAGGGGTTGGACTACCTTTTATACTGAGGGTGATAGACTGGGTGCATCGCCTCGTTTAGTGCCACGTCTCCGTGATTTATGTCACGTCCCTCTTCGTTCGGCGGTTATTGGATAACTTTTGAAACGGTTTACGCCGTTATTACGCTTCGGCCCGTTGCGACATTTAAGGGTCGTGATGATTCCTTACGATGGGAGACTTATCCATAGCGAAAAAAGCGGGGGAGGAGGACTATTGCTTGAGGTCGAAACTAAATCGGGCTCCGCTACCCCGAGGTGAGCTCGGGGCCTTCTGCCCCGGGTGAGCTCGGGCGCTAGAATGTCCAAAGCACTCTCGGGACCCCACCCCTCGGGGGGGGGGGGGGGGGGGGTCCTGAGGCTCGGGGAGGAGGGTCACTTCGACCCGACGTGTCATGTCACGCAGCTTCTTCATCCCACGTGCCTGCCCCAGGCTATCCAACCCTATCACAAGTCCCTCCCTTCAAGTCTGATCGAAGGAAGTGTGGCTGACTAATCGGACTAGTGAGAAGATGAAGAAGCTGCATTCTGGCGGGACTTTTTGTTACTTTTCCTTCAGTAATTATACGGGACTCTCGGGTTATAATCTTCGCCTCGAGTTCCGAGAAATCCCCTCTTCGGTTTTGTCTTTCCCGAAAAGGCTTCTGCGACGATGATACCTATCTCCTCGTTATAAAGGCGCATGGTACCTATTTAATGGCGACAAGGTATCCCTGCGAATGCTTCATTGCCACGTGTTTCCACGGCTTTTTCCACGAATTCTTACTGACGTGCACCGCTGTAGCTGGCTCACATCAGGCGATTGCCCCGAGTGCTACGGTTTCTTGCTGTCCACGTGCCTCTTCCCCATTGCACCCAGACAGACGGCTTCCTGGGTATAAGAGGGGAAGATGGCGACGTTAAGCCCACTTCTGGCTTTGTGACTGGGTGCACTTTGTCTTCCCCTTCTTCCTGTAAGGCTTCTTTTAGCGTAAGTAGTCTGTCTCCTTCTTGTCTCCTCCCTTAGGAACCATGGAAGACTATCGAGCAGAATGGTATGAGTCTGTCTCTTCGAGAGTGAGGTCGGAGGCTCTGCAGGTGGTCACCGAGGCCTACAGAATCCCGCCCGAGATGGCGGTGGTTATCCCCAGGGTGGGCCAGACGCCGGTGGAGCCTCCTGCAGGCATGTCGACCTTTTTCCTAGAACAGATGGAGTTGGGAATCCGTTTCCCTATCCCTCCTTTTTTTTCACCAACATAGCCTCCTATTTCGATATTCCCCTTCACCAAATGACTCCCAATACTTTCGCTCAGATGAGAGGGACGTATATCATTTTCAAGTTTTTTGATCTCCCTCTGACTCCTCATCTCTTTCATTCTTTCTTCGTCCAGATCGGCTCCCGAGGGGTCTTTAGTTTCGTAGCCCGACCAGGCCATAAGTTTTTAGGAGGGTTTCCTTCCTCGCATAAAGGATGGAAGGAGAAGTTCTTATTTATTCGACTGTCGTCATTATCCTTCAGTCCTCTGGGTTGGATAGAGGATTTGCTGACTCCTCCCTCTTTAGAGAAGTTTCTCCAGGGCCCTGTGTGCCAGCATGCTAGGAAGGTACTCTCCGGCATGGAATTCAGCGGCTCGGAGCTGGGGCAGATTGAAGAGCTCATGTACCGGGCAGGCCTCAACCCAAAAGTGACGCGAATCAGCCCCACCCTGGGTATGTTCATCTGTTTCTTCAATGCCCGTTAGTTCTGACTGATATTCTTTTTGTCTAGCTATTATAGAGGAAGTTATGCTCGCCAAGGTGATGGGTCGGCTCATCAGGTGGGAGGAGCCCAACAAGGAGGAGTTGAATCCTCCTCCGACAGTCCCCGATGTCCCTCCTGCGCCCGTCGAGTCTTCGGAGGGGACTGCCGACTCGTCCCGCGGGGTCACTTCGCCCGAAAGGGTAGAAGTCATTGTTGCATCCCCGCCGATCGTGAGCCGAGGGCCTTCTAATTAACAAGTTGACCCTGTGCCGGATCTTCCACCTGAAGATGGTTCTTCCTCAAGAGCTATCCATCCAGAAGGGGTTAGTGAGGGGCCCTCCCCTCCTGTTGCTCCTTTAGAAGTCCGGTCCACCGGCCGGCAGAAGCGGCGGATCCCCAAGGACTTGGGTCCTGAATGGAAAAAATGACGATTTGCGAGTTTCCCCATTCATCCATCTGTGCTCAAGGAAGTGGCCCCACTCCCCGAGGAAGTAGCGTTTGTTCCTGTTCCGCCGGTCTCAGCTCTGGAGGTGGTCGTCAGCACCCCCCTCCGGCTCTATTGATCCAGCCACATCCTTAAAAGGTAAGGAGGTATTGTGTACCCAATATTGGTGCAAGTTGCATCAGTGATGTCCTCCTCTAAGTGTTTCAATGTTTGACAATATGCTTAAGTCAGTGATACATTAAACAAGGAAAGGGTAAGTCAAGAGAGGAGTACCAAAGTGAAAGAAAGTCCTAGTAAACCTAGGCACGAAGTCCTTATTCAAGGAATTGGGCACTAAGTCCTGGTCACGGGCTGGACAACTAAGTCCTGACCGGAAGTTGGGCACGAAGTCCTGGTCGGGGACTGGGCACCGAAGACCTTGTTCGAGGAATTGGGCACGAAGACCTAGTTTGCAGAATTGGGCACAAAGTCCTGACCGAGGGTTGGGCATCAAAGTCCTGGACTTAGGGTTTGGGCACGAAGTCTTGGTCCGAGGGATTGAGCAACTTAGCTAAGCGATGACTAAGGACAGAAGTAGAGACGGGTCGAGGGTCGAACGCCTTGAGATCCAAGAGTATCGAAGGTTAAGCAAAAGTCCACCCGAATGGACTGGGTGGCAATCGTCTCCTGAGAGGAGTAGGTTGAAGGCGCGTTCCCGGGGGTGGGAACTTGCGTCGGTTCGACCTAGGGTTTCGTGAAAATCCGAAGTCAGAACCAAGTCCTTAAGGTTAAGATTGTGTGTGTATTTGCTTTATATTTGTGTATCTTGCAGGTACCTAGAATAGAAGACAAAGCAGGCAAATAACACACCACGTGGCTGGAACCCTGGCTGCTAGGCACCCCCATTGAAGGAGGCGCCTAGATGGAGCTAGGCGCCCCCAACAACTGGGGTGCCTCAGTCAAAGAAGGCAGAACAGGCTTCAATCAAAGAAGGCAGAACATGCTTCCATTCAGGCGCCCCAGATGATATAGGTGCCTTGGTTGAAAGCTGTATTTACTGCTGCGAGTGCGAAGCAGGGATAAGCTTTGACCAAGTTGATTGAGGCACCTGGGGTCTTTGAAGGTGCAATAGATGGAGGGGGTGCAACTTCTCCCTCTGGGGCCTTGGTAGTGGGAGCAGTGGAACCCCCTTCGAGGTCCATTGGCAACTCTGAGCACCAATATCTCGGGGGCCCTCTGGGGCATCTCGGTCTGCGGTGGGCTCCTCCCCACCCTCGCAACCCTCAGCGGAGATTCCCGCAGGAGCAGAAGATGTTGAACCTGGGACCAGCGCATGTTCATTAGCCTGGTCCCACTTCAAAAGTTGATTCATCACTCGGGAGAACATAATGTCACCTACACAGTAATAACAAAAAGACATCAGTCAGCATTAACCAGGAACTATACCAGATAAAAATAACTTACAAAGGTTGGAGCTGAGGGTTGTAATTTTTGGACTAAGCTCAGCCCGATAAAGGAGCTCCTCGCATTGCACCAGTTCGAGCCCATGGAATTTCATCCTAGTCAGGATACCCTTAGCTCTCTGATATCCTACATCCTGCTGGAAGTCGCCAAGGTCCAGGATAGGAGGAAAATTCTCCGTCCAGTGGATAGGACTGAAAGGACGCTCGGGACGCCGGATATAAAAGAATCTTTCCTTCTATCCCTTATGAGAAGAAGGGAGGGCCCCCCAGAAATCGGTGGCCAGAGCGAGTGGTAAAACCAAATTCCCCTTGGCACCCAACTGGGATGAAAAAGAAATGAAAGAATCGGGAGGTCAAAGGAATGTCAAAAAGCTTAAAGAGGACAAGGGCTCCACCCATTTGGGCAAAGGCGTTCGGAGCCAGTTGTTAAAGCGAGATATCGAAGTACTTGGCAACATTCATATAAAAAGGGGGGATAGGGAAGCGAAGCCCAAGTTCTAGTAATCCCAGAAAAAAAAGTATAAAAATCCTCACAGGTTGTTACAAGCGATTGATTTGAGGTAGGAACCCTCACCTCCCAGTCTACCGGGATACCATATTTCTAGCGGGCAGCTTGGAGGGATTCTTGTTGAGGCAATCTGTGATCCGGAGTGATCATGAGTTTTGATGTTTTGCCAAAGGGTTTAAGTTAGGTTTTCCTTGTGTTCTCATATGTGTATGTTAAGTGTGTAGGTTGTACAGGTTTACACATGTTGAGTTAGCTGAGGCAAGGGACAAGAGCCGAGGGAGGAGGATTCCAAGGGCAAGCCGGGAAGTGAACTTCAAAGGGCATACGTGAAGGATGGCATGGAGGCAAGTCGAGGACTTACGTGAGCATCCGAGGGACGATAGCTGGTGGAAGAGGATTTCAAGGGCAAGCCAAAGGAGAGGACCTGAAGGCACACGTGGAGGAGGGTCAAGAGAGTGAGTAGGAGTGTTGTTGTAAGCTGGGCAGTCGACTGGGGGTTGTCCAGTCGACTGCCAAAACTCACAGTAGGTTCTGGACCCTGGATCAGTCGACTTCCATTTTGGCAGTCGACTGGTAAGTCACCAGAATTCGAATGTTGGGATGTCAATGGTCGAATCTGAGAGGTGGCAGTCGACTGCCCTGGGACCAGTCGACTGCCAATGGGTTTTCCAGCCCGAGTTCTATTTAAAGAGGACTCGGTTAGGGCTGGCTTTCTTGACGAAACTCACTTGGGTAAAGTGAGTTAGTAGTCTTGTGTGCCCAGAGATTGTCAAAGAGATTGTGGCGAGGTTTCTCCACCCACAAGGAGCGACGAGGGCTAGTCGGAGGTTATCCGGGGAGTGATCCACCGACGGATTCTTGGATTAGTCACCCGGCCGGGGTGGATACCAAGTAAATACGGTTTGTTAGCATTTGTTTATTGTTGTTAGTTTTATTTTGTTTGTATTTCTGCTGCGTAACTAACAACGTAGGTGAAAATAATCAAAGAAAAGCTATTTACCCCCCTCTAGCGTACCAGAAACGATCCTACAGTTGGTATCAGAGCGAGGACCACTCTTGATCGGACTAACCGCCGAGGGAGCACACGCTAGAGGGAAAAGAAAATGGAAGATAAGTTGGGGGACAACATCTACACTCCGCTGGCCTACGACCATGACGATTTCGGGTATTGGAAGTCACGGATGGAGACGTGGTTCGGAATGGAGTGGGACCTTCAAATTGCGCTTGAAGAGTCCTTCGAGATTCCAAAGGATAAGCACGGGAAGAGGCTTAGACCTAGATATTGGAATCAAGAACAAGAAAATCAATCCAAGGTGAATAAAAAGGTAATTGATATATTGCTTAACATTTTGCCTACTAATATTTTGAATGGTGTAGGAGCATATGAAAATGCACACGATCTATGGAAAAAGGTAGAAGAAATCCATAAAAATCCTACACGAGATCAATTAGTGGAAGAGGCCGAGGAGGTAAACTCAATAGTCTACGAAGAGGAGAAAAAGGAAGAAAAATCATCTACCTCTACAAGTGAAATGGAAGAAGAAAGTGAGAGGTCCTCCACCTCATCTAGAGAAGAAGAAAAAGAAGTATCAATTTCAAGAATTAAGGGGGAGGAGAGATCCATTTCCATACCGAAGCAAGAAAAAGCTCCAACCTCCACCAAAGCCAAGACCAAGGACCATATCATATGTTTTGGATGCAACGAAAAGGGGCACTATAAGGACAAGTGCCCGAAAGGTAAGAAGGAGGTACTCTTTAAACCCGGGTCCATTCAATTTAAATCTAACATGAATTGTAGGAATGGAGAAGCCCAAGAAAAGAAAAAGAAGATTCGATGCTTCGCATGTGGAGAGCTAGGGCACTACCACACCAAGTGCCCTAGAAAAGGTGAACTAAAGAAAATGGAGCACTTGAGGAGATGGGAGAAAGAAGAAAGGAAGAAGAAAAGAAGCTCACATCAAGGAGGAACTCCAAAGGTAAGGAAGGTAACTCCTAACCATAAGCCAAAATGTAATTCAATTTCAAGTTCCTTCTTGCATTCTAAAAATCATGTTAATTATCCATCCATGCATGCTAGCTTTAAAGAAAAATGCTTAATGGTGCACAATTTTGATTTTAGATATATTGATAGGACTAGGGTTAACAAGGTAGATCATAACTCTAGGAAAAGCATGCATCATGGTAGGCCAAAGACCTATGTACCTAAAGATCAAGGTACTAATCCCAAGAAGGGAAAGAATGTGCCTAGAAAGAAGAATAGGTCTAGAAATGTTCAAAGTGAACCTATGGACTCTAAGATTAAAAGTCTAGAAAGGGAAAATCAAGCCTTGAGGGCAAGGCTTGATAAATTGGAAAAGACCTTAGAAAGATTCAAGATTGGATCTAAAGGTCTAGATATGGTGTTGGGTGGTTTAAACCGCACCAATGATAGATCGGGGTTGGGATACTAATTTAAGAACTCTCATGCCAATGGAAAGAAATATGCTAGGGTAGCATGTGATCATGGCAAGAAGGGGGAGTCCAAGAATGGCAAGGGGATGTCATTTAAAGGGAAAAGAAGGACTTAACCAAAGACGAGGTGTCTAAGGTTAAGAGTGTCAAGTTTGTAGGACAAGAGTCACCGGTGGAACACCGATGTGGCCTAGTGATGGTTGGGTCACCTAGGGAGGTGGCTAGGCCTAAGAGCTCAAGGAGGAGCTCTAGGAGCCTTTGAGATATATGGTGAATGGACCTTGGGAGGGGATGCTCCTAGAGGTCTAGATGGACCATGGAGTGTGCCAAAAGAATTGGAGAAGGACTTGAGTCTAAATTCTTGGGCTTTGGCACGGTATTTTTGAGTTTCATGCATGGAAATATGACATTGGGGTCATATTGCATGAAAATTGATTTTGGGTGTGTAATTGTCATATAAATCAATGCTAGGAATGCATTGTGGGGTGGCATGGGCAAAGACATCAAGAGGAAACCAAAACTAGGACTTTAGGTCAAGGTTTGATTGAAGTTTTTGGCTAGTTTTGGGTTTTGTGTCAAACTTAGAAATGGTGATAGATATATTTTGGAATGTATTTTTCTCAAGTAGATATGGGTACCACAAACCTCTCTACAAAATTTGAGAATTTTTAGAGATTTATGGAATTTTTTGCGCATTTCTGAATTTCGTCAGAAATGTTGAAATTTCAGACTTTCGGAGTATCAGTCGGCTGCCATTTTGGCAGTCGACTGGTCAGGGCTGATTTTTGTATCAGCAGCTGGTTTGAGGTCCAAATGATGAAAAACAAGTGTATGGGGGGCTAGTACACTATGTTTAGGATCATTGGGGATTAAAAGAACCGATAATTGAGTTATTATTGGGTTCTTTTTTATGTTAGGCAAAGGGGGAGAAGTGTTGGGTTTAAGTTGGGAAACCTAACACTCTTTTGTGAGGAACCCTAGGTTTAGGGGGAGCTAAGATTAAGGGGGAGCATGATTGCTCCATTCTTGGCGTAAGGGGAACCTTGGAGAGGTTCTTAAAAAGCCTTTGTAAGTCCAATGTAGGGGAGCTTGGGAAAAGCTTTAAAAAGCCCGTGAAAAATCCTAACTTGGAGGGTTAGGTGGTGAAAAGTCCTAACTTGGAAGGTTAGGTGGTGAAAATCCTAACTTGGAGGGTTAGGTGGTGAAAATCCTAACTTGGAGGGTTAGGTGTGGGATGCCTTGGGATAGGATCCATGAATTGCATATGCATTTGTTTAGCATTGTTTTTGCTATTGACTACTGTTTTGCTTTTCATAACTTAAACGTATTCCCAAACATCAAAAAGGGGGAGATTGTTGAGGCAATCTGTGATCCGGAGTGATCATGAGTTTTGATGTTTGGGCAAAGGGTTTAAGTTAGGTTTTCCTTATGTTCTCATATGTGTATGTTGAGTGTGCAGGTTGTACAGATTTACACATGTTGAGTTAGCTGAGGCAAGGGACAAGAGCCGAGGGAGGAGGACTCCAAGGGCAAGCCGGGAAGTGAACTTCAAAGGGCATACGTGAAGGATGGCATGGAGGCAAGTCGAGGACTTGCGTGAGCATCCGAGGAACGATAGCCGGTGGAAGAGGACTTCAAGGGACAAGCCAAAGGAGAGGACCTGAAGGCACACGTGGAGGAGGGTCAAGAGAGTGAGTAGGAGTGCTGTTGTAAGCTGGGCAGTCGACTGGGGGTTGTCCAATCGACTGCCAAAACTCACAGTAGGTTCTGGACCCTGGACCAGTCGACTGCCATTTTGGCAATCGACTGGTAAGTCACCAGAATTCGAACGTTGAGATGTCAACGGTCGAATCTGAGAGGTGGCAGTCGACTGCCCTGGGACCAGTCGACAACCAGTGGGTTTTCCAGCCCGAGTTCTATTTAAAGAGGACTCGGTTAGGGCTGGCTTTCTTGACGAAACTCACTTGGGTAAAGTGAGTTAGTAGTCTTGTGTGCCCAGAGATTGTCAAAGAGATTATGGCGAAGTTTCTCCACCCACAAGGAGCGACGAGGGCTAGCCGGAGGTTGTCCGGGGAGTGATCCACCGACGTATTCTTGGATTAGTCACCCGACCGGGGTGGATACCAAGTAAATACGGTTTGTTAGCGTTTGTTTATTGTTGTTAGTTTTATTTTGTTTGTATTTCCGCTGCGTAACTAACAACGTAGGTGAAAATAATCAAAGAAACGCTATTCACCCCCTCTAGCGTACTGGAAACGATCCTACAATTCTGACCTAACTCTGGAACTGGAAGAGATGGTCTCGTACTATTCTGCACGAAATCCTAATTCTTTCAGGGAGCACTCGTCGTCGCCCGAGGTTTTCTTTTTCTTCTCCATTGGATCCATGGAGATAGAGTAGGGGGGAAAAGGATGGGGGGAGACTTACTCTCGTCAAAAAGACGCAGCGGCAAGTTGGATAGCCAAAGAAGGAGAACTCTTGACGGTAGATAGGGTAAGGAGGCTACAAGGTGTCGTTGCACCCACTTTTATAGGGATGCGCCGCACCCCTCTGAGCAATAGGGGAGCAGCACGTCGAGGGCATGAATGGGCTACCTCGGGGAACCGCTAGCCCTTACTGCCGTCACTTCGTATATCTCGCTGTGCGTATCAGGAAGATATCGCCGCACAACCAGGGAAATGACACGTGGACCTATTACATACGCTGAGCCACCGCATCATTATGGTCGCCACAAAGTTCGCAGGAATACGGGACATATTCAAAAAATTACCCAGAGTCCTGGGGCGCACTGGTTATATCTTAGGGCCCCACGGGCCGCCAGCCAAGCAGTAAAGGAGGGAGGAACCAACTAGGCCCAACTTCTTCATCACAACACTAGTCCGATAAGTTAGTCACGCTTCTTTCGATCAGACTTGAAGGGAGGGACTTGTGATGGGTTAATAGCCCGTGGCGGACACGCGGGATGAAGAAGCTGCACGGCACGACATGACTGGTTGGAGCGATCCTTCTTCCAGAGCTCCAGGACCCCCCTCGAGATAGCTGTACCCGAGATTAACAAATCTCCCGGGATCACCCCGGGAAGTTAGGAGTCGGGATCACCCCGAGGAAGTGGATTACCCACGACCCCCGGACCAGGAGTCCCCGAGATCACCTCGGGAGAGCGAAGCCCAAGTCACCTTCGATCGCAAATAACCAACCTCCTATTTGCGGATACCTGGGTAATGATCACCAGTATTTACGGGAGGATCAGGGCCCGCAATCCTCGGTCATTATCGCCCTCATCCTTACAACGGGCTAGATTCAATGAGGGTGAGGACCGTTACAGTGGAGATCCTGTAACGAAGATAGGGGGAACGTGGCGAGAAGCATGGAGACACGTACTATCGTCCCCGCCGCCATCAATATAAAAGGTAGCCCAACCCCTCCGGTAATGGGGTTATGCTCTCTTAACTCTACAGACATTTTCTTTCTTACTGCTTTTACTCTCTTTCAATACACTGACTTGAGCGTCGGGGTGGGCTTCGTCGGATAATTTCCGGCGTATTCCCCGAACGCTCGTGTTGATCTCGCAGGGCACTGAGTTCCTCCCCACCGCAGCGACTTCCACGTGGGCAGAACCCGGGTGACTAGACATCATCGTCGATTCCTTCCGGAACACTTGCATTTAATTTTCCCAATAGGTTTAGTTACCTTTGCAATGACTTGTGATTGAGTACTCTTCATGCAATAACTTACAGATTATTGTAATACTTACCATTTTCCTCTCTTGTTTTTAGTACAAAATCCAACAATCTGTTATTCAGGTCTTATGATATCAATTAAGTGAAACTTTATATTGGATGAACACTAGGCGATGTCCTATGAAGGGGTAACTCAAGTCATTTGTTATTGTTGTCCTCATATTCGAAAATCATTCTGTTCATTTGTTCTTGATGTAGATATTTTATTAAGTTTGATATCTACCCTAACCATGATTGCCTGATTTGTTGTGCATAGATTATAGTAACTTGCAATAGTTACCTTTGCAGTAGGGGTGTCAATTCGGGTGGGTCGGGTCGGGTCGAGTTCGGGTCGGGTTGGAAATTTTTTTTTTTAAACTCCCAACCCGAACCCGATCCGAACCCGATTTCAACCCGAAATCCCCGAACCCGAACCCGAACCCGACCAACCCGACCCGACCCGAATAACCCGAAAAAATCGATTCAAAATGTCTTTTTTCATCATTTTTCCTATAATTCTTCACTTTTATCTCAATACCTTATCATGATCATACTATATTGATATTAATATACATAAAAATATCTTAATTTTCAAAATAAAATTTGATTTAACCCTAAAAAATTCACAAAATATTAAATTCGGGTCAACCCGAACCCGACCCGAACCCAACCCGAAAATTTTCAACCCGAAACCCCCCAACCCGAACCCGACCCGAACCGGAAAATTTTTAACCCGAACTCGATTTTTTCGGGTCGATTCGGGTTGGGTCGTCGGGTCGTGTTGATTTTTGACACCCCTACTTTGCACTAACTTCTCCAAATTGAATTGCATCTTGTAACTTCTTTAAAATAACCACTTGAATTGTAGCACTTGAATTGTAGCTTGGTTAATTTTTATCGTGGAAATATCATTGCTATAACTTACAGAATTTTTTGGTTATACAGTTACAGATTTATAACTCATAGATTTTTTTGCTATTCAATTATTTTAGACTTATGACTAGTTGGTAATAGTTTTTGCTAGTAAGTGAAATGTTATTTTGGTAAATTATGGTGTCGATGATTATTTTTGATATTATAAATGTTTTAGTTTTGGATGTTGTTATGAGAGATGTGATGTGGTATATTTGTTGTATTATAAAATTGTGTAAGATGTGTATATGTGGGATTATAATTATATGAAATATATTAGTATCCGCAGCGCACAAATATACACTACGGATAAGTAGATCCACAGCGGGCGACCACGTGTTGCAGATACTTGCGAATGCAAATATCCGCAGCACGCGTCCGCTTGTTGCGGATCTACTTATCCGTAGTGTATATTCATGCGCTGCGGATCCACTTATCCGCAGTGTATATTCGTGCGCTGCGGATGCACTTATCCGCAGCGCACGACTGCACGCTGTCAAAATGTTATAACTTTTAACATCTTGGAGTTGTGCATCATTCGATGCACGTTGCAGATGTAACCATTGTACGTTGCACTGCAAAAAGTCATATTTATTGTAGTGATAATTCTATTTGATTAACTTGTAATATGCTACCACCTTTTCTATTTACTATTTTCTTGGCTATAGCAAGCTTCAGCTATGGATGACGGTTCATGTTTCTATCCTCCTTATCTTCGACTCTAAGACCATTCTCCGATTCTTCTCCGACTTTAACTGCCTCACTTGTCTCGCTCCTCTCATTGTTGTCCTCCGCCCGTCCTCCCCCGACGATATCACCTCTCTCCTCCTTCTTGCTTACTTGTCCTCATGCACTAATTTCCTTGTCGCTACTCACGACACATCTACTCCCTCTGTGGCCAAGTCCTCTCCCTTGGAGGCGTAGTCATCGACATAACCACCTTAAGCCACTGTTGTCATGATTAGATCAACATGTACTCCACGCTAGTGTACCCTGAGATTGACGTTGGAGGCACAACTATGCTCTAAGGTCATGTGCGAGACGCTCGAGCACAGTCTTATATTATGCTCGTGAATGGACTACCTCTACCTCATCTAGGGTGACATGCTCTCTAATTATTGCTTAGTTCCTCCTTCCCCAAATAATTTTAGATTTTATTTTTTTATTTATTTATTTAAAAAATAATAATTTATGATAATTCATATTCAAAACTAATTTTCAATTGGTACAGGAGAGTGGTTGGGTGTCGGTACGTGCACGTAGAATTTTAGGGCTAAGCGATTGATCCAGACCGTGGGGAAACTGATCGGTCGGAATTGCCCGCGGCTGGCGGCAACAGCAACTCCCCTTGCTTGGTTGGTTGGAAATTTCAGAAGCAGACCGCGAGTGGGCCTGAATTGGACCTCTGTGCCAAATGTCATTTTCAACCGCTATCGAAACAAGGAAATTTTATGGAAAAACTGGACAATTTTTTAAAAAAAAAAAATTAAAAGAGTATTTTGTGATACTTTTTTTTATTTAAAATACTTTTGCATTTAGTTGGTCTACCTACGTAAATATGAATCTTGACTGAATCGTTTTAAAGCCGCTTTAATCAAAACAATATGGAGTGTTTTTAATAATTTTTAAAATGAGAGTAGTTTTTTAGTAATATGAATAATTAAAGTTGTTTTTTGAACCGTCCATCTCTTAAACAAACTCTATTTTCTTTTTTTTTGAGATTTTTTTTAAAAAACAATGATAAAGAGAGTGAAAATAAGAGAGTAAAAAATCATAATAAATGATGTGGCATGATGTGACATGACATGGAACTTTATATGCACACGTCCGATTATCATTTGGACACCATCGACGGCCTTCGACCACCGCCCCGAATCAAACTATACCCTGGGGAGCATGGTGAACCCGTTAAAAATCATACACGTAAAATACCATATCATTTATTATGATTTTCATTCTCTCTTTTTTACACTCTCAATCATTATTCTTTTTTTAATCCTATTGAGCGTCCAAAAGAGTACCTCATCCAATTGGCTCCGGTAAATTAATAACATACTGTTGTCAATTTACCGTTCGCTATTATTATTTTTTATCACACACATTAAATTTTAAAATTTTCGAAATCTACATTAAATAAGATACTGTTGTCAATATCAGCTTTATTTTTCAAATAACTTATTTCCTTTTTTTGGGTTTCAGTGAAACAACTTGTGATTACAAAATAAATAAATAAATAAAGGCTTTAAAAATTGGATGGCAATATGATTAGACTGTTGTAAGAGCTAATAACTATTAAAAATAAATAATAACTAATAACTAGTAGAATTTAATGATATTTATTATTTTTCAAAATAATGAGGCTCCATGAATATCCATGACACCAGCATACATGATAACTATACGTAAATAATTTATGAAAAAATTAACGGTAAATTGTCATAAACTTTCCAATAGCCCTTTGAGATTTGCATTCACTCCCCACACAAGTTTGTCTTTGTTTTTAGTCCCTGATGGAACTGAATATAAAAGGATAAAAATTTAGTATACATCAGTGAAAACTGAGTATAAAAGAGTGAAAATTGAGTACATGGGTATTGATGTGGTGGATACAACCTGTCATACTCAATTTTCTAACTTTTATACTCACTTTTCTTCAAACAATACTCACCAAACATCCCATCAGGGACTGCATGCAAAGAAATATTTGTGTAGGGATTACATGCAAAGTTGACTTGGTAAGTAGGGAGTTTAGGAAAATTTATCCAAAAATTAACCTAAACTGTCTAATAGAAAACTAAATTTCCTCTTCAGTCTCTATATTAGAAAAAAAAAAGTTATTTTCACTTCCTATATATAAACTTTTATTTATTTCAACTCCATAATATGATTTACCTAATTATCCTCAATTTTTAGATAAAAAATCTAAAATAAGATATAATTTTTCCTGGATTCAGTATCATTTAAAGAGAATTTAATATATTTTCTATCAAATTGAGCATAATTTTTTTTAGCTCGACCACCAATCGATTGACTTAGGATGAATCAATTATGATTGGGTAGTCGATTGGACAACTTTGATATGTAGGACCGTTATAGGCTGACAAGAGGGGGATGAATTGCCCTACAAGTCAGAATTTTGATTTTTTATAAATTCTTACAAAAATAGAAGTTAGTTCATACCGTTAAAATAATTGAACGAATAAACAATAACAACTAAAGCTAGTAAGAGACAAACATGTTACTTGGTTGCAACTAGGATGGTTGCTAGTCCAAGACAATGAAAACACACTTAATCAGATATCTTTCGTTGTAGGTGGAGTAGTCTTTTACAGACTTTGAATAATACAAAAAAAGACTAAGAAAATTGAGTACACTTGTTGTTATCTAATCCTAGTTTTTGGGGGTATTTATAGCCCGAAAATCAAAGTGAACGTTGTGTTGATGTGAACCTGAGGCGCCTCAGTTGTGATATGAGGCACCTTAAAATGGATAAAACTTTATCCAAGTGCATATGGTCACTGTGTGATAAGACTTAACTCGAGACATTTCAGTTTTGATCTAAGACGTCTCAAGTTCAAAATAAGCCGCCTCAACTCTGCATTTACGCAAAGCTGCTGCTTTGCAGCTAAGGCACCTCACTTAACAACTGAGACGTCTCCAACTAGTCAAAGTCAATATCCATGTTGACTTTGACTTTTCAATCCTTCTTCTGCTTAGGTGATTTCCGACTAACCAGAGTTAGACTCACTCGAACCTAACTTTGTCTTTTAGTCTCGAACGAGCTTCCTTCCCAGCTTCTCGTCTCTCAGAGCTACACACGCGCCTTCTCGCTCCACCAGTGTACTCTTCCGTAGTCTTCGCGTCTCTTAGATACACCGAGCTCATCGGCTCTCTTCCTTCTCATCTGCTACGCCTTTCGTTCGACTTTTTACACTCCTAAGCTCTTGCACACTTAGACATAGGGGTTAAAATAGACTAGGACCAAACTTAACTTACTTGATAACATCAAAACCAACTCAGGGTACTTACATGAACGATTAGGAATCAGATTGGTAATTGATTAGCTTGATTTGTCACGAGGGAACAAAACCCCATTTTTATAGGAAAAAAAAAATCTAAAAGCAAGTATAATTCCCCTTAAATTTAGTAACATTTAAGAGAATCTAATATATTTTCTATCATATTGAGCTCGACTCTTTTTCTGCTTGACCAATTGACTTAAGCTAAATCGATTGATCAGGTGAAAAAATAGATGCGCTCAATTTGATAGAAAATATACCAAATTCTAGTTTAAATATATTAAATTAAAAAAAATTATATCTCCTTTGAATTTTTTATCTATAAAAAATAGGACCGTTAGAAAATTGGTGTCTATTAGGAAGTTAAAATAAATAAATACATAGATTAAAAGTAGGATGTCTGAATTATCAAATTAAAAAAAAATAAAAAACATTCAGAAACTAAGACCGGAGACTCAGAGAGTTGACCGGAAGTCAATATACTATTATTAATTCAATTCTATTAACCACCGATAGTCAACCCTCTCGTTTTTTGACCGAGTGGCAAACAATTTGCCTAATTTATATTAATAATGTGACTATTTCAAACGTGAAAATTCGAAAGATCCGATTGGCTGTTTATGGAAAAGTGAATCCTGCTTTAAACCTGCATTTCTATGGCTTGTTTCGGCAAATCGCGGCTCTCCAAGCGGTGGAATCTCCTGTATGGTGTCCAAATCTAGACACATGATTCGCGCTTATTCAATAACGACTGAAAGAAGATGATCGCAAATAATGTAATCGTCGTCGCCTGCATCGTTTTCTTCCTCCGACTACGCCATTCGGAACTCGGAAGGGCGATTTTTGTTTTCTTTTTTCGCAGTGTGCGATCCTTGTTCCGCCAGATTTCGCTTCATACAGGCGGTTTTCCTCCGCTGGAAAACGGTGTGGATTTGGAGGTTTTGGTGACGAAGTTTCCCCCTTTTTCTTTTGTTTTGTTTTCTCGATCTTTGCTTGGTCGGAGAGGGCGGCCACAAGTTCTGGATTCTGTTCGGTGAAGGTTTTCGAGAATAGAATTAGGGTTTTAGCTGGAGGAATGGCGGTGGCCGCGGGGGAGTTCATGGCGCGGTCGTTCTTGTGGTTGATCCTCGCGTCTGCTGCTATTCGTCGCGTTATTGCGAACGCGGAAGGTAAGATTGCTTGCGCTTGTAACTTTTGTTTCCGTAGCTTGTTGTAGTTGTTTTCTGTTAGTCCATACTGACGCCTATGGGTGTTGAATGGGTTGGAAGGAGTGCTCTAGTCTTCGCTTGTTTACGGACATTTA
The DNA here is from genome assembly GCA_024364735.1 of Boesenbergia rotunda. Lineage (NCBI taxonomy): Eukaryota > Viridiplantae > Streptophyta > Magnoliopsida > Zingiberales > Zingiberaceae > Boesenbergia > Boesenbergia rotunda. The sequence continues at coordinate 118,075 of JAGFNQ010005864.1, read as the reverse complement.
TTCACTATTCCTTTCTTCTGATTGAGATATTGTGTCCAAGTATGATTGGAAATGGCGTTCTGAAATTGGTGTTGATGCATTTGTTAACATACGGTTTCTTGGATTGTGGATTATCGGTAAAAGAAAAAGCTAAATGGGATAGGTAGTCAGAAACTAAGCATCATCAATTATTGGCTTCTTATTCATTATAGGTCTAGTAATTATTGGTGCATACCTTTCTTGTTCATCTCCACTTAACCATCGTTTCTCTTGATAGTGATGCGTGAAAACATAGTTTTGCAGTATTTGGAAGACAATTTGCTTACCTTGTTAGGTTATATATGTTCATAGGGACTTTATGTCAATGTTATGAGTGATCTTTGTTAACCTTCCTTGGAAGTTTACAAGTCTTTTATGTGATTTTCTATGGTGTTCAATTTGCTACTGCTGTCTACCTTCTTTGAGCAATTACTGCAGCATTTTATTGAAGCCTTGGAATTAATGAATTTGAACAGGTGATGCATTGAACAGCCTAAAGAACAGCTTAAATGATCCAAATAATGTGTTGCAGAGCTGGGATCCATCCTTGGTGAATCCATGCACATGGTTCCATGTTACTTGCAGCCCTGATAATCATGTCGTAAGAGTGTAAGAAAACATCTTTTTTTTCCTTCTATTCTTGTAATATAAGGAATTAATGAACTAATAATAAAACTTGGTTTTCTTTTGTTTTTTCTAATAATGGGAAAATCGATATCATTTTTTTGCAGTGATCTTGGAAATGCACAGTTGTCTGGAGCTTTGGTCCCCCAGCTTTCCCAACTAACAAATTTGCAGTATTTGTAAGTTCTTAATTTAGAATATTGATTAGAATTTTGAACTTTAGGGTTCAGTATCTGGATGACTGGATGCTTGATTTTGGAAAATGGTATATCATCCTGGTTAAGACAGTTAAGAACCAGAGTAATTTTCTTTAGTTTTTGAACTCGGAGAATATGAAAACTGTTGGAACAAGAAAACTCTTCAAAAACTTAATTATAAATCACGACCATTATACAACTTATATAGCTTGTGGCCTGTAAAACCCTAATGGCACAAGATAGACTGAAAAGACCTAACTACCCCTCACATCCTCACAACACTCCCCCTCAAGTTGAACATATATATCAAACATGTTTAACTTGCTAAGGGCAGTATTAAACACAGCTTGGGGTATAGCTTTTGTAAACATATCAGCAAGTTGATCTTCAGATTTTACATAGGGCAAGCATAACTCTCCAGAATCAAGTCTCTCTCGAATAAAGTGGCGATCAATCTCGATGTGTTTGGTCCGGTCATGTTGAACTGGATTATTTGCAATATTGATTGCAGCTTTATTATCGCAGTACAGCCTGAGAGGTAATTCAGCCTTTAACCCCATGTCTTCTAATAAAAAACTCAACCATAACATTTCTGCAAGACCATGTGCCATGGCTCGATATTCTGCTTCCGCACTGGACCGTGCACAAACACTTTGTTTCTTACTTCTCCAAGTTACCAAGTTTCCTCCTAAAAAGGTGTAATAGCCAGAAGTGGATCTTCTATCATCTCTAGAACCAGCCCAATCAGTATCAGAATAGCATTCCACCTTCAGATTACCACCTCCCTTAAACAACAAGCCTTTTCCGGGACATGACTTTAAGTACCTCAAAATCCTGTCAACGACCTTCATATGGATAGTTTTAGGAGCATGCATGTACTGACTTACTACACTAACAGCATAGGTAATGTCAGGTCTAGTCATAGACAAATAGAGTAATTTTCCAACCAACCTTTGGTCCGTTCCCTTTTCCAGATTTGTAAGATCTTCCCCGTTAGAACTAGTAAGATCATGACTTACTTCTATAGGTGTCGATGCTGGCCGACAACCCAACTTCCCTGTCTCCTTGAGCAAATCCAACACATATTTTCTCTGACATATATAAATTCCCTCATGAGATCGAGCAACTTCAATACCAAGAAAGTACCTCAATAGTCCAAGGTCTTTAATCTCAAATTCTGATATTAACTTGGACTTAAGAGTCTGGATTTCAATCTCATCATCTCCTGTAATTATCATATCATCAACATAAACCAAAAGAATAGTAATTCTGTCCTCTTTCCTTTTCACAAAGAGTGTATGATCAGCATTCCCTTGTTTAAAGCCAAACAATATCATGGCTTTGCAGAACCTATCAAACCATGCTCTGGGAGATTGTTTAAGTCCATACAAAGCTTTTATCAGCCTGCAAATCTTCTCTTTTGTTTCGATTCCAGGAGGTGGTAACATGTAGACTTCTTCGTGAAGGTTGCCATTCAAAAAGGCATTTTTCACATCTAGCTGAAATAGTGGCCAATCATACTGAGAAGCAAGAGAAAGAATCACTCTGACTGATTTGAGATTTGCAACTGGAGCAAAGGTCTCCAAGTAATCCACCCCATATGTTTGGGTGAATCCCTTGGCAACAAGTCTGGCTTTATATCTGACCACTTCACCCTCTGAGTTATACTTGATAGCATAGACCCATTTAGAGCCAACCAAGTTCTTCCCCTTTGGGGGATCTACTAATTCCCAAGTACCATTCTTATTAAGAGCATCCACTTCTTCATTCATTGCCTCCAACCACCTTGAGTCCCTTACAGCTTCATAATAAAAAGAAGGTATGACATGATTTGATAGCTGTGAAATAAAAGCATGATATGAAGAAGACAAATGAGAATAAGACACATGGTTAGAAATAGGATGTTGAGTACATGACCTGACCCCCTTTCTAACCGCAATTGGAAGATTCAGCTCATTCATATTCAGGGGTGCAGTAGGTTCAACAGGATCAGGAGCCAGAGCATCCGATTCAGCTAGCCGATTAGTAGTAGGTCCTTGCTTATGTCTTCGTCGCTTGTAAGTAATAATTTCTTGTGAAGCCTGCGAGCCCAGTAATGAAGCATCATCTTGTTTATTTTCCATGACATCCAGTGAAATAGGAATAGGAGAAGGAACCACTTGAGGTACAAGGGAAGAGGTAAGATTCTCCCCCTGAGGACGAGTCTGGGGAGCATAATAGGACTCGGACTCAAAAAAGGTAACATCCTTCAAGACATATCTTGTCCTAGTAATAGGATCAAAGCACTTGTAGCCTTTCTGGCAGGTAGAATACCCTAGAAAGATTCCCCGTATAGAGCGAGGATCAAGCTTAGAGGACTTGGGACCAAGAACATGAATAAAACAAAGGGAGCCAAATACCCGAGGTGTAAGAGAAAACAGCATTGTGTCAGGACGAAGAATAGTGAGTGGACACCGATACCCTAAACCTTTTGATGGTAGACGATTAATGATATAGGCGGCTGCAAGGATAGCATCAGCCCAGAAATATTTGGGTAATTGGCGCTGAAATAATAGTGCACGGGCTGTTTCAAGGATATGACGATTTTTCCTTTCTGCCACTTTATTCTGCTGTGGTGTGTAAGGACAAGATGACTCATGAAGAATTCCTAAATCCTCAAGAAAGACATTTAGAGATTGTGTAAAGTATTCCCGCGCATTATCAGATCGAAGAGTTTTCACTTTTGTGTGGAATTGAGTTTCAACCATTCTGCAATAATGTTGAATGAGTCGAGGAACTTCATCTCTGCCTTTCATCAAGTAAAGCCATGTACAGTGAGTGTAATCATCAATAAAAGATATAAAGTATCGATAGCCATCCAAAGAAGGCACAGGAGAGGGACCCCACACATCTGAATGGACAAGGTCAAACGGAGACGAACTTTTATTCATGGACTCAGAAAAATGAGTTCTACAATGTTTGGATAACTGACAAACTTCACATTGAAGAGACTCAAGAGAAACAGTAGAGAAGAGATTAGGAAATAAGACCTTTAAGGACCGAAAAGATAAATGTCCCAAACGAGAATGTCATAACAAGATTTCTTGACGCTTATTTTCTGAACACTGGGCTGTAGACTTCAGAGCAGATGTTGTTCCAAGATGATAGTAATAAAGACCTCCTACTTCACGGCCAGTCCCAATCGTTTGCTTGGTCTCGAAATCCTGAAAGACATAATGATCAGGGAAAAAGGTTACCGAGCAGTGTAGTTGTTTAGTAATACTACTAACAGAAAGTAAATTTAGAGAAATGGAAGGGACATGAAGTGTAGAGGATAGGATAAAGTGATCTGCCAGTTGTATGGAACCTTTACCGGCGACATTGGCTTTGGTGCCATCAGCAATAGTCGCTTTATCCTGCCCAGAAGACAAAGAGTAGGAAATAAAGGAATTAGCAAGATTTGTCATATGATCTGTAGCTCCGGAGTCAATAACCCAGGGGCTATAAGATCTTGACCCAGCCATACTTAACTCCGGGCCACAAATACCTGTGTGCGCTTGAGACAAATTGGTGGAGTCAGAGGATGAAGTCTGAAGCTGTGATAAGATGCGCTGAAGATTGGCAATATCAGTAGATGATAACTTAATATTCGAAGGTGTCGAGGAATCAATAGTCTCCCCATCTACTAATTTTTGGGCAGCAATGTTTCCACGACTAGGAGTCTTCTTGTCACTGTTTTTGAATTTTTCTGGTTTTTTTTCTGGATATTTCTCCCAATAGAAATCTGAATCATGATTAGTCCTCTTGCAGTGCCGGAAAAATTTTCCACCTCTTCCTTTTGTTCCCCCAGACTTGAGCTTGTTAGAAGAACCGACAAAAGCAGATGTCTCCCCAATTGGAGTGCTTGCTGCAGAGTTATTATCTTTGCTGTTCATGGTCCTTCTCCTGCCTTCCTCAGAATTTTGTAGTAGACTTGTTCTAGGGAGGGAGTAGGATCAAGACTAAGAATTTGCCCTTTTAAACTTTCAAACTCTGCATGAAGCCCATCAAGAAACTTAATGATTCTGTCCTTCTCCAGAAGTTTCAAATATCTCTAATGATCATCAGTAGAAATCCAATTGTCCATCCTGTAGTAGTCAAACTCATCCCATAGCCCCTTTAGAGCAGTAAAATAATTTGTGACAGACATAGACCCTTGCTCAAGTTTAAAAATTTGACTACTTATCTGATAAGTACGCAGCATATCATGTTTGCGTCCATACATCTGCTCCAGTGTCCTCCACATATCGACAGTTGTTCTCAAGTCTATCATGGCCTTCTACATAAAGTTCAACAGCAACTGCCCACGATGCATAATTTGTCTCGGTCAATTTTTCCGAGGTTATTTGAAGACCAGTTCCTCCCGATCCCGTCATTGTGAAAATTGGTTGTACTTGTCCAGAAGACGCCAAAGGATCTATAGACATCATAGAACTTTCTTCGGACGTGTCTACCATACCAATTCACAAGAAGGAAGAGACTTTATCTGTTTTGGCCAGTAATGAGAAATAAATAAAAAATAAAGGGTGCTGGAAAAAACGAGGAGGCTGTTTTGGAAAATGGAGTTTGCTCTGGAATTAAAATGGCCCGCCGCCGTGAGAAAAAAAAAGGCTGCTCTGGAATTAAAACAAGGCTGCTCTGGAATTAAAACAAGGCTGCTCTGCAATTAAAAAACCTGCCGCCGCGAGAAGAAGACTTCGCGAGGAAGGAGACGCCGCAAGAAGTAGCCTTCGCGAGGAAGAAGACGCCGCGAGAAGAAGATGCCTGGGCTCGCGCGTCGCGAGGGAGAAGCAGCGCGAGAAGAAGGCTGCTCTGGAATTAAAAGGCTTGCCGCCGCGAGAAGAAGACCTCTGGGCTCGTGCGTCGCGAGAGAAGACGCCACGCCTCGATGAAGAGGCCTGGGCTCGCGCGTCGCAAGGGAAGATCGCGCGAGAAGCAGCCTTCGCGAGGGAGAAGCGGCGAGAGAAGACGCCACGCCTCGATGAAGAGGCCTGGGCTCGCGCGTCGCGAGGGAAGATCGCGCGAGAAGCAGCCTTCGCGATGGAGAAGCAGCGCGAGGAAGAAGACGCCGCAAGAAGAACACCACCTGGACTCGCGAAGCTTGCCTGCCGAGAGGGAGAGAGCGTCGGGAAGACAAAGACAAGCCGAGAGGGAGAGAGCGTCGGGCAGACAAAGACAAGAGAGAGGAAGGGGCGGCGCCGTATAGGGTAAAGTTTAGGGTTTTGAAGAACCTGGCTCTGATACCATGTTGGAACAAGAAAACTCTTCAAAAACTTAATTATAAATCACGACCATTATACAACTTATATAGCTTGTGGCCTGTAAAACCCTAATGGCACAAGATAGACTGAAAAGACCTAACTACCCCTCACATCCTCACAACAAAAACGTTAACACATTAATCTTTATTGGAAGTCTATTTTCCACATATATATTATGGTTTAAGGTTATCCTCTTTTTTTATGACAGTAAATCCTGGTTCAATTTTAATTGTAAAAGCACTCCTAGCTAAACTTGGGCTATCTGGAACTAGTAAGATCATTGATTGGCATGCTTAATTCCATAAGGTATTTATTGTCATGCTATACCTATGTTACCATTTTCGTATTGTTTTATTATCACCTACAAATTTTTGGATACTCATTTACCAATGATCAGATTATTTCTTTTAGGTCATGTTGGAATTGTTTGATCATTATGGAATGGATTTTTATCTCCATTTTTATGGAGCAAGAACCTGTCAAAGGCAGAAAATCATAGGAAGTAGCAAAAAGAAAAATAATAAAGAATCTAGAGAACCTTGCTTAAACAACAACACTGGCTAGTAAAATGACAAAAACAAAAAGAAAAGATTCTGTCAAGAGATTACTAGAAGGCTTGCTAAAGATAATTCTACATTATTTCTCAAACACTAAAAACATAGCATAGCTTTCATACATGCACATTTAAGTCCAAGCATTGCAACTTCTGAATCACTTGACACTACCAAAGACTGGAAGATTTGAATTGTATGAAATTTTTGATATTTTGAACTTAAGGTAACAGAGGAAGTGGTTTTCTGTGTCCTCATTATATCTTTGCAAACACGCAATTAGAAGTGACAGAAATAGTACAACTCTATGACTATTAAGTTTTTTTTATATAGCCTGTATATTGGGTTGTCCAATATACCTACTGTTGCTTATATCGTGGAAGTGCAACACCATATCAGAAATAAAATTTTCAGTTCTTTCTTGATGAGGGTCTCAAAATACAATATCTTGGATTATGTTACTTTACCCAAAAGTGCAAGTATAGAGGTACAAGTATTGTTGAATTCACCCAAGATTATTATGCAGAACAGTACTTCTAATGCTGTTATACACTTGTTGAAAGCAAAAGTCAGGTGCTATATAGGTTTGATGCAAATAGAGAATACATTTAAATTTTAAATTTGTAATTGTATTTGATAGTTGTCCTATTTTAGGTTTTGAAAGATTGTTTTTTTTTTTAATTTGGTAGGAATATCTTTTAATTTAGTTAAAAATTTTGGTATTTGGTCGAGTTGAAGCCTTTAAAAAGATCCCAGCTCTCTAATTTATCTTTCAATCAATAATATTTTTTATCTGGTAATTATTATTGTGGGAAGCTTAGTATTTTTTTATTCATCTCCCTCTCCTTGTATTTTGGTGCTGAGATAATTGGTATCAAAGTCCAATTCTAGATCAGTACTTTATCATCTATTGCCACTAATCCCTCCTTCGCTTCATTGACCACACTCCTTTCCTTTTCTCAGTACTACACCCCTTCATCCGCACAACCTACCCACCATTGCATCAGTTCACATCTCAACTCTAGTAGTTGTTTATAGTCTAGTGCTATGTCAATTGGCATCAAAGTTGAATTCCTAATTAATGATTAATACTTTATCATGCATAATTAATGTCACGAAAACAACCTCTTGCAAAATGCAAGGTAAGGTTGTGTACAATAGACCGTCCGACCCTTCTCGAACCCCGCACCGGTAGGAGCTTCGTGCACCGGACTGCCATCCATAACACTAATCCCTCCTTCACATTCATCTACCATGCACCCTTCCTTTTCCTTGCTGCTATGCCTCTTCATCTTCACAACCTATCTACCTCTACATTAGTTCCCATCTCGGCCCGAGTTTTATTTCTTATAGCTTGGTGCTACGTCAATTAGTATAGATCCCAATTCATGATCAATGATCATTACTTTATTATCCATTACTAGTAATCCCTCCTTCGCCTTCTTCCACTATACATCTTTCCTTTTCCTCACCACTACACCTCCTTATCTTTGTCAAAAGCAGGGGGGATAAAATATAACAGGGGCATAAGAGGGAATTAAAAGCAGGGAGAGACAAGAGAGTCAAAAGGTGTCTATGCACAGACTCCAATCTTAAGGATTTGAAATCCGGATTCTATTTAAGACACATTGTAGCTATAATCATAGAATTTAATTGGGATTTTCAATTTGATCAAGACAACCTGTGGCAATTTGGCATCAACTAAACTCGTATCATCTTGGTATAAACACTTCTCTTTGAAAATTATCTTTTTATTTATTTAGTTGCTAACTAAATTACTTGCATTAAATTATTTTTTCTCATAAATTGTTTAGTATCACCATTTAGTAGAATAAACATTGAAAATACCATCATCTCACTAATCCTTATTTAGTTTGATTTTCATTCATAAAAAACATTATAAGCATAACTACTTGCATGCCAATTTTATCATTGTCATGCATCACGATATATTTTCGTCATTAATTGTAACATTAATTTATTTTATTATTATTAATTTTCAATATATGAGAATTGACATAATGAAAGGAATTACCATTACCAATGTCACTTTAGGCATAGGCAGGTAAGGCCTAGGTCTGGAGCCTCAATTTTATTGGGACCCTTGTTTTTTAATATCATGATATTGTTTTGATTCATTTTTTTAAAAGAAAATGTTCCTTTTAATTTTTTTTATTATACTTTTTTTAATTTTATACCTTATTTTTTATAAACCTAATCAACTTTTCCTTTTCCATATTGAACTCTCAAAAAACGTCTGCCCTAGTAGCCGTCGGTGATCTCGTATTTCTCGGCTTCCCCCTTTTTGTCGTTGTTCCCACGCCCTTTTCTCATCAGCAATTCCATGCTTTTTCCCTCCCTCGCTGGTGATACTCTCAAAGGACATCCTTCTCCTCTTTTATTGATAATCTCTCTTTCTCGTTTCTTCTTCTTCTTCCTAGCTAATAACAAGAAGTAGGTTCCTTATCCATTTGAGGCAAAGTAGAATGCTAGTTTTTCTAAATATCCATTTTTTTATTACATAAATAAAAAATGACCACTTTTGGAGTCTTTATATTTTTTAGACAAAAAATTTAGATTTTACATATGCCATTGTCAGTTTTCATAGATTTTTATTAATCTAGTATTTAATTTAGCATAGTGTTTTTTAAAAATGATTCTTTATATTTTCATGATTACTTAGAGATTGTTCTTTAGTGCTTGATTCATAAATTTTTTTTCGAATACATGGATAGCTTATAGGATATTACGGACAATACCTGTCAGTATACAAAGAAGTTTTCAAAATTAAAATTAATAAAGTCTTATTTACATTCAATAATGTCTTGATAAAGATTAAATAATTTAACAATTTTATCAATTAAAAAAATTATTATCAAAACTTGAATACAAGGGGACGCTTGGTAAGCGGGTTTAGAAGTCGGGAATAGGAATGAAATCTATTTCATTCCCATTTATAATGCTTGGTATACGGGATCGGAATCAAAAAATGGATATGATACCCATGATTTTATAACCCAGCCCCTACTAGGTTATCACCAAACCCATAAACCCTTCAATCAAAACCCATTACCATTCCCATTACCGAATGTATACCAAACACCCCTTAATTAGTAATTTTGCATCTTACAAAGCTAGAAAACTAAATTTTATATAAAAATATAGTTTTTAAGTCTAATATGTTTTTAAAAATTTAAAAAAAAAATTAAATCCCCCTCCAGTCCTAAATCCAAATAAAAAAGGATGAGGGAAAATTTTTAATTTTATAAAATAAATATTAAATGTATATTTTTTTCTTTTAGGACCTCAAATTTAATTGGACGGCCCTAACCATAACTACTAAGCGCAAATAGATGAGAGACATAAACCCACTACTATGTGATTAAAAAACTTAAATTCATAAGAATTAAAATGAACGTAACTCCATAAATAATATTGATATTCATACACTTTCAAACTATCCCATGTTTAGAGAAAAATTAAATTATTTTCTTGAAAATCAAGTTTGCCATAGGCCTAAGCATGATAGGTGTAGTTTTGATAGATAATCAAATTTCTAAATTGGTTCTATGACATTTGTAAATTATTTTGACCGATATAATTTTACCTCAATTGAACAAACACAGGAAATTTTGGCAAAGTGTTCAGAACCAAAATGAAAATTAATTAAAAAAATATGTTCTATCATAATTTAAAAGATGTTTGGCTAATAAATTTGCAAAACCAAAATCATCATCCTTAAGTGACCCAAATTACAACATCCCGAGACTTGGTTTACTTACAATTAATGAACTTTAAGTTAAAATGAAAGACTTGGGCCAAATTGTCCTCCTGATAACCTGACCCTTAGAAACCCGTCAAATGACATTTTGGAAGAGTCTCTAACAACAACTTAAATAAACCCCTTGACAATGCAACTTTAGAAAAACTACTTGTTGATTTGACCCTGTTAGAAAAAAATGAACTTTATATAAATTGGAACATAGGACAGCAGATTAGAAAGGCATTTATGCTGTCTATAATAGCTAAAAGAAAAAAATTGAACAAAATGAATATCATGAATTAGGAATGCAAGACATCAAAAGAAGAAACTGAACAAAATGAATATCATGAATTACAAATGCAGGACATGAACATCAACTTAAAAATTCACAAATCAATTAAGACTTTCATTGGCATGCTTTTTATTATTGTTACTAATGACTTTAAGCCTCATCAACTAACTGAGTTTGTTAATTTGCTTCTGTCTACCAGTGAGAACTCTACTTTGCATGTAAGAGTCATAATTGTTAAATGTATTAAGTAATGCTTAATATAAAGTACTTAGTGGTATAGTAAATTTTCACATTGCATTCATTAGTTTAAATCTTCTCATAACATGTACTTTTAAAAGTATTCATACTCTTCATCTACTTTATTTGGCCAAATTTAACAGAATTAATTACAATACTTGTTTATTTAACTTGCTAACTTATTTAAATATTAGTTCAATTTTTAATTTAGAAAATATACTAATTTACTAGGAAAATTCGAGCATTTGTATTCGCATGTGCAAATTCATAGTTATCACTATCACTTTCAGGCCCTATGACTATTATGCTGAAGTGGACTTTTCATCTTTTGCCTTACGATAAGTTGAAACATTTCCTTATTTGTTGGAAAGGGTGACTAAAAAGGAATGAAATGGTTAAAAGGAAGAATAAAGTGCTTCAATTTCTCACTCATTGGAATCAACATTCAAAGAGAAAAAATAATGAAGAAATATTGTTCACAAAGTTGGTGAAGAAATTACTCCCTCTGCTTGGAAACGATGACTCAAGAAAAAATGATAAAAATTTGCTAAAAGTCAAGTTCTCCTCTATGGAGAAGAAAAATGCTAACAGAAAATCAATTTCAATTTTTTAATTTGTAATTGCATTTTGCTTTTTCAAGTGTCAAAAGTTTATTATCTTCTAGTTTGGTAGTAATATCCAATTTTTGTTGAGTTGGATCCTTTAAAATGACTCCAATTTCCCACTTGTAATTTGTCTTTCGATCAATAATACTTTCTGTTTGGTAAATTATTGTCGTGAGAAGTCTAGTGCTTTATTTTTGCCTCCTTATTTTGTGATCTATCATCCAAAGCTATTACTACTTCTTTCGCCTTCATCTCCATGAACCTCTCCTTTTCATCACTTCTACACCTCTTCATCTTCACAACCTACCCACCCCTGGATCAGTTCCCATCTCAAGTCGAGCTTCATTGCTTGCAACGTGGTGCTGCATCATTATATTTGAGTGACTTTGTTGCTTGACCATAGACTCATATTCTATGTAATTATATGGTTTGTTGTACTAGTATGCTAAACAGTCATCTTCATGCATTATGCTAAGTTCACCAATCTTCCTTCACATAGTAGAAAATATGTGAACATACATTATGAGAAAATGCTATGTGATAATATATCAACTGCAATTAGTGAAATATGCACCAGATATTGGTTTACATTGCAATGCAAGTGATGCTCATTATCCTCAATTTATTATCCTGAAATACATTTGATGTGATAATAAGCATACTCGCTAATAAGTGTTTGCCCATGATTTTTGTTGTACTAAGGTAATGATGATTCAGGACATCTCTATTTCCAATAACAGGGAACTTTACAGTAACAAAATTAGTGGGCCAATCCCAAATGAGCTTGGGAGTTTGTCGAATTTGGTGAGTCTGGATCTGTACCTTAACAACATGACTGGTGGAATACCTGATTCTCTTTCACAGCTGCAAAAACTGCGGTTTCTGTATGTCTTTCTTTTCCTTCACTTTTTTATAAATTAAATAAGTTAATATCCTTTTGCTTGCTAAGATCTTTTAATTTCTCTTCATGCCGACGGACCAAAACAAAACAATAGTGTGCCTGATTTTGTATTCCATTCTACAACACTTCCTTTTTCTTATTATGAAAAATTTGTAACCAGGCTGTGATGGATCCCCCTTGCAGATGTTTTCTTGACTAATCAAAGTTACATGAAATCTAACGCTTCATTACACACTTGTTGCACTCTTGCAGGAAATCTTTGGACATACACACACACACACACATACATATATACTTCTGGGTCAGACAATTTGTGTGCTACTCTAGGTCTACTGGATAGGAAGGAATTTGTTAAATAGAATTTACCAATGGGTGTCAGGAATAGATTAGTCAGAGATTTTTGGGATATGTATTCATATTTTGCACAAAGTTATGCTTTAGAAAGTTAACTTTGTACTTGAGGTTTTTATGGCAATGGGGTCGCAATGTTGGTTTGCTAGATTTTGGGTATTTGCACTCTTTGATTGTGAGAAACATGAAGAATAATTGTAATTATTATGCATAAAAAATGAAGACATGAAGTTCATACATTATTGGTTGAAATAAGATCATTTACTGGTAGTAAGCATTTACTGTTTCGTAATGGGGTACATTTCTTAACAGTATGATGTTGCGGTCTATCAGTTCAATGTTAACAACAAATCCTTGCTCACATTCTGAAACTGTATTGCATATAGTTTAGCGAACAGTATTTGGTATATTAAATAAAATAATGAAGTTAATAGTCATTGAAATTTTCTTGATTTCTTCTTTCCTTTGAACATCTATAAACTGCATTTTTTTCTTCTTTTAATTTTGTCTAAGGATAGACGGCTCAATAACAACAGTATATCGGGCCATATTCCAATGTCTTTGACCAGCATTGGAACTCTTCAAGTTCTGTGAGTTACTGCCATCCATGTCAAGTATTTTCTTCTATATGATATATTAATTTTCATTCAAAGATGATCTATCCTGTTAATGGACATGCAGGGATCTATCTAGCAACAATCTAACAGGCGAGGTTCCGACAAATGGGTCATTCACGCGATTTACTCCAATCAGGTTGTATGCTGTGTTATTAATTTTCTGCTTGTTAGCTCCTTTGCTGATTGTGTTATCATTAAAGTTCAGTTGTTTTCTTGATCTGCAGTTTTCAGAATAACAGATTAAATATTACTTCACCATCTTCATCATCTCCACTTTCTCCACCTTCCCCTTCAAATCAAGGTACTTTTTCTTATTTCAATCAATTTTTTTTTAAAAATGAATTTATATTGTAATATTTTCACTGACTTTGCTTTTTGTATATGGTCACTTCATCTCACAATCATTTGACATATTTGGTCTTTATTAAACTCATTGTTAAATAGAGTTTGTCTCCTTTTAATTAGTTCAAGGAAAGTGTCAGAGTGGAAGTTGTTGGTTCTAAAAATCATCATCAAATTGCAAATTGAGTAATAAACTAATATTTTTATTTCTTTAAAAATTTTGTAGACCTATTATTTTTTAGAATCCATACGTTTCCTTTCTCTTCTTCAAATGACCAACTAACCATTAATCTTGCATTGTTTTTGGTTCATCACCACATCATTCCGCAATGATAGCGGATAAACTCAACCACTATTTAGAACTGTCGATTCAACGGTTTGAAAAATGTCGACCCTTAACTTGAACTTTCAAAGATAGTTACGGTTCACGATTTGAAATCGCCAATTATGGTTCAAGATTATTATTTTTATTAATTTTAAAAAATATTTATAAATAAAAGGCTTGAATTTAAGTTATCTACGTATCCCCTTAGGGTATAGGGGAATCAAAACTCACATAGTTCGCTTATCATTTTACTTTTATCACCTTAAGAAGTGGCGTTGGTGCTCACTTTCATTTCCGATTTCTATAATGATAGTTTGTTACATCAAACTCTTCTATCTCATCATCTGAAAGTTGTATTCCTTGTATTCTTTTTTGTAAC
>JAGFNQ010005864.1:0-103286 GCA_024364735.1 Boesenbergia rotunda | reverse complement strand
CGCCAGGTGCCTAGCAGCCCTTCGCTAGGTCTTTGTTACCAAGCGGTCCTTCGCCTGGTGCTAGCAATCCTTCGCTAGGTCTTTTATGCCTAGCAGCCCTTCGCTAGGTCTTCTATGCCTAGTAGTCCTTTCACTAGGTGCCTAGCAGCCCTTCGCTAGGTCTTAGGGTTCGATACCTAGCAGCCCTTCGCTAGGTGCCAGCAGCCCTTCGCTGGGACTTAGGGTTTCGATGCCTTAGGTTAACTAGGACTTTTCTACACCTTAGGTTACTTCTCTTTCTCTCCCCTTTGTCTGTTCATTGTATCACTGACTTAAGTGTATTGTCAAACATTAAAATACTTAAAGAGGAATATCATTGATGCAACTTGCACCAACAATCTCCCCCTTTTTGATGTTTGACAATAACTTAAGTTAGATTGGTTTAACGGGCCTAGATCACTATCCTTGGAAAAAAATGAAAAAAGTTTTGAAACTACATTTTTGATCTTTAGGAGAAATTTTTTTTAACTTAAGCACACCTCTCCCCCTTTGTCATACATCAAAAATAATACTTGCACCAATAATGAGAGTATTTTTGAAGATACTTAGTATAAAATTTTGAAAGCATAGCATAAAACTAATACTTAAGTATTTTGAACTTAGACAGTGTTTTTGAGAAAATGTCAAATATTTTGAAAGATGATCTTTGAGGCATGCAACTACTTTTGAAAAATAATAGAGTCAGCAGTTTTTGAGAAATGATATTTTGAAAAATAATAAGTAATTTTTGAAAAATATAAGTACCTTTGAAAAATGTAAATTTTTGAAGAGAGTAGGTACTTTTGAAAAATATATTAACATAATAGTTGACTTCACTTGGATTATTTTTCAGTCTGACACCATCCTGGGAAACCTTGTTGACTACAAGGACATTTCCTAAGTGTCCTGGAAGTTTTCCAACCCAAGTAAACATTATTTCAAAAATTTCATAAGTCACAGAATGTAAGTTAATTTTGAAAAGTAAAAGAATTTTAAAGTTATAATACTTGATTCGTTTTATCTTCCAGTCTGACACAATCATAGGAAACCTTGTTGACTACAAAGACATTTTCCTAAGTGTCCTGGAGGATTTTTCAAACTCAAGATATTATATCAAATTGATCAAAATCAGATGAATTTTTGAAAAAATAAAAATTTGATAGCATTTTATAATAATACTTATGTTTTTAATAGGATTTGAAAATATCGCGCATGAAAACATTTGAATTATTCAATAATTCATTTAATTTGACCTCCCCCTAAACTTGACTCAGTCTTGGGAAGCTTGTTGACCACAAGTACTCTTCCTCTAAGTCTTAAAGGTTTGATTCAAATTAAAGAAATTATCTAATAATTAATCAACATTATTTCAGAAGTTTGATTTATACTCCCCCTAAAGTTGACACATCCTAGGAGTCCTTGTAAATTATAAAGTGGACTTTCCTCTGTATCTTTAGGGTTTATCAAAATCAAACAAGACAGATAAACCTTTTTCGAAAACACAGGTGATAACGATTTAAAGCTCAGTTTTCGAAATAGTAATTTTTAAAGTGCAATTTTTGAAAACCAAAAAAAAATGAAAAGTATTCCCCCTGTACCCGATACCGTTTGACTCTATCTAAGTGTCTTAAGGAACTTTAGTGTTGTCCTAAGAGGCTTGTGTCTAATTGAGTGAGTCAAACAAATTTTTGAAAAGATATATTTTTGAAAAATATATAATATATATAATCAATCAGACAAGTATTAATTCCATAAAAACATTATTATGTTGAAGCACTATTTTGAAAATATATTTTTATGAAAATATTCTAATAATTTTGAAAAACAATTTTGAAAAATATTTTTCAATTTATTAGTCCTTAACATCTCACCCATTTTAGATGTATCAATACAACAAGCATGATTGCCTTATAGGTGTATTGTGAGATGCTTGAATAATTTTTCTTAATTTATTATTAACTCTATGATTTAATTGAAGCTTGTGTTAGATTTGAATTTGACAAGAAGTAACTTGAATTTGAATTTCAAAAATTGGCTTCCAGGTCTTGGCGAGGCACTAGGCCTTCTTTGGCCGTAGCCTTATGGGATCATCCACCCTTTCCTTGACAAAGCCTTTTAATGAAATTTCATTTTCAAAATTACTTTTTGAAAAATTCTGGTCTAACTAGTTTGGGTCTTGGATCGGTAGCTTCGGCTAGTTCCGCCAAGATGGCTTCCCTAACGTACTATCATCTCACCTCCACCCAATACTAGGTTGATCAAGTTCAATTAATCTTTTTCCTATAGCCGTTCTAATATATGCATAAAATTTAAATATGAATGACATGTCATATATTTTAAAAGAATAGCAGATGCATGTCATGGCAGTTGTGCATGAGTCAAACAAGTCAAATAATTTTATTTAAGTTTCTAAAATGTATCAAATTCCCGATTTGATACATGTCGTGTGAACCGGCGAATATGTCAACCCACTTTGACATATTTAACTTTATTAATTTTAATTGTTGCGGTTTGGGTAAGGTTTTAGTTTTAGTTCGAGTTTATGTTAATTAAGAATTAATTGATGTTTGAATTTAAAGTCAAATTTTAATTGGAGTAAATTGAATTAATTAAGTTTATATGAATTAATTTGAATTTAATTGAATTTTACTTAAATTATTTGAATTAATTCTAATTTAATTGAATTTTAATTAAATTATTTGAATTAATTCGTATTTAATTGAATTAAACTAGAATTATTAAGAATTAATTAATTTGAATTTGAATTATTAAGAATTAATTAATTTGAATTATTTTGAATTAAGAATTAATGAATTATTTAAGATTTAATTAATTAATTTGAATTAATTTGAATTATTTAAGATTTAATTAATTAATTTGAGATTTAATTAATTAATTTGAATTATTTAAGAATTAATTAATTCGAATTATTAAGAATTAATTAATTTGAATTTATTTAAATTATTAAGAATTAATTACGATTTAGTTTGAATTTAATTAGGATTTAATTAAGATTTAAGTTGAATTTAATTAAGATTTAATTTGAATTTAATTAATATTTAATTTGAATTTAATTAATATTTAATTTGAATTTAATTAAGATTTAATTTGAATTTAATTAATATTTTAATTTGAATTTAATTTGAATTTAATTAAGATTTAATTTGAGTTTAATTTGGATTTCATTTGAATTAATTTGAATTTAAGTTGAATTAATTTGAATTTAATTTGAATTAATTTGAATTTAATTTGGATTTAATTTGAATTTAATTTGAATTAATAAGAATTTAATTTGAATTATTTAAGATTTAATTAATTAATTAGAATTAATCTGAATTATTCAAGATTTAATTAATTAATTAGAATTAATCTGAATTATTCAAGATTTAATTGAATTTTTAAGATTTAATTGAATTATTAAGATTATAATGATTAATTAATAATTGTGGGTTTAACTTCATCATTTTCATTATTTCAAAAATTTCTTCTTCATCTTTATCTTTCTTTTCAAGTTTTTCTAATAATTTTGATTTATTTGAGTTTTTGTAATTTTCATTGACTATGGCCTTTATCTTAGATAGTTCTATATCTTCCTCAAGATTAGATTTTTCAATATTCTCACAGTAGGTGGAGTAAAAGGGGCCACTAGTTAAATCTTTGTAATAACTTTCAGGATTTTCTATAATTAAGTTATCATCTAGGAAAATTTTATCTGTATTATCCTCATGAATATTTTCAATAAAATCATCTTTATCCTTAAAATTTTCAATAATTTCAGGGATATCACTAGAATTATCCTTAAGGTTTTCAAATTTGAATTCCAATTTATCCTTAGGTTTAATTTTATCTGATTTAAAATTATCAGACTTAATATTATCAGTATTAATTTTATCAGGATAATTATCAGAATTGATTTTATCAGAATTAATTTTATCAGAATAATTATCAGAATTAATTTCATCAGAATAATTATCAGAATTAATTTCATCAGAATTAATTTTATCAGAATAATTATCAGAATTAATTTCATCAGAATAATTATCAGAATTGATTTTATCAGAATAATTATCAGAATTAATTTCATAATTATCAGAATTAATTTCATCAGAATAATTATCAGAATTAATTTCACCAGAATTAATTTTATCAAAATAATTATCAGAATTTATTTTCGATTTAATATCAGAATTAATTTTAGCAATTATTGAATTGGTATTAATAATTAAATAGTTAATTTTGGATATTTTAATCATATCCGTATTTTCTAATTTTTCATGCAAAATATTTAATCTACTATGCAGTAAATTTAATTTTTCAGAAATATTGACTGAATTGTCTAAAGACAGTGCAGGAAATTGTAAAACTTTTGGAACGTAAATCTTACGTACCTTCGCCGGACACTTGTTTTTGTAGTGTCTGTACTTCTCGCATTTGAAGCATCGTACGTAATCTTTGTTTTTCCGGACCTCTGGCGCTGGTACCCCCTTTGCCGCCGGTGGTGTAGACCGAATCTTACGAGTAGGGCACTGATTTTTATAGTGCCCTCTCTCCCTGCACGTGAAACAGATAATATGGAATTTAAAAACAGACATTTAAATAAAATATACCTGATTCACCCCTGAGCTCCCCCTCAACTCCTGGCGTCGTTGCTCCGTCGGCGGTTAGTCCGGTGAAGAGCGGCTCGGCTCTGATACCAATTGTAGGACCGGTGCCGTCGATAGAGGGGTGAATATCGACCGTGAAAATCTTTCGTGGAAATCTCGTAATACTTTCGTTCTAGACTCAGAGTATTAGTAGCGCAGCGGAAAATCAATAGAACGAAAAGAAACAAGACAGTGACACAGCGGATTTTTACTTGGTTCCCGACCCCCCAGGGTCAGTACATCCAAGGCCTATGCACGGGAACGCCCGTCCACTATTGGTCTCCTTTCCGGACTTTCCGGAGGCGGAGAAACCCGACTTACAGTGCAGAATTACAAGCAATAATATAGAAATTTAAGTACAGTAATTAAAAAGCAAACCAACGAGAAAAAGTATGAAGCTCGGCCGATCTAGACCTCCGAAGTGCCACGCACCTCCTCCTGGAGCCTCCCGGTCGTAGAACCTCGTTTCTAGCGTGTTGTCGTTGGTCGGAATGATCAGAATGGCTCTTGGAAGTCGTGTTTGAAGCAGAGGGGTCGAAGCCCCTTATATAGGTCTCCTGGGGGCGCCCCGGACGCTGGGGGCGCCCCGGATGACTTGGTCAAACTTTATCCCTGCGTCTACCTCGCCGCAGCTGATAACAGCTTTGACCAGGGCGCCCCGGATCTTCCGGGCGCCCATCTTGAACCCAGTCAGCGCTTATCCACTGCTTCGTACTCGCAGCAACGAACCAATGTTGACCAGGGCGCCCTGGTGCATGAGGGCGCCCTGGTGCATGAGGGCGCCCTGGTTAGGGCCTTCATCAAGCTTGCTTTGTCTTCGGTTCTTGGTACCTGCAATATCCACAAACACAAAGCATAGATACATATAATATTGGTCTTAAGGACTTGGTTCTGATTTCGGATTTGCACGAAACCCTAGGTCGAACCGGCACGAGTTCCTATCCCCGAGAACTCGCCCTTCACCTACTCCTTTCAGGAGACGGTTGCCACCCAGTCCTTCGGGTGGACTTTTGCTTAGTTTCCGATACCTCCGGACCTCGAGACGCCCAAACTCTGACCCGTCTCTACTCCTGTCCTTAGTCATCGCTCAGCTAAGTTGCTTAGTCCCTCGGACTAAGTCTTCATTCCCTAGCAGTCCTTCGCCAGGTGCCTAGCAGCCCTTCGCTAGGTCTTTGTTACCAAGCGGTCCTTCGCCTGGTGCCTAGCAATCCTTCGCTAGGTCTTTTATGCCTAGCAGCCCTTCGCTAGGTCTTCTATGCCTAGTAGTCCTTCACTAGGTGCCTAGCAGCCCTTCGCTAGGTCTTAGGGTTTCGATACCTAGCAGCCCTTCGCTAGGTGCCCAGCAGCCCTTCGCTGGGACTTAGGGTTTCGATGCCTAGGTTAACTAGGACTTTTCTACACCTTAGGTTACTTCTCTTTCTCTCCCCTTTGTCTGTTCATTGTATCACTGACTTAAGTGTATTGTCAAACATTAAAATACTTAAAGAGGAATATCATTGATGCAACTTGCACCAACATCTCCCACATGTGTGTTCCACCAAGTCCTGCATGACTCAAACACACATTAAACTAATATGAAATCCTAACTTAATCATATTGACACACACATCAAAACCCATGATGCTACCAATCAAACTTGGACAGATTGCGCCAACAAGGACCGCCTCTTATCCTAATACCTCAAGTCATATGGGGGAGCACCGCTCTCATTCCCTTTATCACCGGAAAGAGGAGGGATCCATCGAATACACAACGCTCTGATTTACCACTACCCATGAGTAGTTGAGCGTGTCCTGCCAGTGGCAAACTGTCCACACTCTGATAACCACTTACCCAAGAGTGGTCATGTGGGCAGGTCTTGTATGACTGACGACACTTATCAACCATAAGGGAGCCAAGGGTCGGCAGTGAATGCGACCATGTAAAGATGGTGCATGACACTAATCAATGCAACACCCCAATCAACTATCAATATCGTAATATGACATGCACATGTCTGAAACATGTGTCATAACCTAACTACCATGCAACTAGGTATACAGGTAAAAGTACAACTAGTGGTCAATCCATTATCATATATAATGTGACATACAACCAATCCTAAGCACACGTTCACGCGTGTGTACTCTACAGAGCGAGAGAATCAAAGTGAGATTGTATAGATGTAAACACGATTATCACAAGTCTAAACAGTTAAGTATCAAGCAAGATAATCAAAAGTAGGATAAAGGTAACAACCTACTACTATCATATCAACAAGCCATGCATGCAATATCGGAATAAGGAATAAAGTTAGAAGTACCCGTCTCAGATGGAGAAGCCCGTAATGCGCAGAATCCCTCCGTCCAATATCCGCAATGAATCAGTGTCCTGTATCAAAGGACGTAAGTTTAATTATTTACAAAGCAGTATCTAGCTAAACTAACTACTCAACCGTATTAGGTTCAATCTTAGTTATCCCGTTCATTTAATTACATCCTAATTAAACGATAAGTTTCTAATTACTCTGTGTAATTAAGATTAAGTTCAATTTAGGTTTATTCCCATTTAACCCCAAAGATTCCCACTAGCAAAACCTAATCCAAGCCCCCAAATCAATCCGGAACTAGCTAACCTCCACAACATATTCAAATCCCAAACCAAAGCAGAACACATACTCAAAAGGACCCCTTTTAAACCTCTATGGCTTACGGCATTCACAAGATCACAATATCATCACTACCAAGAACTGATCCATCTCATTCCATCAGCCTACACATTACACAGGATTCTTGATCCACTGAAATGGACTACATCACACTATTCTCTCACAAGAAACAGAACAACAAAAGTATCAAACACGTGTCCAAGATCAAAAACTCAATCCATTATCACACCGTAAGAACTCAGATCCTACAGCATAGTCCATTCCAAAACCAAGAGTCATACAACTGTATCCGATTACTAAAACCAAACCAAGGCATCAACTACAAATCTGGAACTCCACTGGTCAGAAGACAAGTTTCCAGACCATCCAAATCAAAATACCATCATGTACAATTGTACAAAATTAAATTCCAGTTTCGCAAGGAGTTCTACAGCTAGATAAACCACAGATTGCATTCGATTTAAGGATCAATGCGTTATCACAGATCTAAGCAACCTACTGCAAATCCAAATCAAATTCAACTCTAATCAAAAGAAGAACCCACGGTAGAACAAACCCATACCAAGAATAGATCCACGATCCTTACCTCCAAGTGGTAGCTCCCCTTGATTGGCACTCTGAGAAGAAAACGTTTCAGGCGGAAGTAAAACCCCAACCTCAAAGTCTGCTCACGGTGAGATGGAGAGTGAAATCACACGAGACTCTTGTTGGGCATCCAAGTTTACTTAAGCTAATTCATCTAGTAGGTTATTTAAATTCTTGTTAATGTTGATGAAACTTCTGTGTAGGTATTACACGGTTATGGAACAATTATTTTAGTCCTGCGAGACTCTTGGTGGGCATCTCTTGTTGTTTTCCCATACAAATTATCCTGTTCCTTTTTGTATCAATGCCATTGAACAATATGATATTTTGAATCTTTTTCATTATATTGATAACCATCTGTGAAAAATCGTGGTTGGAAGTCTTAAGCATGCTAAACGTCTCAATAGGAAGTAGTGCTACTAGCATTGGAGTAATAGCTGGTAGTGTGGCTGTTGGCGCTGCCATGCTTTTTGCTGCCCCTGCTATTGGTTTTGTCTGGTGGCGTCGTCGCAGACAACAAGAATATTTTTTTGATGTGCCTGGTTAGTATCATGTGTTAATGTAACAAACACCTGTTCTTGGTTTCTAATTTTTCTTGGAATTTTCTGCAGCTGAAGAAGATCCAGAGGTTCACTTGGGCCAGCTAAAAAGGTTTTCTTTGAGAGAGTTGCAAGTCGCAACAGATAACTTCAGTAACAAAAACATTTTAGGCAAAGGTGGATTTGGCAAAGTCTACAAAGGAAGGCTTGCAGATGGATCACTTGTAGCTGTGAAGAGGCTAAAAGAAGAACGCACCCCGGGCGGGGAGCTCCAGTTTCAAACTGAAATCGAGATGATTAGCATGGCTGTGCATCGCAACCTACTTCGACTTCGCGGATTTTGTATGACGCCTACTGAACGATTGCTTGTTTATCCTTTTATGGCTAATGGAAGTGTTGCATCATGCTTAAGAGGTATCTGTTATTATTGATTGCACAATTGTTTTCAATGTCTTTTCCACTATGTCAAAACATTTTGATGCTAGAGCTTTGCACTTGTTCTCAGACCGTCCGTCGTCACAGCCACCGCTTGATTGGTCAATTCGGCCTAGAGTTGCATTGGGTGCTGCAAGGGGGCTGTCCTACTTGCATGATCATTGCGATCCCAAAATCATTCATCGTGATGTAAAAGCTGCAAATATCTTATTGGATGAGGAGTTTGAGGCAGTTGTTGGGGATTTTGGATTAGCCAAACTAATGGACTACAAAGATACACATGTGACAACTGCCGTCCGAGGAACAATAGGTCATATTGCTCCAGAGTACCTGTCGACTGGTAAGTCATCTGAGAAGACCGATGTATTTGGGTATGGAATTACGCTTTTGGAACTGATTACAGGCCAGAGAGCATTTGACCTTGCGCGACTTGCAAATGATGACGATGTCATGTTGCTTGATTGGGTAAGAGCTAGCAAAATTCAAATTGCCTTTGATCAAACATGCCTACTTAGTCGATATTTCTTACTTTGATCCCTTCGTATAGCATCTCAATCTCTCATGTTGATATATTATATTGCGGTGAAGTGATAGATCATGTTGATTGTATTGCTTTCAGGTCAAAGGACTTCTGAGGGAGAAAAAGCTCGACATTTTAGTTGATCCAGATTTGCAGAACACCTACGTTGATGCTGAAGTGGAGTCACTTATCCAGGTAGCGCTGCTATGCACTCGCCCAACACCCATCGAACGACCCAAGATGTCAGAGGTGGTTAGAATGCTCGAAGGAGATGGACTGACTGAAAGGTGGGAGGAATGGCAAAAGGTTGAGTTAGTGAGGCAGGAGAAGCCACACTTGGTTAATAGTAGCTGGATTGTAGATTCAACAGACAACCTTCACCCAGAAGAATTGTCAGGACCGCGATGACCCCATTCATGAAGCAGATGAAAGCGAATTGTTGGTTTCTTCGCCGGTTTCTTGATATTCGAAACTCATTTATAATACCAATTTAACTGGAACTATATTCTTCACTGGTGTGTATGGTGTTTATCGGAATTGTATTATATAAGTTTGTTTCATGTGTATATTTCAGAAGACAGAAATGTAAAATTACCTTGTTGCAGTAAGCCAATCTGTAGAACTTTGCTCAGGTTTTGTGGTGTCATCAAACTTTCTCAGTGAATGAATGAACCAATGCCAATGGTTGCTTAGGGCAGCAAACATTTACAAGTAAAATTTGATAATAGTTTATTTATGTTCATTTAATACATATGAAGCCAATGAAATGAATAAGTTTGAATAATTTATCAAATTAAATGAAAATGTTTAAATATATATATGTGTATAATTCATTAATGTTTATGAACAATATTTACAAATAAAATTTTTGAATCATATCTGTCACTAAAATTCTCATTGACATGATAAATAACTAAAAATAATCAAAATAAACAAGCAAGTTTATATTATCAAATTTAAGCTTCAAACTCATAAAAAAGAAATTAAATCAAGCTTAAATAACTCTTAACCATTTCAACAACTTGATTCATTTGAGGCTTGGTTTAGCATGACTCAGTTACTTTATAAGTTTGAAGCTTATCTCGTTGACACATTCTTACCAAACAATTCTTTAAAAACACATTTTAAAGAAAATGGAACAAAAAACAATTAGTCAGATCTTTTAGGACACTACTTTGCTAGCAGTCTTGCTTGCTTAAAAACAAGATCAAATAATGACTGAAGAAGAAAAAGTCTTAGGATCATTTTAAAGAACCTAGTGAGAATCTCCAGGCTCGAGACTGGAGCCCAATGTCAACTAGATTGGCCATGAACTCAAAGTTGAAGGACATGGCAACCACTTTTCTTGCCCTTCATTTCCCCTTTCAACCATGCCATTCATGAGGTCAGGGAAAAGACAGAAAAGGTGTGCATGCCAATCAATCAAGGCTTGAAAGGTAGCAGGTTGAGATGGGCAATCGTGTGATGTTGATGGCTCACGGAGGAACAATTCAAGGTGCAAGAGTCTGGTGGGGGACTGAAGGGTCGCTCTTTGGCCAGTGGCATGCATTGCTTTTCCGAGATTACTTTTTTTTTGAGGTCTCAGGAACTAAATAAATAAATAAATAATCTTTCAAAATAAATTCACTAAACAACCAAAAAAATTTAAAATATAAAAATGTCAAATCATTAAAATAAATTTACATTAAAAGCCCAATAATATTTAAATAAATCAAATTTAAACTTATAAAAATGAAACTAAACTAAGTTGAATAATCATTTCCGTCACTTGATTTATTTTAAGCTTGACTTATCTTAATTGGATTATTTTATTGAACAAGTGTTTCTATTTAAGATCGTCGACGGATGAGCCGTCGATGAACTATCTTCTATGTTGACAAAGTTGCCAAACGACAAGGGAAGACTAACCATTTGGAGTATCTGTGATGCCTGAGAAAAAGAGAGAGTTAGAATGGAGACCAGGAGTGCCCTGACTCGACCACTCCGACGCTTAAGTCAAATTTCCAACAAGAGAAATGGAGAAGAACGATGAAAATGAGAAGATGCAGTGGTAGTTTGTGAACGGTTATGTACTCGTACCTTTGCCAATGGGAGCAGAGACATCGTCGTGTCAGAGGGTCATATCATCCATGTTTTGTTTTATATTGTAGAAGATCGTGAGAAGTCATGCTATGTCGACTATGTTGTTCCATGTGCTCTGATAACGTGTTATACCATGTGTTCTAATAATTCATGCATTATCCCACATATCTTCTCACATATTGTGTTAGCTCATGTGTTATCTCACGTGTTATTGACAAATCATGGCGGTTGGGGCTGGAGAGTTGAGCAAGAGCATCGGATCAGTAGAGTTGAGTCACCCAAGCAAGAGGGCCAGATCAGTGGAGACGAGACTATCTAGTAGGAGCATTGGGTTGGTGAAGCCAAGACGATGATTGAATCTTTTGGTCTCAGATTAGCTAGGTTGATTGGCGGCGCGTCTCAAGTGAGCTGGACCAAACAACAATGCTGCTCATCTTGGGGGCAATCGTCATTCGTGCAGTGGTGGTTGAACTGGAAGGATTGGTTTGATGGTGCCGAATGGTGGAACGTCTCGTCTCAAATAGACTAAGTGATGATGATCTCTATTTTGACTTAAACCTCCATCCCAATTTGATTATTAACCTTCTTAGTATACATATAGGCTTTAAATACTCTCCACTTAAACAACACAACAGTTGGCTACAGTCCTATTTGGGAGTTACAATGCAAGGTCATTCTCAGTAGCCCTGTGCCTTCAGATACATACAATGGCTATCACAGTGACTTTTTGTATCTTTTTTTTTTTCCCTACTCGTCTCGTTTTGTGCTTTCTCTTGCACCAGCAGCGCTGAACAAGAACAAGGCATGTGCAGTTCTTCAGAATTCAAAAAATATATGTATAAAACAAACAAACAAACAAACAAAAATTGAAAGAAAAACAGAGGGCAGCAGGCAGCTCATTGATCAATGACCTTCCTTCCTTCCTTCCTTCCTTCCTCCATTTCCTCATCCTCTCCTTCAAAATGAGTGCTGTCGAGGTCGACTCAGATAAACTGGCCTCTGCAATCATGCAGAGCATGTGGCAATGCACATGGAGAGCTACTGCAGTCTTCGTAGGTCTCTTACTCTCACTGTTGCAGTTTGTCTTTGGAAAATGATGAGTTGGAAGAATTTCAGACTTGATTACGTGGATTAGTTTAATGCACTCACAAGTCGCAACCTGTTTAATCTATCTATCTATTTATTGTGCGGTTAAGCAACAATAAGAATGGATGTGACTTAGTTGTCTTCAATTGTGAAATCAGAGTTAAGACCATGAGATATGCGATTCGGTTGAGATATGAGCTGGATTCTTTAAGATTTATTCGAAGCATAGTGTCCTTTGTGATTAGAATTTTTTGGGGGTCTTTATGACTAATGGTGATATATGCCATTGAGATAGTAAAAGATGATTCGCTCGCCTAGCGCCCTCTCACTCCGTCCCAGGATCAATATAGAGGAGATAATTTATGGAGTTACTAGTTCGGATATTATGATTAACGTGTGGGAAAGACAGACACACTGATTTTATCAGATTTTAACTTTTAAATTTTAAGATGATAATATTCATGTCCTAATCATTTCGTACAATTCGTACGGACACGATAGATGCCATTCACTAAGGAGGATGCAAACTTGGATTGTTGGGAATAGAAAAAAAAATTGAAAATTATAGGGGTCAATCAATAGAGATAAGAGTAGTAAAACATTTACAATTCAATGCTCCAGGCATAACACACGGGACAAGATAATAATGGTATCAACAAGAATATGAGAGGTCACTTTTCAACCATAACATTTATCAAGTGTGATTAATTCAAGAAGAAAGTCCAATTGTGATCATCCATAACATTTATCAAGTGTGATTAATTCAAAAAGAAAGTTCAATTGTGATCATCGAATCACTTGATGCTTTTTGAATTTATGTTGATTGTGAAAATTTTTATAGGACTAAATCGATTACTGTAAAATTAGTTAGTTTGAAAATTTTAATATTTAATTTACCAAAAATAATATATATATATATATATATATATATATATATATATATATATATATATATATATATATATATATATATATATATATATCTTATAGTAATATTCTACGAATGATACACTACACAATCATCCAAGCCATAGTGATTCACATGGGACTTGATAGATATTTATTTTCTAAAATTAATATTTTTTTAAAATCTTAAATATATATACTATATCTCATAAGTACTTAAAAATTTTTAATTTTAATTCTTTTAACTCGAACATGATAACCAACTATTAAAAATAAAATTTAATTGACTTAATCAGGAGTTAAAAAATATTATTAGACACTCTAAATATATATCATGTGAACCTCTAAACTTTTTATTTTTTTTAATTCGAGCACTTTAATCTAATTTTAAATTTTAAAATTAAAATCTAATTGCCATAATCCTGAAACTATAAAAAATAAATTAATGAATGAATCCAAATATCTAAATCAGTATTACAGATGAATGATATCGTCAGAGATATATATATATATATATACATACACTATGCTGCGGACCGCGCGTTGTGAACCCGTGCGGACCGAGCTTGGTGATCTATCAGGCACTTGCCTGATCGGTCACGCCCGCCGCCTGCGGACTTCCCTGGCCGGCAACTCCTCCACACCAACGACGGCCTTCGGCCGTCGGCCCCGAACAAAACTATAACCCAGGGGGTGAGCGATGAACCCTAGGGGATAGGGTGAACTGATAAGTGTTATTTTGTTGATCATTTCAGGTTATTAAATCCATGTTTGACCCATATTTTACTTGCTTAATCTTGCATTTATGCTAGGTTCTAGAAATTACCGCTATTTTGGACTTAATTGTAAATATCGATACATTGGAATTATTTTGCCACTAAATTGTTGATCTATTTTTTGTAGGCATGGAAGGATCATGGACCTAGGTTATGCTGGGTCAAATTCGAGTCGGAAGTGGACCCGGATCGAGTGATCAAGCTTCAGACAAATCTGGGCCGTCCGATTCGAAAACGGCTAGATCTGAGCCATCTGGGAACTTCTGAGGAAATCCGAGCTAGGGTTAAGGATGATCAAGCATTGAGGTCAAGATCTGAGATTTTCATCCAAATCAGAGATCATTCAACCGTTGGATCAAGCTCAGAGGGCTCTAGACTGTCCATTCAAAGATTAGGTTGATCTGGGCCATCCGTTGCAAATTTGGAAGATCCGAGCTACTGGGAGGTAGATCCTGACCCTTGATCAACATCATCAAAGTTTGGTTCAGATCGGATAAAGATCAACCGTTGGATCTTCTCTAAATAATCTGGGCCGTTCATTCTTAAGTATTTAATCAAAATTTTCCCTCAGCTGCAGCTCGTCGCATCTTCTTCGTTGCAACTCAATTTCTTCGGTAGTTCTTCATCGTTTCTTCAAGCTTTTCTTCATCTAAGGGGCGCGACCACTCAATTCCTTCATTAGATCAAGTTCTAGGTCATTGGGAAGATCTCTCAGTGAAGTTTTCAGTTCCATTTTGCCCAAGAAACAGAGCTGATGTGAGGTTTCCTCAGTTCTGCCATTTGCTTCACTTGGATCAGTTGTGCACCATTTTCATCCACCCGAGTAGTTCAGAGGGGTTCCCTGGATTGCTTGGATCATCCACAAGCTTCATCGCAATCGGACGCAGCTGGTTGAGGGAATCGAAGGGGTATTTCAGATTGAGCAGAGTTGAGCTCGGATTGATTCGCAGAGACAGTTTCCCATCGATTTGTGGAGCTTATGGGTTCGAGACTCACCCTTGTGTGACGGCAAGGAGTTCTTGAGCTAAAGAAGGGATCGAGGCTTAGTTTTCTTAGTGAATTTCTGTTAATTAGCTGTGATTTCGATTTCCGCAATTTATTTTAGTCTGAATTTTGTATCAGAATGCTTTAGATTTCTTTTCTGAATCATTTCTGCCTTAAGTAGTGTTTCAATTATGCAAGTAATTAGTTAAGTTGTTTGTGTGGTGAACAATCGTTTTCAATTACAGTTTGTTTCATGTTTAATTGCTTGCGCTCCATTTTTATTGCTTGCGTATCAGTTTTGTTCTTGCGTGCCAGTTTCAAGTTCTGCAAGTTTTCAGTTGTAGCTCCTATAGTTTGTGTCAAGTGAATCTTAGATCTTCTACATTGTGTATGAACATTAGACGGTGCACTTAATCACAGTTGCTTACTTGTTTCTGAATTCAGATGCAGACTGAATTTCAGCCTGCAGGTTTTGTTTTCAAGCATTTCATTTCTGCATCTCTGCGTATCAGAACTTTTATTGATGACCTGAATTTTGTATCAAGCTAGCCAGTTTTCTCCTGAATTTACATTGTAACTTGTTCCATTTAAATAGCACTTGATATCAGAGTTTGCGCATCAGCTTGATGTGTATCAATTTCCATTTTTGCAATTTGATTTCGTTGCTGAATTTCAGATCATTTCTGCATTTTTTCAGCTTGTGTCTGCATTTTGATTTCAGTTCATCAGAGAGGTTGCTAGTTAGTGAATTATTGTACTTGATCTCAGCTTGTTTTGTGTGTTTCTGTATGCGGTTGTTTCCGAATTTCATATCTTCGGTTTCTGAATTTCATTCATTCAAATTCCTGCACACCACCTCAATGATAGCTTGCATTCATGTCTGAACTGCTAGGTTTCATTGGTGCATATCAGTTTAGAGTTTCTGACCTTTGTATCAAGAGAATATTGGTTTTGATGAATCTTTCTTGAAAATCAGATTTGTAAACTTTACAACTTGCTTGCATTCGAATTGCATTGGTTAGAGTTAATTTCATAATTGGTTGAGTCCTTAATTGCCACTACCTAATTAAGTTTCTTTATTTTCATTGCAATTGCATTTCCAATCGAAACCAAACCCAGATTCTATTTGAAACCCAAAAATATTCGACGACACATAAACTCGAGCTCGAATCAAACACTCTCAACTAGCCCTAGGAAAAATACAACCTGTGGCCCCTTTACTACATTTTATTCTTTGTTAGTAAAAAGGGTTTCCAGCTTTACAAATATCTAAATTTGAGACCCACATTCGTGACACCTAGTTCGGGCCCATCAAATTTTTGGCGCCGTTGCCGGGGAAACTACTAGTTGAGTTGTTTGATTCTTGCTTGTGTGCTTATGGACATATCATTTGATTCTATTTTCTTTTGCTTTATCTTTTGTATATGGTTGCTGCCATTTTTCTTGTTTGTTTTATGGCAGGGCTGCAAGATCAAAATGTTTTCAACAGAATAATCAGAGATCAAAAGTGCACTGTCAGAGTTAAAGTTTTGGTTGAAGCATGTGATCCAACAAAGATCCAACAGTCATTCATCTACTTACCAGCAGCCATGTCAACAGTTTCAGTAGCAAAACCAATATTTTCAGCAATCCCATTCAAATTTTCAACAACCAAACTATCAATTTCAGCAAGGGCAGCCACAATGTCAATCTTTCCAACAATTTCAGCAGCCCGATTCAAACTTTCAGCAGAACCAACCTTTCAATCAGCCACCGAATCAAGATTTCCAACAGCCCTATGCGAATTTTCGGCAAACAAATTAGTTTTTGCAGCCACAATTCCAGAGTTTTGAGCAACCAATTCAACAATTTCAGCCACAATTTCAGCAACCCTGTCAACAAGATCAATCACCTTTTCAAGGAATTCAGCAAGGGTACCAAGATAATTTGAATTACTAGCAACCATATCAATTTCCACAGCAATTTCAGCCTTACAACCAAAATTTCCAACCTTGTAATCAAAGTTTCCAGCCCACTCAATTTCAGTCTTCACCACCACAATTTCAACCTCAGATCTAGGATTTCCAAGGCTATAATTCTCAACAAGTTCAACCATCCTTCCAGCCTAATTATCAGCCATTTCAGCAACAATATCAGCCCATTCAACCATTTGAGCAGCCCCAACAGCTCCAATTTCAGAATTCACAGCCTACTCATGGTCTTCAGCAGCCTTATGCTACATTTTAAGACCAACAGGAGTTCCACACTAATCACGGAGGCTTTGAGAATCCTAATGAGAATGAGGCTCAACAACAAAGGATAGAAGAGACGTTGCAACAAATTTTACAACAACAGCAAAGTTTACAGCAACAAAAGCAACAAAGGCTTCAAGACATCGAAAGGAGCCTTGGACAATTGGTTGATCAAATTAATCAAACACAAGCCCAAAGATCAGGACAAGTACATTCTCAAGCTACTCTTAATTCTGAGGGGCATGATTGTGATCTAACTTTGGGGAATGAAGAGGTTATGTCAAGTTTAAACAATCCAAATGCTGAATTTCCTGAAAAATTTCCAGCATCCCATTTTCCCATTCAAAACAGCCCCGGAGTTGATTTTATATCAGTTCAAGGTGACCCTAGGGCATGCACAAGTCCTTCTTCAAGTGATCTTGCAAATTTGGTAGAAGAAGAAGAAGAAAGTATCAAAGTCGGGACACTTACAGCAGTTTTACCTCCTGAAATTCTTATTCAAAATTCATTTCCAAATTTTTCAGCTCAAGAAGAAGATTCTGAAGCACTATAGGACCCTTCTCATCTTTTATATTGTGATGATATTGCTATTGATGGTCCTAATTTTTCTAATATGGTTGTTACAGATATTACTGAGGAAACATGCACAGGAGATGATTCTACAGGTGTAGGGGATTGCACAGAGCCCCAGGGACCACCAACATTGACTGATACATTAGAAAATTCAGAGGA
The DNA here is from genome assembly GCA_024364735.1 of Boesenbergia rotunda. Lineage (NCBI taxonomy): Eukaryota > Viridiplantae > Streptophyta > Magnoliopsida > Zingiberales > Zingiberaceae > Boesenbergia > Boesenbergia rotunda. The sequence goes on along the minus strand of JAGFNQ010005864.1, from coordinate 85,102 downwards.
TAAGTCAGAGAGTGTAGGGACTTGTATGGTGGAAGCAAGAACCCAAGAATCACCTGTTCCGGTTGAGTGCCCGCAAGAACCTGAACTTGAAGTGGAGCATGTACTTGACCAGGAGGAGGCGATGGATACATCTACTCTTGTAGAACCTCCAGGTATTCTTCAGCACGATCAGGTAAGTATTCCTCCTATTTCTTTGGAAACATCTATAGAGGTACCTCAAACTGATTTTATTGCCTGTGATGAATTTCTTGATATATCCTTTGTAGAATTTGATTGTGAAAATTTTTTAGAGGAGCCTAGTGTTGAATTTGTTGAATGTGGTGAATTACTTGATACATTTTTTGTAGATATGGGTTGTGGAAAATGTTTATAAGTGCCTCAAATTGATGTTGTTTGTTGTGATGAATCTCTTGATATATCTTATGCTGAAATTGATTGCGAAAAACTTATTGAGGTACCGAAAATTGATTTCATTGGTTGTAATGAATTGCTTGATACATCCTTGGTGGAAAATAATTGTGAAAATTCCATTGAAGTATCTAAAATAGATTTCATTGGTGGTGGTGAGTTTCTTGATATACATGTGGTGGATATTAATTGTGAAAAATTCGTTGAGGTGCCAAAAATTGATTTAATTGGATGTGATGCATTCGTGGATAAATTCATCTTACCCTGCACGCTTGAGAGAGGTATTACATGGTTTTGCAAGGTCTAGAAGACTTCTGGAGTGGGTGCTCTAACTGAACAGATTCTAACCTCCTGGAAGAACTTCCAAAAGGCATCAAGAAGGAGGAGTAGATCTTACTTTAATTCATAGCACTCCACTCCTTACATGGATCTTGTACCTAAATCGCCTTCAGCCACCTGAACATTTTGCTGTAAAGTTTAAGTGTGGGGGAGTAATGCACCATGAAATTGATCAAATGAAAGAAGCTCTCCCAACTACTTATACTCCTCCACTACCACGATGGAGGTAATATGATAGACTCTGACTGCCAGAAATAAAGGGGAGTTTGTTCTTTCTTGTAATTTCTTTCATTGCATGTTTCATTTTTATGTTTTCTAGCAGTAGAATTTTCTTTTAAAATGAGTTCTTGCTAATAAATGCGTGAGTAGAGTAGAATAAATAGATATTGTAAATACCATGTTATTTCTTTTGGCAAATTTTCTTAACGAGTAGGAATAAATATATCCCTCTAGGTTGTTTTCATGTCATTTTAGAGTCTCTTGAAAATAAATTAAATTTGGTTGTTAAAACTTAGGGTTTGAGCTCATGTATGAAATCTTGGATGCTTGAGTACTACTTGGCAATTGCATTTCCAATCGAAACCAAACCCAGATTCTATTTGAAACCCAAAAATATTCGACGACACATAAACTCGAGCTCGAATCAAACACCCTCAACTAGCCCTAGGAAAAATACGACCTGTGGCCCCTTTACTATATTTTATTCTTTGTTAGTAAAAAGGGTTTCCAGCTTTACAAATTTCTAAATTTAAGACCCACATTCGTGACACCTAGTTCGGGCCCATCATGAACCCGTCGGGGTACGATGATCGGTCATGGAGAGGCTCGGCGAGTCCTCCGATCGTACCGGTGGCCTTCGGCCGCCGCCCCCAAACAAAACTATAACCCAAGGGGGTGAGCGATGAACCCTAGGGGGTAGGGTGAACCCGTCGAGATACGCTCCCGAGCCTTCCCGAGCTCCTCCGTAACCGATCAGGCAATGCCTGATCGGTCACAGGACCGCGGTCCACAACAGAGTAAATTCATATATCTATATATATATATATATATTATATATATATATATATATATATATATATATATAATATATATATAATATATATATATATATAATATTTATATATATATATATATATATAATTACTTTAAATTTCAACCTAAACTCAGTACAATTTGAAAAATAATATCTTCAGTAAATTTTTTTTTTTAAAAAACTCAGTGAATGATGTAGAACTTTGAATGTAATGATCTCTGACGGATTTATCATACCCCTAGAGTATAGTTTGATTTAGGATGACGACCAGAGGGCGTCGATAATGTCTAAGTAATAATCGAACATGTGCATGTAAAATATTATATTATTTATTTAACGTTTCATTACAGGGAAGAGGAGTATTTTAGAGCATAGAAGGCGTCTTTTCATTACAGAAGGGCTAGAGGTAGGTAAGTTTTTGTTTTTGTTTTCCATGTTGCTCTATCACTAGTTTTGAGAGAGAAGCCTAGATAGACTTTAAAAAACACCTCTTATAAAGATGATATTAAAAAATAATTTTGATAATTAATTAGTCAATTGTAGCATAATTAAGAGTAAAAAATAAGAAATCACATAATTTTTTTAACATAGGTGATTGATTTGATCTCAAAAAATTTCTATCATTAAGATAAATAAAAAAAATACTCATGACGGATTATTTAGAATTCCAACATCAAGAAGCTCCATTTGATAATAATTAATTAGTCAAATCCTATATGAGCGAGGCTATTTCATAAGTAAATGATTGTTAATTATTAATTTTCGAATGAATAAGAACTTACTGGTCCTAAGCATGGTCATTAATAGTAAATGCATAATTAAGTTACTAGCTCTAAGAATATATGAATAATGTAATTGATTGGAAAATTTAGATCGTTAAATCCCAAGTAATTTTTTTTTGAAAAACACATAAAATCTGGAGTTCGATCTGAGAAAATTTTTCCATCAACCGTCTGGATAAATCAAAAAATATCGACTATTCAAAAATTCAAAAATTTAATTAATCAATTTTGAAGTTGATAGATAAATTAAGTCAATTATCGTATTATATATTGATCCGGCCTTGTTTACGGATCGCTTGGCCCGCTTAGCCAGCCAGCCTGGCGTCACGAAGGCCCAGTAGAAAGGTCGACGACGACCTCACCGGGGGAATCCGTGAGCTAGGAAACCCCCTAGGCGCTCGCTGACCGACCTCGTGCAGGGTTGATCGGGTCGATTCCGTACGTCTCCTGACTCAGTCACCTAAATCCGCACCCAGATCCGAATCGGGGCCAGGCCATTTAGTTGGATGCGTGACGACCCATACTCCCTCAGTATCCCCTGAATCCGACAACTCATAGAATCGAGACGAAGCCAGACAGACATAGCCAATAGACCCCTGACTCAGGGTGTACCCCGCGCCTCAACTCTCCCAGTCGGACGCATGGCGGCCCACGCTCCTTGGCTATTACCCGACCCGGTCCTCGACACTTGGACTCGCCGGTCGTCGCTCGGGCTACGGACTAGATCGTCCCTACGCCGCCCTATATCATTACATCCGGGGTACGATCTTGACGTCGGGATACTATGTGCCTCACCCGTTTATGACACACCTCACAGCCATCCCGCCGCTCCAGTACCGGCATACTACCTAAGCACCCCCCGCCATGCCGCGGTACTCCCAGGTGCTCTCATACGAGCTGACAGAGGCCATACCTCTGTCTCGTCGACACGAATAGGGGTTGTCAGCTCTCCCGGCTATATAAGCCTTCCACTCCTCATTCCGCAGGTATGCGCGCGAGCTCTCTCCTCCACTATATGTCCATTTGCTCCCCTATATCTTCTGTGGATACTGACTTGACCGTCGGAGTGCCTTGCCAGGGAAACTCCTCGGCGGATTTGCTAACGATCACTATTTTGCAGGCCGGAGCCAGATCGAAGCCAGGGCGCCACCACCTCAGCCGCTCCTGTCACTCGGGAGACCATCCTGCCCTTGGGACTTCCATCTCGCCTCATGACAGGATCAAATTTGGTGCTAGAAGAAGGCATTTAGCCTGATCGGAAGCGTATGATGGAAGCGCCCAACCGGGTCGTGATGACCATTACGCCTGAGGAGTGTAACGACCCGAAAAATTCTCTCAATATTTTCTTTAAAATATTGATCATGTCTAGATAATTTTCCGAGGGACCTAGAGATATTAGTACGAATCTTAGCCTAGAAATCCATGATTTTTCTCATTTAAATTGAGAAACTAAGTACTAATGGGCCTTATATGGGCTTTTCTAGTACCATGATTATTAGTGGATTTTAAGTAGAATTTAATATAAATATAAATGGATTTTAATTAGGAATATTAGTGTGATTATGGGAGAGTTTTAGCATGGTTTCCTATTTAAATTGAGAAGTTAAGTACTAATGAGCCTTATATGGGCCTTCTAGTACCATGATTATTGGTGAATTTTAGGTAAAAATTTATAGAAATATAAAGAGATTTTAATGAAAAATATTAACATAATTATGGGGGAATTTTTAAGGGATTTTTGAAATAATTAGGAAAATAAAATAAAAATAAAATGGAAAAAAAATTAATGCATGCACCAAGGATTGAACCTTGGACCTCTTGTACAACCATGCAAGCTCTAACCAATTCACCTAGCAAGGGAGTGCTATGAGGAAATGAAGTGGATTATGGTTAAGGCTTAGGAAAATGAAGAGTCACCAACCATGACTCTTCACTTACCCTCCTTGATGAGTTATAAAGAGAGGCATGGGGGGTTACTTCTCTCCTTCCATCAAGTCACCTTTCTTCCTCCCTCCTTCTTCATCCTAGCCGAAACCCCAAGAGGGGATTCTCCCTTGGGAAAAATTCACCTAAGGCTTCATCCCCAACATCCAAGGCTTCTACAAGGATACAAAGGCTAGGGGTGGTCAAGAGGCAACAAGATCTCCATCCTTCTCTCAAATCTAAGGTCTATAATCAAGATCAACCAATGTAAGACTCCCTCACCTATGGTATAATGGTTTTTCTTGAAGTTTTACATGATATGGAAGTCTTGTATGCAATTTTATGTTGGGAAAAAAAAGAAAACCCATGAACCTAACCTTATAGGTTTCGGCCACCAAGGGATTTGGGTCTAAGGGAATGTTAAAAATCCCTCTCATGTTTTCTAATGTGTTATCATGATGAATATGGAATAAATATAATTTTTGGGGAATTTTTGGAGTACCCTAAAGACCCCTTAGGGTTTGGGACTCTCACCATGATTCTTTGGTTAGGAAAGGGCTTAACCTTTCAAGTATGTACTTTGGGTATCCCCATGATTCAAAAGGAGGTTTAAAGTAAATTTTGTAAATTTTCACAAGGTCTTGTGACCCTTGTAAGTTTCGGCTAAGAGGGTTCTAGGGCAAGAAGTTAGGGCTTATCTCATGCAAGGGGTCCAATGGCTCCTATGGTAGGGTATGGTTGGTGTATAATGTTGATTGAGGATTTTATGGAATTTTTCCATGCACCCATGGCCTTGTAGGGTTTCGGCCAGCCCTAAGAAGGAGGGCTAAAGGTTAGGGATAACCCTAATCATGAGCCCTAATGGCTTCCCATGGTCTTATAGGTGATGTATGGTTGTTCTTTACCTTATGCTATCTTACATGTTAATTGAATGATGAAACCTTTCCTTATGGGTTTCGGCCAAGTAAGGTAAATAGGATTTGGGGGGAGTTAGGGTTTGGAGAATGATGGTTTATGCTTATTTATGAAGTATATATAAGGGTTCAAGCATGTGGTGGAAATTAAGTTACCTATACCCCTAACCCTAAGCACCATGTTTTATGTTTTATGTTTATGACTGGATGCCATGCTTAATAGGGTTTATTTATGAATATCTTGTGTTCTAAGCCATGTAACTGAATGGTAGGTAGTATGTTTATGGAAGTCCTACTTATGTATGCTTGGGATGAATGTCATGCTTATGTATGAAATGTCATGTTTACTTTATATATCATGATCATGCAAACTCTATGGATTAGGACGATTGCCTATGCAAACATGTCATGTTCAATGAATATAATGCAATGCTTACCTTATATGCCATGATCATGCAAGCACTAGAAATAAGAATGATGTTTTTGTAAGTAGGCCATGTTCTATGAAGGAAGATGCATGTTATGTTTATAAAGGAAGATGCATGTTATGTTTATGAATGGAAGTACATGCTATGTTTTATGAATAAAGATGTATGCCATGTTTATGAATAATGGCACGGTCGATGGTCAACGGTACGACGGTCATGAGGACCGGTAAATGGGCCGTTAGATGGGCCGGGTCGTTACATATGTTATGTTTATGACTGAAGATGCATGCCATATTTTATGATTAAAAATGCATGCCATGATGTATGAATGATGAAGCATATGAAGTATTTTACTTTATGAATGGGCTTGTACCGGACCGAAGTATGGGTCCAAGGGATGGGTACCTTAAGAACGCCCCGGTTCTGGACTACCGACTATGCTGTCCACGGTTCTGGCACTACCGAAGCTGTGCAACAGGGATGGGCACCTTAAGAATGCCCCGGTTCTGGGACTACCGACTATGCTGTCCTTACCCTAGTAGGTCGGGCTCGCTACCTCGTATTTACTTAGGGATGCGCGCTTATGATGTATGTATGTGGTACAAGCCGAGGACCCCCAATGATGTTATGATTATGTTTAAGTATTTAAAAATATGATTTTAAAAGTTAAGCATCCTTATGTATATGCATTTGACTCATGCATCCATTCATGATATGCACTTATGCTTATGTTATGTTAAGAACCATGCTATGCTTATGTTATGTTAAGAACCATGCTATGCTTATGTTATGTTAAGAACCATGTTATGTTTATGTTATGTTAAGAACCATGCTATGTTTATGTTATGTTAAGAACAATGCTATGCTTATGCTATGTTAAGAACCATGCTATGCTTATGTTATGTTAAGAATCATGCTATGCTTATGCTATGTTAAGAACCATGCTATGCTTATGTTATGTTAAGAATCATGCTATGCTTATGTTATGTTATGTAGTATGCCATGCTAAGAATGTTTATTATGTTATGTTCACTATGTTTATGTCCATGCCAAGTATTATGCCATGCTATGAATGTTTACGATGTTTATGTCTATGCCAAGTATTATGTCATGCCATGAATGTTTATTATGTTTATGTTTATGTCATGCTACGAACGTTGACTATGTTTATGTCCATGCCATGTCAAATGTATGCTAAGTGATCATAAAGGCTTATGTTCTCAGTAAAGCACTAAGTATGTTAATGTCTCATGTGCTCGTGATTAAGTGATGAATGATTTTAGTGAGTAGGAAAGAGTCTTACTAAGCCTGTGTGCTTATAGTCTTATTTCCTTATACCGCAGATCACGCAAGGGGACGGTAAGGAAGCAGCAGGAGGGCAATAAAGCGTGTGTGTGATAGTGACTTGGCCAAGGAACAATATGGTTGCTCGTCTTATGATAGAACTTTACCTTTACTATTTATGTGCTTGAATGGTGACTTATGTGACTCTATGACATGGTGCTAAATATGACATGATGCTAAGTATGACATGATATGATGCTAAGTATGAAGTTAATATGTCAAGTTCCCATGTCATAATGTTAGGAATGGTAGTAGGTGCATGTAGGTGTAAGTTTAAAGTTTTCCGCTGCATTATGATGTCCACCTGCCCTACTCATGTCAACGTAGCGCCGCTTTATGGAAAGAAAAAAAAAGCGGGCGTTACAAGGAGTACGAGCTCCTTTCAGCCGCCCGAGCTCGAGGAGCCCCCCTGGGCTGTCACGCGCTGATGGCCGAGCGACTCGGCCCTAGGAGCCCGTGGCACCTAATCCCTCAGGAGGTCGGGGAAAGGCCGTTCCGCCAGAAGGGGACTCGACCCCTTCCCTCCCTGCGCCCCTCCGCCGGGCACTGCGGGCATACATCCAGAGATTCAGCAGCATGGCCCTGGACGTTCCAACCGTTGGGGCCGAGGTATTGATCAGCGCTTTCTCCCAAGGACTGCAGGAGGGAGATTTCTTTCGCTCGCTCATCCGGAAGCCACCCAAAGACTTCGATAACCTATTAGGAAAGGTCATCAAATACATCAATGTGGAAGAAGCGCAGACTTCTCGGAAGAAGGAGCCGACCAACACGTCGTTCCCGAGTCCAGTGCAGTCTAACCAACCGCCGAGCGGGCCTATTCGCAGCCCATGGGGATTCGCGGACCGAGCTGGAGCAGAACATCGTCCAGTGAAGCAAGTTGCCCAGGAGTGTCTGCCAACTCGCTGGAGACCCTACTGCACGTTCCATCACAGCCACACCCACGAAACGGAAGAGTGTCACTAGCTCGAATGGGGTCACGCTCCACAGCCCGCCACCCAAGAACGAAGAAGGCGAACCTCCCCCGGGCAGGACTCGGGTCGAGGATCTCGAAACCTCCCCACAACTGACAGAGGGCTTGAACACGAGCCCCCGCTCGCTCGTGACTTGTTCCCAGCAGAAGAGCAAGTCGAGATAGAGGAACAGCGGGCCAACCGGCAAAACGCCATTCGCGGGGGAGTGCACATGATTTTAGGGGGCTAGCCCGAGGAAACTCTCACTAGTCAGGCTGTTAAGAAGTTATACTCTATAATCTCACGGGAATAGTGAAAGATCCGCCTTCTCAGATAAATGGCAAAGTGTCCCAGACCTCACCCTCGCGAGTTATAAGTGGACATACTCCCACGACCCTCGATTCGGCACACAGCCGGACGCGTGGTAGCCCACGCTCCCTAAGATGTCCCCGACTGAGAAGCCAGACTCCCGCTCTCGCAAGTTATAAGTGGGCAAGCTCCCACGACCCTCGGATCGACACTCAGCCGGACGCATGGCACCCCACGCTCCCTGAGATGTCCTCGATAAAGAAGCCAGACTCTCGCTCTCGCGAGTTATAAGTGGGCATGCTCCCACGACCCTCAGATCGGCACTCAGCCGGACGCGTGGCGACCCACACTCCCTGAGATGCCCCCGACCGAGAGGTCAGACTCTTGCTCTCGCGAGTTATAAGTGGGCATGCTCCCACGACCCTCGGATCAGCACTCAGCCGGACGCGTGGTGACCCACGCTCCCTTAGATGTCCCCGACCGAGAAGCCAAACTCTCACCCTCGCGATTTATAAGTGGGTATGCTTCCACGACCCTCGGATCGACACTCAGCCAGACGCGTGGCGGCCCATGCTCCCTGAGATGTCCCCGACCGAGAAGTCAGACTCTCGCTCTCGTGAGTTATAATTGGGCATGCTCCCACGTCCCTCAGATCGACACTCAGTCGGACACGTGGCGACCCACGCTCCCTGAGATGTCCCCGACCGAGAAGCCAGACTTTCGCTCTCGCGAGTTATAAGTGGGCATGCTCCCACAACTCTCGGATCGACACTCAGCCGGGAGCGTGGCGACCCACGCTCCCTGAGTTGTCCCTGACCGAGAAGCCAGACTCTCGCCCTCACGAGTGATAAGTGGGTATGCTCCCACGACCCTCGGATCGGCACTCATCCGGACGCGTGGTGATCCACGCTCCCTGAGATGCCCCCGATCGAGAAGCCAGACACTCGCCCTCGTGAGTTATAAGTGGGCATGCTCCCACGACCCTCGGATCGGCACTCAGCCGGATGTGTGGTGACCCACGGTCCCTGAGATGCCCCTGAGATGCCCCCGACCGAGAAGCCAGACTCTCGCCCTCGTGAATTATAAGTGGGCATGCTCCCACGACCCCTCGGATCGACACTCAGCCGGATGCGTGGTGACCCCTGAGATGTCCCCGACCGAGAAGCTAGACTCTCGCCCTCGTAAATTATAAGTGGGCATGCTCCCCCGACCCTTGGCTTGGCTCCCAGTCGGACGCGTGGCAACCCCCGCTCCCTGGTACTACCCGACTGAACATCTAATCTCTCGCCCGAATGCGAGCTATGGACAGGAGAGCCCTTGTGGCCTCCTGAGCCTGATTTCCCCACTGGGCACGCGACCGACCGCGATCGAGGTAACTCGATCACGAGACACTAAACTAATCAAGTTGACAACCGAAAGCGTTCGCTTCAAAAGTCTGTCCGTCAGATTCTTTCAGCGACTGAAACTCCCGTGCTCAAGAGTTCGAGCTGGCTCAGCCGACGGTGCTCCTACCCGAGTAATTAATGCTTAGAAGCCCCCGAGCTCAAGCATGACACTCGTAAGGGCGAATTGATCAATCGAGTCACTCACGCCAAACACCAATACCGAAACATAGAGGAAAGAAACTTGCATTCATAGTAATCCTACTACAAAAAATAAGGCTAGGCCTCCACCAAAAAGGAAAAAAGCAAGGGAGAGTTTCCTGCAATGACTGCTCAAGGCCTACGGGCGTGTCGCTGAGACGCGACATGAGCCCAGGCCGCCTCCAGATCCTTCCGAGCCATCTCTAGTTCCGACTCCAGAATGGCCTGCTGCCTCCGGAGCCGTGCGAGATCTCTTGAGCGAGCGGTCAGCGCCTCCTCCTTGACTGTCAGTTTGGCGCGCAACGCAGCGGTCGACTGACACATCTCTAGAAACTCTGCCTTGACCTTGGTCAGCTCGGCCTGAGCCTGGTGCTCAAGGTCTCGGGCTTGGTGCTCTGTGTACTCCAGGCGGGCGATTTGTCACCGTAACTGGATGACTGCCGTGTTAGCCGTGGCCAGTTTCGCCAGATGCTCCACAAGGCGTGCTTCCACGTGGGCGGCACGCTCTTGTAGGGCCAAGTTCTTAACCCGTAAGCTGTTCAGGGCCTCGCGCCGGATTGCAATTGCGCATGATGGAGTTGGGCCTCTAACCGCTCCTCTCGGGACTCGGCCTGGTTCAAGGCCCGAGCTTGAATGATAAAGCAAACGACCATGTCGTAGATCGAGCCGAAGAGCTACAAAAAGAAAAAAGGAGTTATAAGCTGGACGACAAAAGGGGGGGACAGAAGAAACGCGAGTCGGTAACAGGCTATACTTGACTGGCCTCCGCTGCGATGGCTTTAGCCCTGACAATCGGGTCTTGATAGTCAGACTCCTGGAGGTCGTGGCACAAATGGTCACTTAACGGACCATACACGTGAACTACTCGGGCCGACTCGTGTGGGTCGGTCACAGGAGCCTCGTAAGAGGTACTAGTGTCAGCTCGAGACCGCAGCACCAAATGCACAGGACAGGGGCTTGTAGCTCCCTCAGGAAGAGAAGGGGGAGTCATATCGACCTGTACGCCCGAAGAACCAACTTGGGTCAAAGGGGGCACCAACAGAGTAGCCCCCTGAACAGAGGATGCGGGAGTGATGTGTTGGGTCCGGGTGCATGTTGACAAGGATACGGGTTCGTAAATTTTAAAATATTTACGTGCAGCGGAAGAATTAGCTTAAATAATTTCTCAAATTATTTTTAACCACGTATCTAGCATGCGACCTTATGATGTGTGGACATAATCATAAATTAAAATTTTACGGAAAAGTAAACTAATTTACTTTGTACCTCGCGTAACTCGAAGAAAAGGGACGAGATCCAACCGTAGCGTCCCTTGGAAGCTCCGCCTCTATTCGCGTCCACTCCGAGTTCTCTTCGGGATGACTTCGCAAAATCACAAGTTTTGTGCCGACGAGAACTACTAGATTCTCCAAAGGCACAACTAGAAAAACAAGAGAGAAAGATGGAAATTAACCACCAAGTAACGGAATCCAAATTCCGGGAAGGAAGGAGTTGCGACCCGCTTCTTCTTCTTCTTCTTTGGCACCTTCTTGGTGGATGTAGCTCACGCCAACCCTAGGAGGTGAAGGTGCGCCGGCCCTAGGAGGAGTGGGCACCGGCCCTAGGAGGTGAAGGTGCGCCAGCCCTAGGAGGAGTGGGCGCCGACCCTAGGATGTAGAGTGGGCGCCGGCCCTAGGAGGAGGAGAGAAGGAGAGGGAGAGAATAAGAGAGAGCTACTAAATCTCTTGATAACTCAATTAATTAATTCAAGCCTAGCCTTGGTTCCTTTATATAGTAGCCTCTCCCTTGCCAAGTCTCCCCTTTAACGGAATTTTTCATAAGAAATTTATCCTATAAATTTTCTTATGAATTATTCCGTTTATGCCTAGTTTTATTATAACTAACTTTATAATAAAACAAATACATCTCTCCTTTTATTATGGAATAAAATTTAGAAGAAATTTATAAATTTTTCTTATCATGGTAAAATCAATTCTTAATTGATTTTATAAAATTAAAATAAACCGATCCATGGTTCATTTTAATTTTCATAAAAAAGAATAAATTTCTATAAATTTCTTTATATAAATTTCTTTATATAAATCTCTTTATATAAATTTCTTTATATAGATTTATTTATCTATAATTTTATAAAATAAATCATGCTTGATTTATTTTATAAAATAAACCAAATAAATTGGTTTATTCCCCTTGTAGTGGCCGGCCAAACCAAAGAGGGTGGGCACCCTCTTTGGCCGGCCACACCAAGCCAATCCCTCGCGAATTAAACTCATTTAATTCACCCAATAAGCCTTCAAAAGACTTAGCCATTTTAAGCTTCCGTTGCGCCTCTGATAAATTCAGATTCGACTTATTTCTCTTGATTGGAAAATCTAATTTTCAACTCGTTTTAAATCCCTCGGATTACTCGTAGTGCGTGTGACTAAATAGGCTTTCGATTTATGTTGGCCGTCTATAATCAACCAATTATATAACGATCATGAGTGGCACCTAGTAGTACATCATGACCCCCAATTAATCGAAAGATCAACGGTTGCCCTCAGAAATTATTCTGAAACCCTTCAGCAGCTCTAATGAATCGTGCCTCATTCCCTTCACCATCTTATACCCTCTTGGTTCAGGACATGGTCTGTGTGTGTCAGTCCCCACTAGGCTAACTACGTCACACCTAGCCCAAGTAGTGTCTTTCTCGTCCTTTGGATTTCTAATTACTCTCATGTATTTAAGAGACTCATACTCTAAACATGACATGCTCTGGCCAGAGGCTTTGAGTAACAATCCGACGATAGGCCTGGGTATACATCTCCTCGCAAGGAGTGGTGAATCCTTTGTAGGCTGTTCAAACATCTTCGGGCACTTCGGCTTATACCCAACCATCCTGGGTCCACACGTCCTTGGAGATGCTTGTTTAAGATGTTAAAGTATAAGTCTCCATGACCAAGATGACTTGAACACCGCAAGTCAAAGGAACATCGCACTTAAGCTGTAACGCCCCAAAATTTCCACTTTAAGTCCTTAAAGTCCTTGAAATTAGTTAGAAATGTTTTAGAAATATTCTAGATATTTTTAGGAATTTTTAGAATATTTTTAGGGAATTTTCCGAGTCCGTTTAGTATTTTTATTAAAAGAAATAGAGTTTTCGGCAAAAAGTTGCCTGGATGAGTTTTGAACCCGAGACCTCCTGTGGGATCAACGACTTAAGTTGGTCGGGTTAACCAGGAGCCCCAGCAGGGGTGTGCTAAAAGAAAATAGAGAGATATTAAGTTAAGTTATAAGTTGGACTTAAATACCCTAAGTATAAATAGATAATTAAGGAGAGAAATTTTATTTTTCTCTCAACTAAACCCTCTCCCTCGCCCAACACCCACGCACGTCGTCCCCTCCTCCTCTCTTGGGCGAAAACACACCAAGCCCTAGGGCTCTCCTCCGGTGGCCGGCCAAGGCTCTCCTCCGAGAAATTTTCCGATATTTGGAATCCCCACGACGAGAGGAACACGTGAGCGCGAAGAAATCTCCGAGACTCCGAGTTTCTCCGGAACCTCCGACGCCGTTCTTGGTTGTAAGTCCAAGATATCAAGGTAAGTACTGCTCACCTGCAGTAAGAGGCGGTTTTTCTGCAAGTTTTTCCCGTTAGAAAGTTAAAAGTGAAATTTTCCTTTAGTTTATGATTTTGCATGTAACCTTAGTTTAATCCATGCTTGTATAAGTTTAATTAAGTACCCTATATGAGGTTAGGGTCTAAGAAAAGTTATGAGAAAAGAAAAGAGAAGATAAAGATAAGAAAAGAAAAGGCCAAGGCCTTAAGAAATCCCTAAAAGTCAAGAATAGGGATTTGGGCACACAAGGTGCTCGTTAAAATGCCAAGGCATTCAAGATAAGAAGAAGTAAGTATTTTACTTTCTAAGGCCAGTACCCGACGTCCAAGGGCGTCGTTAAAGAAATCCAGGTGACCAATTCCAAGGTCTTGACCCTGGTAGACCAAGGTCTGCTCTATTAGGATTGGTGGCTCGCTACCCCAACCTTTTAGGGAACGCGCATAAGATGGTACTTACGTCTTAAGTGGATCCAAGTGATTATTATTTTCAAGTATATGCTTTAGCAAAGTTTTCTAAAGTTTAAAGAAGTTTTCTAAAAGTTAAAGAAAGATTTAAAGTTAAAGAATTGCTAAAGTTTCAAGTTAAGCCAAGAACAAGTAAGTTGAGACTTATTAATGCTTGAGTATGCATGTCTTGAGTTATACATGTCTAGTTTTAGTTTTCTTTTAAGCATAAAAGTATCTCCTGTGATTTCACATTGTATAAAAAGCATGTTTGCACATTTCGAGATTTTGTGAGCTAGATAGTACTTACTAAGCTTTATGCTTACTAGTTGCATTTCCTCTTGCTGCAGGTAAAGGTAAAGGCAAGCAATTCTGAAGGAAGGCGACAAGGCGATGCTGAGTGACGTGTGTGTGGTGGCTGACCTTAGAGAGGTCCTTGGGACAAGGGGAATAAAAGACTCAAAATCCATTTGGTTATAGAGTCTTAGTTTAAGTTAGATTATATAGAATTTATCCAAGTAATTGCGTTTTAGATATTTTGCATGTCTTAAAACCACAAGTAAAGATTCCATGTCATTTCATTTAGCATACATATCCTTATGATTGCATTGGATGAGTAGAAGTGTGAGTAGTTTTGAATATTGATACTTTGTTGGAGCTATTGATGCATGTGCCAAGATAGAGCTAGTTTCCTTTTGAATCAAGTTTTTATTGCTCAATTATGCTTAGAAAAGTTGCATTCATATTCCATAATGCTTTAGTGATGTTATAGAACCTTGTGGAATGAGTTTAAATGGTTAGAAGTTAAGTTTGGTACAAACTCTAGCATAAAGTTTATATAGATTTGCATAACTTGTTAAATCTCGCAGAAAGTCCTAATTTCGAGTTTATGAAGTTGTTTTGATTGGCTAAAATGTTTAGGAAACTAGTATAGAGTATAGAAATGATGTTATGTTTGTGTATGGCTCGAAAGTATGTGTTTGGTGGATGTTTGGAGATGAAATTCAGATTCTGACATTCAGATTTTCAGGCGTGCCAGTCGACTGGTTCAGTATCAGTCGACTGCCCTATCGAACGGCAGCTTCTGTTCGATGCATCAGTCGACTGCCAAGAGGCCAGTCGACTGGTGCCGCGCCCAGAAACTTTCTGTGGCCGATACCAGTCGACTGGTTAGATGGCAGTCGACCGGTACCATTGCAGTGAAGTTCTAGAGAAAGAAAGTATGCCATTGTATCATGCATGACTATTAGAGTTAGAATATCATCCCTAGATGAATTTAAAAGAAAAAAAAAGAAGTTCCGCATTCTTAGTCGTGCATTAGAGTCAAGAAGTAGATAAAGTAACGATCCGTCAAAGGTAGAGAAGGCGGGTCGCTACAATAACCCATGCTAGTCTCAACAGAATTGATAATGCCCGTATTTATCAATTCATCGACTAGGGACAATTTCAATACTTCACAATTGCACATGTAGAGATAATCACTAGTTGTGAATTCATCACAAATTCTCTCATGCTGTGAATTATATTGCGGACATTCAGTAAATGAGTTTAAGATCCCAATCAAATACACAAATATGTATACTCAAATAGTGATTTTTCATTTATTAAAATAAATGTTTATAATCATAAGGCGATTGCCTTAGGACACTTCTCTCATATTACTAACAAACTCCCACTTGGCCTAATGCCAATCGCTACGGTATCCAATACCACACGCTTTTACATGACCCTCAAACTTGCTGTGAGGTATGGCCTCAGTTAAAGGATTCGCTAAATTCCTTTCAGTGGGAATTTTCTCAATTTGTATATCATTCCTACTTATAATCTCTCTGATCAGATGATAGCGGCGAAGCACGTGTTTGGATCGCTGATGAGACCTTGGTTCCTTTGCTTTTGCAATAGCTCCATTGTTGTCGCAGTAAACCGGCACTACTTCATCAATGGTTGGAACCACACCAAGTTCGAAGACAAACATCTTGATCCAGACTGCTTCCTTTGTTGCTTCCGAAGCTGCGATATATTCCGCTTCCGTTGTAGAATTCGCTACGGTGTCTTGTTTGGAACTCTTCCAACGTATTGCGCCTCCATTCAAAGTAAATACGTATCCAGACTGAGATTTGGAGTCATCCTTATTTGTCTGGAAACTGGCATCTGTATACCCACGTATTACCATATCTCCTTCTCCATATATTAGGAACACATCCTTAGTTCTTCTTAAGTACTTAAGGATTGTCTTAACAGCCACCCAATGATCCATCCCTGGATCCGACTGGTATCTGCTCGTGATGCTCAGAGCATATGATACATCGGGCCTTGTACATAACATAGCATACATGATAGATCCTATCGCGGATGCATAAGGAATCTTATTCATGCAAATCCTCTCGTCTTCTGTGCGCGGACACATAGACTTTGAAAGGTTGATCCCATGCCTGATGGGAAGGTAACCTTTCTTGGATTCCGACATGCTAAACCTTTTTAGCACTCGGTCTATATATGTAGACTGCGAAAGACCAAGCAACCGTTTTGATCTATCTCTATAGATTCTAATCCCAAGGATATAGGTTGCTTCTCCCAGGTCGTTCATAGAGAAAGTTTTGGATAACCAGATTTTAACTGTCTGTAAATCTGATATATCGTTTCCTATAAGTAATATGTCATCGACATATAATACTAGGAATACGACTGCACTCCCACTAACCTTCTTGTACACACAAGGTTCGTCAGGATTTTGTGCGAAATCAAACTTTTTGATTGTCTCATCAAAACGGATGTTCCAGCTCCTAGATGCTTGCTTCAGTCCAT
Organism: Boesenbergia rotunda; assembly: GCA_024364735.1. Lineage (NCBI taxonomy): Eukaryota > Viridiplantae > Streptophyta > Magnoliopsida > Zingiberales > Zingiberaceae > Boesenbergia > Boesenbergia rotunda. Next base: position 68,245 of record JAGFNQ010005864.1, on the reverse strand, counting down.
ATATGGATCGTCGAAGCTTGCATACTTTGGTTTTATCAACCGATGTGAAACCTTCAGGTTGTATCCTGTATACATCCTCAAGCAGGTTTCCATTAAGGAAAGCTGTTTTCACATCCATTTGCCATATCTCATAGTCATAATGAGCTACTATGGCTAGGAGCATCCGAATGGATTTAAGCATAGCTACTGGCGAATAGGTTTCGTCATAATCAATTCCTTGTTTCTGACGATATCCTTTTGCCACTAGTCTAGCCTTAAAGGTAACAACATTACCTTCCATGTCGGTTTTCTTCATGAAAACCCACTTGCACCCTATGGGCTTAATCCCTTCAGGTGGGTTAACCAAGTCCCATACTTGATTTTCATACATGGAATCCATTTCCGACTTTATGGCTTCAAGCCGTTTGTCCCTTTCTGAACTTTTCAGAACATCTTCATAACTGATAGGTTCGTCATCGCTTATGAGTAACACGTCGTTCGATTCACTTATGAGAAATCCGTATCTCTTTGGAATATTGTGTGTCCTATCAGACCTACGAAGAGGTGGTGTTGTTTTAAGTTTAACTGATAGCTCATCATTATGAGTTATTGGTTGTGGGTCTAGACTAGGTGTCTCTGTAATGTCTATTGGAGTTTCTTGAACTTCATCAAGTTCAATGTCACTCCCAATATTTTCTTGTAAAAGAAATTCTTTTTCTAGAAATACAGCATGCCTTGAAACAAACACCTTTTGTTCCAAGGGATGATAGAATTGGTAACCCTTCGTTTCCTTAGGGTATCCAATAAATAGACATTTATCAGACTTAGCATCCAATTTGTCTGATATAGTCCGCTTCACATAAGCAGGACAACCCCATATCTTAAGGTGAGTTAAGTGAGGTTTCTTACTATTCCATGTCTCATATGGAGTAGTAGAGACTACCTTGTTCGGGACTCTGTTTAGCAAGTAAACAACTGTCTTAAGTGCATAACCCCAAAAGGATTTTGGAAGATTTGCATGATTCATCATCGACCTAACCATGTCCATCAAGGTTTGGTTGCACCTCTCAGATACACCATTATGCTGTGGTGTATATGGCGGAGTCCATTGGGACAATATCCCATTGTCCCTAAGATAATCTTGAAACTCTTGACTTAAGTATTCACCACCCCGATCGGATCGAAGTATCATAATACTTTTGCCAAGCTGTTTCTCTACTTCATTTCTGAACTCTTTGAATTTCTCAAAAGCTTTAGATTTGTGTTTCATCAAGAACACATACCCGAATTGTGAGTGATCATCGATAAAGGTAATGAAGTAGCTATAGCCTCCTTGTGCAAGAGTTGACATTGCTCCACATACATCAGTATGTATTAGACCAAGCAATTCTCCCACTGGGTTACCTTTTCCGGAATAGGGTAATTTGGCCATCTTGCCTTTTAAGCATGATTCGCATGTATCAAATGAACCGGGTTCAAAGGTTTTCAAAATTCCACATCGGTGTAATTCGTTCATGCGTTTCTTACTTATATGGCCAAGACGATAATGCCACGTGTAGGAGTCTATTCAATTATCTATTCGATCACGTTTGTTGCTATCTTCGATATTGAAAACGTCACCGGATAAATCTAATTTGTAGATACCATTGCATAAAGTTTCGATTCCATAAAGAACACCATTTAAAGTTATGTAACAACAATTGTTACTAAAAGTTAAATGGTAACTCTTTTCATTCAAGCATGAAATAAATACAATATTCTTTATTAACGAAGGAACAAAATAATAATTATCCAATTCTAAGACAAGTCCTGTAGGGAGCTTTAGCAAATATGTTCCGATGGCAACAGCAGCAATCTTTGCTCCATTTTCAACTCGCAAATTCGCTTCTCTCTTGACGAGTCTTCTTCTATTCCTTAGCCCCTGTATGTCATTACATATATGTGAGCTACACCCAGTATCAAGTACCCAGGTATTTGAGGAAATAGAGTGACATTCAATAATGAAGATACTTGAAGAGGATGGGGCATCGAATGCCTTCTTCTTCAAGGACTCAAGATAGACCCTGCAGTTTCTTCGCCAGTGACCCTCTTTGCCACAGTCATGGCAAGTGCCTTTTGGGGTTTTTTCAGTCTTTTTAGCCTTTTTCTTTTTTCCCTTATTCTGTTCTTTGGCCTTCCTCTTAGAACCTTTCTTCGAGGAACCAACTAATAGTACCGTCTTCTGATCCTGCTTCACAGAAGGCTCTACAGTCTTCAGCAGGTTGAGCAACTCAGGAAACTGGTCTGGAGTTGCATCTTTAGGAGGACGGTTAGGAAGTTGTTCTTCAAGGACATAAGCATGCTTCTCTGCCTTGAGGACTATCCTCAAGTTTCGAAGTCAGTCCATGAAGTTTGGCCCAGTCAGTTTATTGGTGTCCAAAATGGAACGCAAATTCAGAGAAGACATGATCGAGTGATTATCCTAGAAATATAAATTGATCTTATGTGAGAAGAATGATAAAGAATGCATCAACATACATTAATTAAATCCTATTTATTTTTTGAATTGAATAACCCTTTTTATCAATTCGGGAGATCGTAGAAACATCTCCAAATATGTTGATATCCAACCATAGATAAGAACAACCATGGCTGTGGCCATCAAGTTATTCTTAGCTATGAAGGTAGGTAATTATACCAATTACATATCACATATATGTAACTATCACATTATGCTATCAATTAATTGAATGTTTGCATAAATCATTGGGTTGTTAACTCATTAACAAGTATGCAACAATATACATAACACCCAACTGCACCTCTCTTTACATCGACCTTGGCTATGGCACAACAAATCGATGCTCCAAGCTTAAGGCTGGCCCATTAATCATGAAATAGTTTTAATATGGTTGGAGCTCATTCAACCGTTTAGTCAAGCATGGATGTGTCCAACAACCAAAACTAAGGATTGACCTCTGACTCCAACTATATTATTCATAAGCTAATTCCATGGTTTGAACATGTTGAGGTTCAAGCCGGGCATGGATGTATCCATCAACCCAAACGAGAAACAAAACTCCGATTCTAACCATATTAATGGAAGGTGTTGGCCTTAAAATTTTGTAAGGGGTTTTGGGTCTCATCCTTTCTTTTCTAAGCACATTCATGACATCTAATTATGTCATGACTAACGATTTCCTTAATAAAGTATGTATGTGACTTAATTTATCAAGTCTCATTAATTGAATTAGGAACCGGATTTCCTAATTCTAATTCATACTTTATTCAAGGAATTGTTTTGGGAAACAATTTCCTAAATTGTCATAATCAATTTCGGAAATAATATGTTTTAAGACTTTGATTTCTCTAAATCAAATCTTATTAAATTAAGAGACAATTCCCTTAATTCAACTACATATTATTTTCATGAAAATCTCTTTTAAGAAAACTCTATAGGAAACCATTTTCCTAATTAATTTTGGAGACAACAATATGTTAGAGCATCACCTCTTAAATCAAATTTCCAATATTTGATCACATATTTTTATTCATGGATTAATTAATTACAACAAATTGTTTTCTAAGGGTGGCTCCCCGAGGCTCAGATACCCAAAGAAAAGAAATTTGTCGTAAATCTAATTTGGTCCGCTCCCCGAGGCGTAACCAAATTAAACATGACAATTTTATTCAAAATGGGAAATTAAATTACAACAACTAACTTTAAATTGGACGGCTCCCCGAGGCTCAATCCATAATAAAGAATTTTGTTAATAATTTAAATACCAATTCGAATTTAATTGTCAATTAATTATCCATAAATTTGTCTAGACCTTTTTGAAAGAAAGTACCCAAAATTGCGAGATTTCATAATAGGTTTTCAGAATAATTGTAAGTTTCTGGTACAAAGAAAACTTACATATTTCCAAAATTGGAAAATTTCCAAAATAGGAAATTTCCAAAATTGGAAAGTTTCCAAAGATGGGAAGTTTTCACAATTATCATAAAATTTTAGAAACTAGGATATTTCAAAAGTTTGCGAAATTTCATGAGGATTTCCAAACTTTGAAATTCCTAAATCTAAAATTTAATATAATTGGAAAGTTTCCATAATTGAAATTTTTTTCCAAAATTGAGATCATGACAAAGTTTTTCGCAAAACAATTATATGATTATGTCGAACACTAACCGGCTCTGATACCACTGTTGGGACCGGGTGCATGTTGACAAGGATACGGGTTCGTAAATTTTAAAATATTTACGTGCAGCGGAAGAATTAGCATAAATAATTTCTCAAATTATTTTTAACCTCGTATCTAGCATGCGACCTTATGATGTGTTGACATGATCATAAATTAAAATTTTGCGAAAAGTAAACTAATTTACTTAGTACCTCGAGTAACTCGAAGTAAGGGACGAGATCCAACTGTAGCATCCCTTGGAAGCTCCGCCTCTATTGACGTCCACGCCGAGTTCTCTTCGGGATGACTTCGCAAAGCCACGAGTTTTGTGTCGACGAAAACTACTAGATTCTCCAAAGACACAACTAGAATATCAAGAGAGAGATTTGGAATCTAACCACCAAGTAACGGAATCACGATTCCGTGGGAAGGAAGGAGTTGCGTCCCGCTTCTTCTTCTTCTTTGGCACCTTCTTGGTGGAGGAGGCTCACGGCTAGGGGAGGTGGCGCCGGCCCTAGGGGAGGAAGTGGGCGCCGGCCCTAGAGGGAGAAGATGAGCGCCGTCCCTAGAGAGAGAGAGGGAGAGAATAAGGGAGGGAGAGAGAGAGCTTCTTAATCTCTTGATTAATTGATTGGAATTCAAGGCTTGCCTTTGGTTCCATTATATAGTAGCCTCTCCATTGCCAAGTCTCCCTTTTAACGGAATTAACGGAATAATTTTTCATAAAAAATTTATCTCATAAATATTCTTATGAATTATTCCGTTATGCCTAGTTTTATTATAATTAACTTTATAATAAAATAAATACATCTCTTCTTTTAATTATGGAATAAAATTTATATAATTTTTTCTTATCATGGAAAAATCAATTCATAATTGATTTTATAAAATAAAATAAACCAATCTATGGTTCATTTTAATTTCCATAAAAAGAATAAATTTATTATATAAATTTTTCTCATCATGGAAAAATCAATTCATAATTGATTTTATAAAATAAAATAAACCAATCCATGGTTCATTTTAATTTCCATAAAAAGAATAAATTTATTATATAAATTTTTCATATCATGGAAAAATCAATTCATAATTGATTTTATAAAATAAAATAAACCAATCCATGGTTCATTTTAATTCCCATAAAAAGAATAAATTTCTATAAATTTCTTTATATAAATCTCTTTATATAAATTTATTTATCCATAATTTTATAAAACAAATCGCGCTAGATTTATTTTATTAATTAAACCAAATTAATTAGTTTTTCCCCTTTGTTGTGGCCGGCCAAACCAAAGAGGGTTGGCACCCTCTTTGTCCGGCCAAACCGAGCCGATCCCATCGCGAATTAAACTTATTTAATTCGCCCAATAAGCCTTCAAAAGACTTAGCTATTTTAAGCTTCCGTTGCGCCTCTGATTAACTCAGATTCGACTTAGTTCTCTTGATCGGAAAATCTAATTTTTAACTCGTTTTAAATCCCTCGGATTACTCGTAGTGCGTGTGACTAAATAGGCTTTCGATTTATGTTGGCCGTCTATAATCAACCAATTATAGAACGATCATGAGTGACACCTAGTAGTACATCATGCCCCCAATTAATCGAAAGATCAACGGTTGACCTCAGAAGTAATTCTGAAACCCTTCAGCAGCTCTAAAGAATCGTGCCCCATTCCCTTCACCATCTTGTACCCACTTGGTTCAGGACATGGTCTGTGTGTGTCAGTCCCCACTAGGCTGACTACGTCACACCTAGCCCAAGTAGTGTCTTTCTTGTCCTTTGGATTTCTAATTACTCTCATGTATTTAAGAGACTCATACTCTAAACATGACATGCTCTGGCCAGAGGCTTTGAGTAACAATCTGACGATAGGCCTGGGCATACATCTCCTCGCAAGGAGTGGTGAATCCTTTTTAGGCTGTTCAAATATTTTCGGGCACTTCGGCTTATACCCAACCATCCTGGGTCCACACCTCCTTGGAGATGCTTGCTTTAAGATGTCAAAGTATAAGTCTTCATGACCAAGATGACTTGAACACCGCAAGTCAAAGGAACATCGCACTAAAGCTGCAGTAAGAACTTCACTGACATATCTATATGTAGACTACCATGTGAAGTTTTACAGTCAGTCACTCCAATGAACTAGTTCCCTTAACTAGCATTCATGTTTATCTCCGGACATTCCAATGTCACCAGCCAGTGATAATCAGCTGATTAGAAAATAACCCATGCTAGTCTCAACAGAATTGATAGTGCCCGTATTTATCAATTCATCGACTAGGGACAATTTCAATACTTCACAATTGCACATGTAGAGATAATCACTAGTTGTGAATTCATCACAAATTCTCTCATGCTGTGAATTGTATTGCGGACATTCAGTAAATGAGTTTAAGATCCCAATCAAATACACAAATATGTATACTCAAATAGTGAATTTTCATTTATTAAAATAAATGTTTACAATCATAAGGCGATTGCCTTAGGACACTTCTCTCATATTACTAACAAATAATTCATAGGAAAATTTATAGGATAAATTTCTTATGAAAATTTATTCCGTTAAAGGGGAAACTTAGCAATGGATAGGCTATTATATAAAGGAACCAAGGCAAGGCTTGAATTTCAATTAAGAGATAATGTAGCAAGCTCTCTCTCTCTCTTATTTTCTCCCTCTCTCTCTGTAGGGCCTGCACCCTCTTTCTCTCTCTAGGGCCGGTGCCCTCTCTCCTCCCCTAGGGCCGGCACACCGCCTAGGGTTGTCGTGAGCCTCCTCCACCAAGAAGGTGCCAAAGAAGAAGAAGAAGCGGGTCGCAACTCCTTCCTTTCCCCGGAATCTTGATTCCGTTACTTGGTGGTTAGTTTCCATCTTTCTCTCTTGATATTCTAGTTGTGCCTTTGGAGAATCTAGTAGTTCTCGTCGGCACAAAACTCATGGCTTTGCGAAGTCATCCCGAAGAGAACTCGGCGTGGACGCCAATAGAGGCGGAGCTTCCAAGGGACGCTACGGTTGGATCTCGTCCCTTACTTCGAGTTACGCGAGGTATTGAGTAAATTAATTTACTTTCTGCAAAATTTTAATTTATGATCATGTCCACACATCATAAGGTTGCATGCTAGATACGTGGTTAAAATAATTTGAGAAATTATTTAGGCTAATTCTTCCGCTGCGCGTAATTATTTTTTTAAATTACGAACCTGTATCCATGTCAACATGCACCCGGTCCCAACAACTCTATCTTATCCGGTGTTCACCGGGGCTTGATCTGTCGATGATCAAGGGATCACCCACCTTACGAGCACGCCATGGAGTAGGGGCAAGTTATCCCCGAACCTTGTATATCGAGGTGTTAGCGTCGGTTTGCTTCCCTTTGTGTTTTGCTTGCTGTTCTTTATTTCTGCTTCTGTGTTTTTGTTTCTGCTGCTACTAATCTGATCACGCAGAAGTATCAAAGGGCAAGAAATTGTGTCTGGCTATATTCACCCCCCCCCCTCTCTAGCCATTTGGGTTCCAACAAGTGGTATCAGAGCTTGGGGCTCTGTCTACGGCTTAACATCCGAGAGTTATCAACAAGATGGTTGGAACAGAAGGAATGAGCACAAACCAACCTCCATTCCTCGACGGGACTGATTTTTCATATTGGAAGTCAAGAATGGAGTTTTACCTAAAGACCAACATGAGTTTGTGGTTCGCTATCAAGGAGGGGTTTTCCCTTCCAAAGGATAACGAAGGAAAGGAGCTTGAGATTTCCAAGTGGTCGGCTGAGCAAATCCGGAAGGGTGAAGCAAATGCCAATGCTGTGGTCACCTTACAATGTGGGATGACCAAAGAGCAATTGATCAAGATTGGTCCCTTCACCTCTGCCAGAGACTTGTAGAACAAACTCCTTGAGCTCCATGAAGGAACTCAAGACACCCGGACAGCCAAGAAGGATCTCCTTCACAGCCAACTCCAGAACTTGACAATGGGAGAAAATGAAACTGTAAGTATGCTTCATTGTTGATTCAAAGAAGTATTGAATGGTCTCCAATCCATTGGTGAAGAGGTAGAAAACAGAGACCTAGTGAGGTATGTCCTTAAATCATTTCCTAGGAATGCCTTGTGGTCATCCATGGTGGATGCTTACAAGGTTTCCAAGGACTTATCTTTTGTTAAGTTAAAGGATTTCTTTTGTGAGATGGAATTACATGAGATCTCTAATCAAAGTCCCAAAGAGAAAGGGATTGCTTTAGTGGCAGGTGACAACAAGAAGAAGAAGGAGGAGAAGAACACTCACTATCACATGGCATTCATGGCACTAGAGGACTCGAGAGACGAAAGTGATAACGAATCAAGCTCCTCAACCGCGCCTTCATCATCTTCGGATGATGAAGAGGTAATCTCTCCCGAGTTGGATAAGTGCTATAGAGCTATCGCATGTTTAACCAAATTGTTAAAGAAATCTAAGAATAAGATTAAGTCATTGAAGTTGGAAGTAAAAGAATTAAAATCCTCTAAGGTCGAGGATATTAATGACTTCCATAATGAAACCTTGAGAATGAGAATAAGATTTGAAGGGTGAAATTGATAATCTCAAGATTGTTCTTGAGACATTTTCAACAAGCTCCAAAACCCTAGACATGATCTTGAACTCCCAAAGGGCGGTTTACAACAAGGCCGGTATAGGTTACCGACCTAAAGAACTGACCTTTGTGTCATTAATGTCTAGAACACATTTTAGATCATCAAATGTTCCTAGGGTTAGAAAGAAAATGACTAAGGCATGGGTGCCAAAGTCTTTGATTGAAGGTTCTTTAGGTCCCAAAATTTGAGTACCTAAAACCTCTATCTTTAGAATTGTATAAGCGTTATTTGAGGGGGAGCATCTATCAACATGGGAGGTTGATATTTGGTGCTCCAAACCCATGACCAAAGGTAAAATTGTCATTCACATGAATGGTTATGGAAAATTCGAATTAAATGTTTTGAGCTCCATTGTTTTAGATCTTATGACAATATAATCCCTTGGCTAGTGATTTTTATGGTATTCATGTGTTAAAATACTTAGTCATGGTATAATCTACTTTAGTGTTTAAGTTCTTCCATGATCAAGTATGCCATGATTTTCTTGTATGTATTATGTCAACATGAAGAACACATGGTTTATGAAAATCACTATGAAAATCTCAAAATACATGATTTGACAAAGAACATGAGTTTAAGGCCTAGGCTTAAGCTTTTCTTATTATTTTGGAGATGAATCTAGATGAGTATGCCATGACTTTGATGTTTGGATGATTAACATTAATCTATGACATGCCCATTTTGATTAAAAATAATATGAACACATAGCTTAAATTGATCATGATGTGAAATAAGCATGTTTTGGAATTTTGATCATCCATTGGAATTGGCACAAACCTAATTTTGGTTAAGAACAACATGATCACATAGATTATAATGTTTTAAGTTCCATGACTTATTTGATTTTCCACTGATCATGCTTGGAATATACTTATCATGACTTGATACAAATCTGTTTTGAAGTATCCAACTTAGATTTTGGGAACCTGATCATGCTTTGATACAAACATGTTTTGATATTCAATTTCATGCTTAGAAAATACTGATCATGCTCTAACACAAATCATGACATATATTTTGATTAAGGGAACCCTTAGAATCAAATGGATTACCTCTATGCTTTGACACAAATCATGATGATTATTTTAGTTTGGGAAATACTTTTTTTGTTAAGAGAAACCCTTTAGGATCAATGGGATTGAATCTAATTGAATTAGGGTTTCTAAAATCTCGGTTCTAAAATTGTACAATGAAACAAATCTGATCTCAGAGTTTTTGAAACTCAGAAACCTCTCTGTATCGAACCAGATCGGTCCACGGACCGATCAGGACACACTCTGATCGGTTTGGTGACCGATCAGGAATCATTCTGATCGGTCTGGTGACCGATCAGATCAATACTGATTCTCAGATCAATCCAAATTGTATCAGACCACTCCTCAGACCAATCCCCCTTCATCAATTTTGATGAAGTATCAATAGAACTGAGTAGTAGGATGATGGTCAAGATACATGGAACAAAACCTAATACTGATTTGATACAAACCTATGTGAGAATGTTCAAATTCATAAGAAAGGGTTTGTTGAGCCATGAATCTTGTTCTTGATGTCGTGTTTCAGAAATGTTTCTGAAATATCGAATATTAATAGAGTCTACACCCCTATTGTGGAATGCAAATTGTTAATGCAGTCTGATCAGGAATGTATCAGAGTTTCAGGAATTTTTCTGAGATTTGATCGCTCCCCAGACTAATAAGAAATATTTCTGTATCATGTAATCAACAAACCTGATTGGTCAGGCAGACCACTCAGGATTATATGTCGGATACAGATGCATTCCCTACTTGTCACATGAAACATATACATGTTTGACCATGATATAATTCTGTATATGGTTTCATGTGCAATTCACACTTATTGACGTATGATGCATATACGTTGTTGCCATGATACATTTATGGTATATGCCTCTCATATGCAATTCAAAAATTATCCTTTGATTATTTTGGGGAGACCCTTGATTGAGGGGGAGTTGTGTTCAAACTTAATAACCATACCCTTTTCGATGTTTGACAAAGGGGGAGAAAATGGCTGATTAAGTTTATGGTTATTATAGGGGGAGGATCATGATTCCCTTATGAGAATTGAACGGACTTCAATTGATTGATACCTAAACAATGGACTTCAATTGATTGATACCTAAACTTAAATCGGGTTGTCAAACTACAAAAAGGGGGAGATTGTTGATGCAGTCTGGCCCAGTTGTTGTTTTGGTGTTTGACAATGATTTAAGTTTGGTTGAACTAATTGTGATTAAGTCCTGATCGGGGATCAGGTACGTTATGGGTAATCCTAGCTTGGAGGGCTAGGTGTTGGAAAATCCTAACCTGGAGGGTTAGGTGTTGAAAATCCTAGCTTGGAGGGCTAGGTGGGTGAAAAGTCCTAATTCGGAAGAGGTGGGTGAAAAGTCCTAGCTTGGAGGGCTAGGTGAAAAGTCCTAACTTGGAGGGTTAGGTGCAAATTTCTAACTTGGAGAGTTAGATTGAAAAATCCTTAGCTCGAAGGGCTAAGGTGAATGAAATCCTATATTGGAAGGCTAGGTCTGCGTCCCTGGATCGGTCTGGTGACCGATCAGGGAGTTAGCACGCTGCTCCTTCGTGGATCGGTCTGGTGACCGATACAGTGATGTCTGATCGGTCTGGTGACCGATCAGGGAGTGTGTGTTTCACTCACTACACAGCTCCTGATCGGTCTGGTGACCGATCAGGGAGCGAACAGTGAGTTGAGTTCCCTTGCTAATCAGGTCCAGAACGGTTCGGTGACCGATCAGAGACTTAGGATTTGATTAAAGATTCACTGTTCACTCAAGCCTGATTGGTCTGGGAACCCATCAGAAGTGTGCAGAAGACTACTGGATCGGTCTGGTGACCGATCCGGCTCCTCCCTGATCGGTCTGGGGACCGATCAGGAGCAGAACTTTAATTCAAATATGCTGTCAGAAGTCTGTTTTCACTGCCGATTCTCTGCTACTTGCTGATTTCTTTTTGATATGCATTGCTAAGCCTCTGTTGGACTGTGCAGGTGATAGCAGGTGATTCAAACACTCAAGGAGGGTCAATGGGAGGCTTTCCTTGGAGCAGGTCTGGATCTATTGTGTTTTCAGGTCTCAACGGCGTCTGGCGCAACTAGCAACTAACGAAGGCGCGACTGGCAACTGACGGAGGCTCAGCTGGAGGAGTGTCCAGTTGACTGAGTGCTCAGAGAGGTCAGTGGGTCAGGGTGTGAGTCAGTGGTGCTGATGGTGGCGACGTTGAGCCGGAGCTTAAGAGACAAAGCTGGATGCAGAGGAGCGGTGGCGAACAAGACAGAAACTTGGGAAGTTTGGCTGGGCTGAGTTCGTGCTCTCTGTTGCTTTGTGCTTGAGCGATCTTGTTGCATTCCTGTGAGAGCTTTGTGAGTGTTCCTTCTTGTGTGATCTCCTGTACTCAAGTTTCATCATCCGTGAGATCTGTGGAGAGGTTTCTCCACCGAGAAGGAGGCTCTATCTTATCCGGTGTTCACTGGGACTTGATCTGCCGACGATCAAGGGATCGCCCACCTTACGGGCACGCCAAGGAGTAGGGGCAAGTTATCCCCAAACCTTGTATATCGAGGTGTTAGCTTCGGTTTGCTTCCCTTTGTGTTTTGCTTGCTGTTCTTTATTTCTGCTTCTGTGTTTTTGTTTCCGCTGCTACTAATCTGATCACGCAGAAGTATCAAAGGGGAAGAAATTGTGTCTGGCTATATTCACCCCCCCCTCTCTAGCCATTCGGGTTCCAACACTACGGGGGCGCGTCCTCACCTACTCCTCTCAGGAGAGTTTACCTGTTTGCCAACCGACTCCTCCAGTTGGACTTTTGCCCAATCCCCCGGATCAGGTCTTCATTCCCAGTTCGCGACCCAGACTTATTGCCCAGCTTTACCCACTAGGTCTTCGGTGCCCAGCCCTCGGCCAGGATTTATTGCCCAATTCCTCGAATCAAGACTTCGTGCCCAGTCCGCGACCAGGACTTATTGCCCAACCCTATGTCAGGACTTCGGTGCCTAGCCCGCAGCCAGGACTTATTGTCCAATTCTTAGAACCAAGACTTCGTGCCTAGTGTACCTAGGACTTTTCCTACACACTCGAGTAACATTGTTAGATCACAATAAAACCTTATCTTCTGAACCCTTTGCCATTATAAAAACACAGGTTTGACTTTGGTGCTTCCAGCACCAACACTCAGTGGCTAAGAGTTGTGCCAATTCGGATTTCCAACCGAGAACTCTATGGTGATTTAGTAGTCCTTGATATGAACGATTTTGATATCATTTTAGGGATGGATTTCATGAGCAAGTATAGTGCCTCTATTGCACGCTGCAAAAGAAGAGTAAAGTTCACACCAGAAGCAGAACACCCATTTGAGTTTGTTGGAGACCCCAAGAGAAAGAAAAAAAGGTTTCTTTCTACTCTACATGCTCAGAAGATGTTAGATAATGAATGTTTAGGTTATTTAGCACACATAATAGATGCATGACAAAGAGAAGTGCTAAGGAAAAAAGAAGTGCGGGCAGTATGTGACTATCCAGAGGTGTTTCCTGAAGAGTTACCAGGACTTCCTCCTAACTGAGAAATTGAGTTTGAAATTGAGTTGGCTCCAGGTACCAACCCGATTTCAAAGGCACCTTATCGTATAGCGCCAGCAGAATTGAAGGAACTACAAGAACAATTACAGGAGTTACTAGACAAGGGTTTCATCCGCCCTAGTCATTCACCCTGGGGAGCTCCCGTGTTGTTCGTTAAGAAGAAAGATGGACTATGCGGATGTGTATAGATTTTCGAGCCCTGAACAAGGTGACTATCAAGAACAGGTATCCTTTGCCAACGATAGATAATTTATTTGATCAGTTGAAAGGGGAAACCATGCTTTCCAAAATAGATTTGTGGTCAAGTTACCATCTGTTGGTGCAGGCAGCACCTAAGTCAAACCTGGGTTTTGAAAATGTCAAAGGTTTAAAAAGTTAAGATATTATGTTGATCTAACATGTTCACTAAGTATATAGGAAAAGAAGCCCTAGGTACACTAGGCACGAAGTCCTGGGCGAGGACTGGGCACGAAACCCTGGCAAGGAGCTGGGCACGAAGCCCTGGCAAGGAGCTGGGCACCAAAGACCTGCTCAGAAGGTGGGCACGAAGTCCTGGGCGAGGACTGGGCACGAAGCCCTGGCAACGAGTTGGGCACGAAGTCCTGGCAAGGAGCTGGCTGTAACACCCCAAATTTTAAGGTAATATCATGACGATATATGAAAAAAATGTTTATGGTAAAATGATATAAATTTCATTCAATCACATTCGGTGAAATGTCATGAAACTATTTCTATAAATGAAATGTCATGAATGCAGGAAATATTATATTCATAAAATATTATTATCATGAAATATTAGCATGAAATATTATTATCATGAAATATTATCATGAAATATTATATTCATGAAATATTATTATCATGAAATATTAGCATGAAATATTATATTCATGAAATATTATTATCATAAAATATTAGCATGAAATATTATATTCATGAAATATTATTAATATTATGAAATTTCATGATGGGCTTGGCTTAATGGGCTTTGATATGGGTTAGTGCAAATTGTGATAAAAAAAAAAGAAGTAGAAAGGAGGAAGTAAGGATTGAACCTTGAACCTCCTAGTTGCACTCACCATGTCATAACCAATGAACCAAGCAATATTCTTGTAGAGAGAATAAGAAACATTCTTGTTAAATCGAGGGAAGCGAAGAGACATGCCTCTTCATGAGAAGAGTATAAATAAGAGAGGGGGAAAGGAAGTTACACTCTTTCCTTCTTCTTCCCCACTTGATTTTCGAAAATCAAGAAGACTCCTCTCCCTTGCATTTTCGAAAAAGAAGAACAACACACCCTAGGGTTCTAACCCTAGGGAATTTGAAAGGAAGAGGACCCCTTTGAAGGTTCTTACCCCCTACTAAGTCCAAGGAGCCCTAGAGAGAAGATTTGGAAGAAAAAGGATTTTCACATACCCTCCAAGTGTAGGGTACCCTACGGTTTAAAGAAGGTGAAATTCCAGCGCAAGGATGTAAGTATCCCCTCGCCTGCAGTGTAATAGTTATCGTATGTGTTGTCTACTTGATTGCTTGGAAAATGGGGACTTTTCCCCTTGGCATGTTTCGGCCACCCCCTTAGGGGAAGGCTTTGGTCCCTTTTTGTTATACTAGTAGACCCTTAGAATTTAGGGTATATGTATATGTGGTTTATTCAAAATATTGTGAACAAAAATCTAGGGTTATGCCTTTGTGTAGGTTTCGGCCAACACCCAAGGGAAGGACCTTGGTTACCCTTTGATGCATGTGAAGACCCCTTGGAACTTAGGGTATATCTATATGATGTGTCCTTTCGTTTTGTGATAACAAAAGCTAGGGTTTAGGGCTTGGATGGGTTTCGGCCAAGGTATTGAAAAAGGGGCTAGTGAGAGTTGAGTTATCCTAGAAAACATTCATGCTTAGTGTATGGAATAATATTGTATACAAGATGTTTGTATAATTGTGTGTGAAGATTGGATGTCAAAAAAATCTAGCCTACCCTACCCTACAAGGTTTCGGCCAATCCTAGGGGAATTAGGGTTTAAGGATTGTATGATTTTCCTTATGATATATCCATGCTTAATGGTATAAGAGAAGTGTTTGTATGAATGCTTGAATGAATGCTTGATGGGAAAACCAAACTCCTTACTTGTAACTTTCGGCCAACCCTAGTTCTAGGGTTGGGAAGTACTTAATGAAATCACGAAGCATGCTACTAATTATATGATATGTGTATAATGTATGTGACCTATCTTGTTAGGTATAAAAGCATGCCTTATAGCCCATGGGGCACCCTGATGATATGAACATGATGTGTTTAATAATATGCTTAAAAAGGGATACTCTATTGAAACTGGGATCAAGAGCACCCGAATGTGTGGTGTGTCCCTAGGGGATCAAGAGCACCCTTGATGTGTGGTATGTCCCTTAAAGATGTGATTAAGAGTACCTTTAGGCATATACATATATGAGTAATTGCATGATAAATTACTTTACTTTGAAAGTTGTGTACCCGACTCGGAAGGGGGTCGTTAAACAAATCCAATGTGCATGTTAACTGAAGGTCATGGCATTGGTAGGACGGAAGGGTCCTGCTCTAATTAGATTGGTGGCTCGCTACCCCAATTTATTAGGGAACGCGCATGATGTGGTACTACAACTGGGCCCTAGATGATGATATGATATTTTTAAGTATTACCTTTAAGGAACCTTTTGAAAAACATTTTCTCATTATGTGATGATCTTGTTCCGTAAAGCACTTAGAAATATTTGATGTGATGTTTATGATGCTTATGATTCTATCTTGATATGACCTTGTGCTGTAAAGCACTTAGAAATATGTGATGTGATGCTTATGATGCTTATAGTTCTGTCTTGATTACTGAGTACATGATATGATGTATCGATATGGTTTTGCGAGTAGGCCCGAATTCTTACTAAGCATGTTTTGCTTACTAGTTCATGTTGTTTCCTTATGCTGCAGATAGCGGTAAGAAATACTCGAACTAAAGGAAGAGGCAGAGGGAAGGCTAGAGGATGTGTGTGGTGATGGCTCGGGAAAGAAAGAAGGATTCTTATCTACCATTTATGTTTAGAGTCCAAATTGCTTCCTCTAAAAGATTACAAGTTGTATTACTATATATTGATTGTGTGATGACTATGTCTACTTTACTGTTGGTCAAGTTAGAGTTATGGAACCTATGTCATGTTAGATAACTCATGCTACCTTCCTACTTATGATTCCATGCTGTAGTGTATTTATTAATGCCTTGCTATAATGTTTAATTGGATCATTTGCAGTAGGTTAGGGTTAGCTTATGTCATGCTCTATCTTGCTCAAACCATGTTTAGTTCAGTAAATTACGAAGTTAAATGACCCCCTATTATGTTGTAAATGCCTGTTGATAAATGATAGGTTTTTGCTCAAGCATGCTTACTACACTTCTTGCATTGTAATTGTTCTACTTGGTATATATATATATGCTTAACATGAGTAATGAAATGAATGTATGGACCCGTAACCCCGCCTTTAGGGTAGATATAAGGGTGGGCGTGACACTGGCACCGAAGACCTGCTCGGAAGGTGGGCACGAAGACCAAGTCAGGTGCATCGGGCAAAAGTCCAACCGGAGGAGCCGGTTGGCAAAAGGTAAACTCTTGTGAGAGGAGTAGGTGAGGACGCGTTCCCCGTCGAGGGAACAGTAGGCGTCGGCTCGACCTAGGGCTCCATTTTGGAGACCCAAAGTCAGAACCAAGATAGCTACGGTTGTAAAATTCACTAACATTCTTGCTTTGTTTTGTGTGGTACTAACCCTGGATGCAGGACCGAAGGAACGAGTTTCTGCAGCTCAAAACTCCCCAAAGGAGATGGGCAACAGCTGGGCAGGGCGCCCCGGAGGTCCCAGACGCCCCCAAGGTGAAGGCAAGACAAGCTGAGCAAGTAACGCTTCGGAAGCTCATTGGGCCAGGCGCCCCCAAGCTCCCGGGCGCCCTCAGTGTCCCGGGCGCCCCGGATGCCTTGGGCGCCCAGGGTCCAAGCCAACGAAGTAGATAGAGTTCAAGGCAGCGAGAAGCCAGCCGACCAAGTCAATTCGGGCGCCTCTTGCTTCCCGGGCGCCCCCGTCAAACCTCGAGCCCGATCCTGGAGGGATAAAGGCTGACCGAGAGGTTTGCGGATCGAGTGACACGTGGAGGGCGCCCCCAACGTCCCGAGCGCCCCCAGGTGCACTATATAAGGGGCTCGACCCCCAAGGCTTCAAAAACAATTCTTCCAACGTCAATACGCTCTTCAACTCAAGTGCTCTGCTCCGGAAACCTTCCATCTCGAGATTCAAGCGCCGACGACGACCCTCTGCTCTAAAGCACGATCCACACCGGGCGTTGGTAACGAAGAGTTTAATTTTTAGATTACTGTACTACAACTGTAATATTTTTCTGTAAACATTTGCGCAGATATAGAATTGCCCGTAGAAAACGGTCAACGACCGTGGTCCTTGGAGTAGGAGCCAACCGCGACTCTGAACTAAGTAAAATCGCTTGAGTTCTTGTGCTGTGTTTTCAATTCCGCTGCGTATTCTCTTAACGTCGAATCCGAAAAGTTTTTAACGATATTCACCCCCCCCCCTCTATCGTATTCTCTCGATCCAACAAGTGGTATCAGAGCGGGGAAGCTCAAATTTGGTGCAACCACCAATTTGGGAATTTTTTTTCGAATTTTCTTCGAATTTTTTTTAATCGAATTTTTATCGTTAATCGAGATTGGTGCAACACCACTCGATACATTTTTTTCCCTTCTTCCCGCACTACTAATCCAAGACCAAGTCTTGGGACATTTTTTTCCCTCTCTTTCTTTTTCAGATAATTTCTAAATGACCATGCAAGAAGGCTTCAGTACCACCAGACCACCGCTCTTCAGTGGGGAGGATTTCTCCTACTGGAAGAGTAGGATGGAAGTCCACCTGAAAACTTAGGTGGACATGTGGATAATAATCCAGTCTGGTCTGGACATACCTAAAAATGCTGACGGATTGCCACAATCCTACACCGAATGGGATACCGCCCTCAAAAGAAAAATTGAAGCTGACGCCAAAGCAACTCAAACACTTCAATGCGGCCTAACCAAAGAGGAGTTGAACCGGGTAGGTCCATTCAATAGTGCAAAAGAACTCTGGTGTAAGCTGATTGAGTTGCACGAAGGAACCTCCGACACCCTGATCAGCAAGAGGGACCTACTACTGAACAAGCTGTACACAATCAAGATGAACGACAGTGAAACAGCAGCCCAGCTTCACGCCAGAATTCAGGAACTGATGAACGGCCTTCACACAATCGGTCACAAGGTAGAAAACCGTGACCTGATCAGGTATATCCTTAACGCTTTCCCAAGAAACACGTTGTGGGCATCTATGGTAGATGCGTACAAAGTTTCAAGGGACTTGTCTAAAATTAAATTAGATGAACTATTTTTCGAACTTGAATTACATGAGCAGACTAACTGCACACAGGACGAGAAAGGCAATGCCTTTATTGCAGGTAAAACTGGAAAGATAACCAAGAAGAAGCCTCAACCTGAGCCCGAGTCTGAGTCAGATTCAGACTCAGAAGACAGCGAAGGAGATCAACCCAAGCTGGTCCATCTTGCCCGGAACCACTACAAGGAATTAAAGAATCAATCCAACCGAAGAAAGGTCAGCTGAAAGAAGGAAGATCCAACTAAACCAACTAAGAACAAATCAAGTGTGACTTGCTTCGAATGCAACAAAAAGGGACATTTCAAATCGGAATGCCCTAACCTAAAAGAAGCCAAGAAAGCAAGAAGAAAGAAGGCTCTTCAAGCAACGTGGGACGAGTCTTCCTCTGAAGAAGAAGAAGCCCCACAGTCAAACTTGCTCGCCCTGACTGCCTCAGACGAATCGAGACCGAGTCAGAATCGGAGCCGGATGACGGAAAGCTCACATTTTCAGAGGATGACGAAATAATTGCCTATTTTTCTCAAGACTTGGCGAAAGCCAAAATCCGAGTCGAATCTCTCCGACAGGAAGTAAAACTTTTGAAAGAGGGAGCTGACTCTAGATCCTTAATTGAAAAGGTTCAAGAAGGAACCTCTACTCAAGTTGAAAAACTTGAGAAAGAGAACTCCTCCTTGAAAACTCATGTCAAGGACCTTAGATCAGCCTTAGAACAATTCACTTCTGGTTCCAAGGGTCTTGACATGATTCTTGGAAAACAGAAGTCGGTTCTAAATCGATCTGGATTAGGCTATAGAACCAAGTCTAGACAAAGATCATACTATGCTGTACTGAACCAGTCCAGACCTAAAATTCAGGCATGGATACCTAAACTGTGCCTGAACAAACAAACTGGATCAAATCAGTATTGGATCCCTAAGGACAAGATTCACATCTTGCCGAACCATTATCATGGCTTTAGTCCAGGGGGAGCCAAATTAAAAACAATATTCATAGTTAGATAAATTTCTATTCTTGTTTTAAATTGCATGATTGCTTGTCTATTTAATTTCTGTAATTTACCATGCTTTGACTTAGGACTGGTTAGATTAAGGACTGAACCAATTAAACTGAAACTTGAACAACCGAGTATTGGGTGGCGGTGAGATGATAGTACGTTAGGAAAGTCTCTTCTAATAAGGTCAAGTATACTCTACTTGGTCTCTTTAGACTGGTGAAACTAGCCGAAGCTACCGATCCAAGACCCAAACTAGTTAGACCAGAATTTTTCAAAAAATAATTTTGAAAATGAAATTTCATTAAAAGGCTTTGTCAAGGAAAGGGTTGATGATCCAATAAGGCTACGGCCAAAGAAGGCCTAGTGCCTCGCCAAGACCTGGAAGCCAATTTTTGAAATTCAAATTCAAATCATTCTTTGTCAAATTCGAATCTAACACAAATTTTCAGTCAATTGTAGATTCAAACACTCTTTTTCAAAATAAATTCAAAACAAGTGTTTTCAAAATTAATTTATCTTTTTCAAATTAAATCATGATCTTTCAAAATAATTCTATCTATTCAAAACCTGTCTCACAAAAACCCTTAAGGCTAACGTGATTGACGACTCTAGATTGGGTGAGACGGACTAGGTTGTGAAAATTAATTTAGGCTATTCCTGATTCTAATTGGATCCAAATCAACAAAACTCTTTATGTGTAGGAACATAATGATTTGGACCAATGGATGTTGGATAGCGGGTGCTCCAGACACATGACTGGGGATAAATTGAAATTCACCAAACTCAAATTCAAGAACCTAGGCTCAGTAGCATTTGAAAACAATGCTACACTCAAGGTGATTGGGTCAGGTAACATTGAACTTAAATCTGACTTTGTGATTAAGAAAGTTCTTTTGGTTGAAGAATTTAAATTTAACTTGCTTAGCATA
Source organism: Boesenbergia rotunda (assembly GCA_024364735.1). Taxonomy (NCBI): domain Eukaryota; kingdom Viridiplantae; phylum Streptophyta; class Magnoliopsida; order Zingiberales; family Zingiberaceae; genus Boesenbergia; species Boesenbergia rotunda. The sequence goes on along the minus strand of JAGFNQ010005864.1, from coordinate 47,509 downwards.
AGTCAATTGTGTGATACTAATTATGTAGTTACCTTTACCAACTCTAACTGCCGGATTAGAAACGTGCAAGACTCAGAAATCATGCATAAGGGGACTAGGAAAAATAATGTTTACACTATAAACCTACCACTAGTACCTAAATGCATGTTAACTCAGTTAGAACTATCAAATCTTTGGCATAGGAGATTAGGTCACACTAATTTGAGAATAATTTCAAAAATCACCCAACTTGACCTAATTAAAGGTATCCCTAAAATGAAGAACCATGAAAACCTGATATGTAAATCATGTAATCAAGGTAAACAAACCAGTTCTAGTCACAAGGTAATTCAATCTGATCTAACTCAAACTACACTTGAGCTCCTGTATCTTGACCTATTTGATTCACATGGAGCCAAGTCACTAAGCGGAAACCGGTACTGCTTAGTAATAGTTGATGATTACTCTAGGTTTACCTGGGTTAGGTTTCTAAAGACCAATGATGAAACCCTAAATCTAATTAATGATTTTTGTAAGTTAATTGAAAATCAAAACGATACCAAAATCAAAAGACTGAGGAGTGACCACGGGGGAGAGTTTGAAAATCAACGATTCGAGGAGTTTTGTAAGGTAAATGGGTATATACACAAATTTTCGTATCCTAGAACCCCCCCCCCCCAGCAAAATGGGATAGTTGAACGGAAAAATAGAACCCTACAGGAAGTCGCTAGGGCTATGCTCAATGAATTTAACCTAGCTAACCAATATTGGGGCAGAAGCAATTAGTACGGCTTGCTACATCCAAAATAGGATACTAATTAACAAACGTCATAATAAAATACCCTATGAATTATACTACCATAGACTTCCAAACCTACATTACCTAAGGGTCTTTGGGTGCAAAGTCCATATCCTAAACACCAAGGACTATCTAGGTAAACTCTAGTCTAAGTCAACCCCAGGCATCATCCTAGGATATTCAACAACAAGTAGATCCTATATGGTTTACAATAAACAAACTAAGAAAATTGAAGAAACAATAAATCTGATATTTGATGAAGAAAATAACTCAAAATCTGATAATCCAGATCTAAATTCATCAAATACTGATCATGAAGAAAATGAATATACTGCTGAACCATTAATTGAACCCCTAAATGAACTAAATATTGAACCAACCACTGAGACAATTGAACCAGCAATTGAACCAAACCAAGTAGTTGAACCAATCATTGAAGCAAACCGACCAGCCGGACCTGAGGCTGAACCAAGTTCCAGAAAAACTAAGAAACCCAGACTCAGTCACCCAACTGATCAAATTGTGGGTGATCGAACCTTAGGAGTTAGAACTAGGTCCGCCTATAGGAACCTTAGTCAGATTGCGATGATTTTAAAAATTAAACCTAAGACCATAGATGAAGCCTTACCTGATCCTGATTGGATCATAGCAATGCAAGAAGAGTTAGCCCAGTTTGAGAGGAACCAAGTCTAGGAACTAGTACCTAAACCTGAGCGCAAATCCATTATTGATACTAAGTGGGTTTTTAGAATCAAGCTAAATGATCAAGGAGTAATAGTAAGAAACAAAGTCCGCTTAGTAGTCAAAGGGTTCAGTCAAGTAGAAGGGTTAGATTATGACGAAACCTATGCCCCAGTAGCTAGACTTGAGTCCATTAGGATGTTGTTAGCCTTTGTATCCCATAAACGATTTAAGCTCTATCAAATGGATGTAAAGTCAGCTTTTCTAAATGGATTTATTTAGGAAGAAGTCTATGTAGGACAACCCCTGGTTTTGAGGACTTAGAAAGACTTGACCATGTTTACAAACTCACTAAAGCACTTTATAGACTAAAACAAGCACCTAGGGCCTTGTATGAACGCTTATCAACCTACCTAATTTCTAAAGAATTTAAACAAGGACAAATTGACTCAACCCTATTTATTAAAACCTTAGAAAAACAAATCTTTATTGCCCAAATCTACGTCGATGACATAATCTTTGGATCCACCAACTCAAACTTCCTAAAAGAATTTGTTAAAATAATGGAAAATGAATTTGAAATGAGCTTAGTTGGTGAGCTCAACTTCTTTCTAGGGTTACAAATTAAGCAAACTAGGGATGGAAACTATGTCCATCAATCCAAATATGCTAAGGAGTTAATAAAGAAATTTAAAATGGATAACTCTAAAAGCATAAGTACCCCCATGGCCACAAATGTAAAAATAGATAGTGACCCTGATGGTAAACCAGTAGACCTTAAACTTTATAGGAGTATGATTGGAAGTCTACTGTACCTTACAGCCAGCAGACCTGATATCCTCTTTGCCGTAGGAATGTGTGCTAGATACCAAACCTGTGCTAAGGAAACACACTTAGCAGCCCTAAAAAGAATACTAAGATATGTTAAGGGCACCCTAAATGTAGGGATTTGGTATCCTAGGACCTCAACCTTTGACTTGTTAGGATACTCTGATTCTGACTACGCTGGTTGTAAATTAGATAGAAAGAGCACAAGTGGAAGCTGTCAACTATTAGGAAATAGTCTAGTAAGTTGGTGCAGCAGAAAACAACACTGTGTAGCTCTATCCACAACTGAAGCTGAGTATGTAGCCTTAGGAGAGTGTGTAGCACAACTCTTATGGATGATGCACACTCTTAAGGACTTCCAGCTTAACTACACCCAAACTCAAGTCTACATTGACAATATAAGCTCAATCAATCTAACTAAGAACCCAATCCAACATTCCAGAACTAAACACATAGAAGTTAAACACCACTTTGTAAGAGATCATGTAGCCAGGGGTGAGATAGTCCTTAAGCATGTAGACTCAAAATCTAACATAGCTGACATATTCACCAAACCCCTACCTGAGTCTGAGTTCAGCTCACTAAGAAGGCAGTTAGGGTTATGCTTGGTAGAATAGGTTAACTCTACTTTTCTTTGTTTTAACGACTTTACTTGATTTTAAAATCAGTTTTTACTTAGTTTAAAAAAAAATTGGCATTTCAAAAATCAATTTTTCGACTTAGTTTTATTTAAAACTACCCCCTTCAAAACTAGGACTTTTTCTCAAATAGACTTAGCCTAGGCCCTAACCCTAGAACTACATGCACCTATAGATCTAGAAGCCAGCATCTCACAAGCACCTTAGGGTACTTTTGATTGATAACCTAGAATGGGTTGAGATGCTTAGGTCTTTGCCTTAATTCAAGATGCTTTAAGTCAGTGCATCTGCAGTAATTGGGGCACTAAATACAAATTAAACAGTAATCAGGTTAAGTGTCAAGTTTAGAAAATCTAACTTGAACAGAACACTTAACTTGACTAACCCTAGCGAAAACTACTGTTTATAACAGTTAGTGAGTAGCTAATTGGGTTAGACAGTACCCGACAGAGATATATCAAATTGATTTGGTCTAGTCTATATCTTGAATTGGTTCAATACAACACATTATTCTTTTACTATATCCTTGTACAATTTAGTTGTTCTATATTTGCTTTATTTTTTTTTATATATGGCAAAGGGGGAGAGAGTGGAAAGGAGAGAAGATTTGAAAATTAAAATTTTTTCAAAATTCAAAATTTTAAAATTTTCTTTATCCTTTCTTCAAAAAGTACTTAATTTAAAGTTGCCTTCAAAACCGTCTTTTTCAAAATTTCCAAGTACTTGACTTAAATTATTTTCAAAAATTTCTAAGTACTTGACTTAAATTATTTTCAAAAATTTCCAAGTACTTGACTTAAATTGTTTTCAAATATTTCCAAGTACTTGACTTAAATTGTTTTCAAAAATTTCCAAGTACTTGACTTAAATTGTTTTCAAAAATTTCCAAGTACTTGACTTAAACCATTTTTCAAAATTGTGTCAAAGTACTTGACCTAAGATATTTGTTATCTCTAAGTACTTATGTTCAAACTTCTCAAATAAAAAAAGTTTCTAAGTATAAACTTTCTAAAGTACTAAAGAGAGTGAAAGTTTGTTAAATCAAATTTCTTTAAATCTTCTATTGAAAAAATGTTCTAAGTGTTGAAAAATTAATTCCATCTTTAGACTTAGAAAATTTTCAAACCCCACGAATCTTTGAAAAACCTAGGGGGAGATTCCTTCCAGGGGGAGGAAACTAAACTAGTATTTTACCTGTTTCGATTAACTTAACTTTTTGAATCGGGTTGCCATAAATCAAAAAGGGGGAGATTGTTGGTGCAGGCAGCACCTAAGTCAAACCTGGGTTTTGATAATGGCAAAGGTTTCAAAAGTTAAGATATTATGTTGATCTAACATGTTCACTAAGTATACAGGAAAAGAAGCCCTAGGTACACTAGGCACGAAGTCCTGGTCGAGGACTGGGCACGAAGCCCTGGCAAGGAGCTGGGCACCGAAGACCTGCTCGGAAGGTGGGCACGAAGTCCTGGTCGAGGACTGGGCACGAAGCCCTGGCAAGGAGCTGGGCACCGAAGACCTTCTCGGAAGGTGGTCACGAAGTCCTGGTCGAGGACTGGGCACGAAGCCCTGGCAAGGAGCTGGGCACGAAGTCCTGGCAGGGAGCTGGGCACCGAAGACCTGCTCGGAAGGTGGGCACGAAGACCTGGTCAGGTGCATCGGGCAAAAGTCCAACCGGAGGAGCCGGTTGGCAAAAGGTAAACTCTCCTGAGAGGAGTAGGTGAGGACGCGTTCCCCGTCGAGGGAACAGTAGACGTCGGCTCGACCTAGGGCTCCATTTTGGAGACCCAAAGTCAGAACCAAGACAGCTACGGCTGTAGAATTCACTAACATTCTTGCTTTGTTTTGTGTGGTACTAACCCTGGATGCAGGACCGAAGGAATGAGTTTCTGCAGCTCAAAACACCCCAAAGGAGAGGGGCAGCAGCTGGGCAGGGCGCCCCGGAGGTCCCGGGCGCCCCCAAGGTGAAGGCAAGACAAACTGAGCAAGTAACACTTCGGAAGCTCACTGGGCCAGGCGCCCCCAGTGTCCCAGGTGCCCCGGGTCCAAGCCAACGAAGCAAATAGAGTTCAAGTCAGCGAGAAGCTAGCCGACCAAGTTAATTCGGGTGCCCCCTGCTTCATGGGCGCCCCCGTCAAACCTCGAGCCCGATCCTGGAGGGATAAAGGCTGACCGAGAAGTTTGCGGATCGAGTGACACGTGGAGGGCGCCCCCAGCGTCCCGGGCGCCCCCAGGTGCACTATATAAGGGGCTCGACCCCCAAGGCTTCTAACACAATCCTTCCAATGCCAATACGCTCTTTGACTCAAGCGCTCTGCTCTGGAAACCTTCCATCTCGAGATTCAAGCGCTGACGACGACCCTCTGCTCCGAAGTACAATCCACACCGGGCGTCGGTGACGAAGAGTTTAATTTATAGTTTACTGTACTACAATTGTAATATTTTTCTGTAAACATTTGCGCACATATAGAATTGCCCGCAGTAAACGGTCAACGACCGTGGGCCTAGGAGTAGGAGCCGACCGTGACTCCGAACCAAGTAAAATCGCTTGAGTTCTTGTGCTGTGTTTTCAATTCCGCTACGTATTCTCTTAATGTCGAATCCGAAAAGTTTTTTACGATATTCACCCCCCCCCCTCTATCGTATTCTCTCGATCCAACACACTCCGCTCTTCGGCTTCACCGGATACAGGGTACAACCGATGGGACAGATCTCCCTGTCTCTGTCGCTAGGTGATGACACGCTGCAGAGGACAAGGAGGACTTCCTTCATGGTTGTAGATGCTCCATCATCCTATAATGCCATCCTGGGGCGATCGTCGCTCTGCCTATTCCAGTCAGTGGTCTCAGTCTACCACCAGAAGATTAAGTTCCCGGCGGGCGAGCAGGTGGCCGAAGTTAAAGGAGATCAATTGGCTTCCCGGCAGTGCTATAGTAGGGAGGTCAAAATAGAAGACCACAAGAATCCTAGGACACATGAAGCATTGCAAATCGACCTAGCCAATCCCCGAGAAGAAGAAGGGCATAAAGAGGAACTCAGGGAAGTTGAAAGCGAAGAGGTCCAAATTCATCCTCAGCAAGCTGAAGGAATCACTAGAATTGTTGTGGATCTTATGCTAGAACTAAGAAATCATTTGACCAACTGCTTAATGGACCATTGGGATGTGTTTGCATGGGCTACTGAAGAGATCAAAGGAGTCTCCCCTGCCTTGGCCATGCATCGGTTGTATATAACCCCGGGAGCCTGGCCGGTAAAGTAGAGGCGAAGACACTTTGCACCAGAGCAAGACAAGATAATCAGGGAGAAAGTCGCAAAGTTGCTGAAAGTCGGACATATAAGAGAAGTTCAATTCCCGATCTAGCTGGTGAATGTTGTACTAGTCCCTAAGCCGGGGTAAATGGTGGGTCTGTATTGATTTTCTTGATTTAAATAAAGTATGCCCTAAAAACTATTACCCCTTGCCTCGTATTAATCAACTGGTGGATTCTACCTCTGGTTGTGATTTCATTTCAATGTTGGATGCATATCATGGATACCACCAGGTTCCCCTTGCTCAGGATGACCAAGAGAAGGCCAATTTCATGATGGTAGATGACACTTACTGCTACAATGTCATGTCGTTCGGGTTGAGCAATGCAGGGGCAACCTATCAGTGAATGATGGATAAGGTCTTTCGCCACCAAATCGGGAGGAACATTGAAGTATATGTAGATGATATCCTAGTCAAAACAGAGAAGGGGAAGGACATGATAGCTGACCCAGAGGAAACATTCGCCACCTTGAGGGCCAACAAGCTAAAACTAAACCCCGCTAAGTGTTTGTTTGGGGTGAAGAGTGGTCGGTTCCTCGGGTACATGGTGACGGAAAGGGAGATTGAGGCTAATTCGTAGAAAAGTGCAAGTCATTCTCAACATGTCATCCCCTCGTAATTTCAAAGATGTATAACGGCTAAATGGTAGAAGTACAGCTCTGTCCCAGTTCATCTCCAGATCTGCTGATATAACTTTGTCATTCTTCACAATTCTGAGGAAGGCTGTCATGTTCGATTGGGATGACCAATGTGAAAAAGCTTTTACAGATCTAAAATCATATCTCTTGGAACTCCCCATCCTATATAAGTTGCTGGAGGGAGAAACGTTATTTGTCTACCTATCCGCAGTTGAGCAAGTCGTGGGTTCTGCACTTATTCGAGAGGAGGGGTGATAGATTCTATTTTATTGATCATTTGAGTTGCTTAAATCCATGTTTGATCTATGTTTTTATTGTCAAAATTGTGAAATTGCCCTAGGTTTTAGAACTTATTCACATTTTGGACTTAATTGCAAATATGCAAGTTTTTGGATTATTTTGGCCACTAAATTCTTGATCTATTTTTGTAGGCATCAAGGTTCGAGGATCTAGAGCATATTGGGTCAAACTCGAGTCGGAAGTGACCCGGATCAGATTATCAAGATCACGATTAAATCTGGGCCGTTCGATTCGAAAGCGGCTAGATCTGAGCCATCCGGGATGATCTGAAGCCATCCGAGCTAGGGCTAGGGTTGATCAAGCACCCTGATCAAGATCTGAAGGTTTCACCACAATCAGAGCTCAATCAACCGTTGGATCAAGCTTGGAGGGCTCTAGAGCGTCCAATCACAGATAGAGTTGATCTGGACCGTCCGTTGCATATCTGGAGGATCCAAGCTACCACGAGGCAGATCCTGACCCCAGATCATCATCATAAAAATTTGGCTCAAATCAGACCAAGATCAGCCGTTGGATTGAAGCAAATCAATCAGGGTCGTCCATTGTTTCCTATTTAATCAGAAAATTGCCGCAGCCTTTCCCTATCGCGTCTTCGCCGCTACAGTGTCTCCTCCCCGTGTGTTCTTCGTGTTCTTGAGCTTTTCTCTCCATCAGAAGGCGTGATCACTCGATTCTTGATTCAGAGCTGGTGCTAGGTCGTCGAGGAAGCCATCAGTGGAGTTTTCGAATCAGATTTGCTCAATATGCAGTGCTGTTGAGAGGTTTCCGCAGTTCTGGTTACTTGGCATCTTTGGATCGGCTGGGATCGATTTCATCCAAACTGAGCTATCTAGAGGGGTTCCCTAGAGAGCTTAGATCATCATCCATTCATCTTCGCACACCAACGCAGCCGAATTGAAGATTCCGAGTGGAAATTTCAGAAATGAAGCAATCTGAACTTGATTCAATCGCAGATGGGTTTTCTCCACGATTTGCTGAGTTTGCGGGTCCGATTCTCTCCCTTGCTTGACAACCAAGGAGTACCTGAGCTGAAGAAGGAATCGAGGAGTAGTTTAGATGATAACTTTCCATTGTTTTGCTGTAGATTTCATTTCAGCCGAATTCCGCTCTGTTTTCTGAAATTTTCTGTAGTAGCAACTGTCGAGTTTGAATTTCTGAGTTGTTTAACTTAATTAGGTTTTAATTCTTAGAGATAATTAGTTTCAGAGCTTGTTTAGGTGACAATTAGATTAAATTTCAGATTAGTGCTTTAAGTGTGCTTGCGTATCAGTTTAGCTGTGGTGTGCCATTTGGTTTATGCATTTCTTTCAGTTCTGAGTTTATTTCAGATTGTTGCTTTCTGAGTTATCTCCTAGCTGTTTAGTTGTTAAACTTTGATCTAGCATTAGATAGGTAGTATGTTTAGTTAAGATAGCACTCAATTTAAGCTAGTTTGCCATTCTATTCCTTGCGTGCCAAACTTCTCTCTTGCGTGCCACCTGCCTTAGCCCTTCTTGCATTTGAATTTAGCTAGTTTTTGGTGGCATGTGATTGTGTTTGAATCAATAAGTTTACAAGTCACTCATTTATGAATTTTATTGGCAATGGTTGGTTTCCAAAAACTCTTTAGCTAGTTTAGTGAGTTGTTTGTTTTAGTTCTACATTTTGCATGCTAGTAGTTGTATCAAACTTGCTTGTTTCCGAAAACCACCATCATTGCTTTACTTCATGGCATAGCTTTTCTTTTGAGTTGTTGAAATCATAAATCAATTTTCCCACAAAAATTTTGTAAGTGCTTAATTAGGGCTCCATTAGTTGAGTTTTCCCTTTAGTACCAATTTTCTTGTTTAGTCATTAAATCAAGGTTTTTATTTTTCCATTGCAATTTCACTTTTATTTACACCCAAAAACCAAATTATTCACTTGAAACCCGAAACTCAAAAACGACACAAATATAAGTTCGAATCAAGCACGACAACTATCCCTGAGGAAAATACGACCTGTGGCCCCTATATTACATTTTCATATTCTGATTGTAAAAAGGGTTTCCAGTTATTCATTTACATCTAAATTTGAGGCCTACTTTTGTGACACATAGTTTGGGCCCGTCAAATTTTTGGCGCCGTTGCCGGGGAACTGTTAGTTGACTTGTTTGATTTTTCTTGTGCACTTATTTCATATCATTCTTGACTTACTTTTGTGCTTATTGTTATATCTTTGGATTTGATTTTATTTGATTTATCTTTTTATCTACTTTTACTGCGATTTGTTCTGTTTTTATGACCAGGTCTCTAGGTGCTGAATTAGAAGATTTCGATCCTGAGATTGAGAGGACTTTCAGAGTCAGGAGGAGTCAGGCCATTCTTTCTGAGACTACAGATATTCCTCCACTACAGACTATCAGCACTCACTCAGGCATTGACATGGCAGACCACCAGAGAACCATGAAGGAGCTGGCAGCACCTGACGCTGCATTTCAGTACTCCAGCATAGCATATCCAGAGCTGGGAGAAAGTTTTGAGTTAAGATCTGGGCTTATAAATTTGTTGCCAAAATTTCAGGGTTTATCTGGGGAGGATCCAAACAGACACTTGCACGAATTCCATGTGGTGTGCTCTACTATGAAGCCTCAGGGCATTTCTGAAGAAGACATCAAGCTGAGAGCTTTCCCTTTCACATTGACAGGAGCAGCCAAAGACTGGTTCTATTATCTGCCTACAGGACATGTGTCTAGTCGGATCGCCATGAAGAAGGCATTTTTGGAGAAGTATTTCCCAGCTTCCCGCACAGCTATAATCAGAAAAAGTATCTGTGGGATTCAGCAAGTGGTGGGCGAGACACTATATGATTATTGGGAAAGATTTAACAAATTGTGTTCAAGTTGCCCCCAGCATCAAATCAGTGAGCAATTATTGATTCAATATTTTTATGAAGGACTGCTGCAGACGGATAGAGTCTTGATAGATGCTGCAGCTGGAGGAGCCTTAGTGAACAAGTCACCAATGCAAGCTAGGGAGTTAATTTCTAACATGGCTGAGAATTCCCAACAATTTGGAGGCAGAGCCTTGAGCACCAGAGGAGTGGGTGAAGTTCAGGTAGTTCCCACTGATAACAAGGAGGTTAAGAATGCATTGATGGAGCTTGCCTCAGCTTTTAAGCAAATGGAATTAAAAATGGACAGACTTAGTGCTACTCCTTCAGTACCTCCACCTTCTAGTCAAGTGATAAGTGTGTGTGGCATTTGCTCTAGTCTAGAGCACACTTCAGACTCATGCCCCAATCTCCAACAGGACGAGACAGTAGCTGCATTAGTGAGAGGACAATTGCCAGCCAGAAACAATCCATATTCCTCCACTTATAACCCCGGTTGGAGGAATCATCCTAACTTGAGATATGGGAATGCTTTCTGCCAACAAGAGCCTCAAAATCAATCGTCACAGCAGCATCAACCGAACCTACAGCAGTCACAGCAACCTCAGAACAATCAGCAACAATTTCAGCCATCAAATCCGAGTTTTCAGCCTTCGTTTCAGCCTAATTCCCAACAATTTCAGCAACAATTCCAGGCATTTGAACCACAATTCCAGCAACCTTATCAAGGGCAGCAAGGCTTTCAATCGTTCCCAGCTTTCCAAGCTCCAAATCAACAAATTTTTCAGCCATCACAGCCCATGATTCAGAATTTTCAGCCCTACAATCAAGGGTTTCAAGGGCAGAATTTTCAACCTTCGCCACCAAATTTTCCAGCTCAAAATCAGAATTTTCAAGGTCACAACGCCCAGCAATGTTTCCAAGCATATCAGCCATTTGATCAGCCCTATCAACAGCCCTACCAGTCATCTTATCAGCCCCAAAATTCAAGTTTTCAACAAAATCAGCAATCAAAATTTCAGCCTTCTTCTTCTTCCTTTCAAGGTCACTCAAGAAGCTATTCTAACCAAGGAGGATATGGGAGCTCAAGTGGGGGAAATATGCCTCAACAGAGGGTTGATGATATGTTTCAACAGATAATGCAACAACAACAATCTTGGCAACAACAACAACAAGGTTGGCAACAAAACGTTGAGAGGCAATTAGGGCAATTGGCTAGTGGAATTAACCAAAATCAAGCTCAAGGATCAAGCCAACTTCCTTCCCAAACTGTTCCTAATCCAAAAGGGAATGTGAGCGCTATAACTTTGAGAAGTGGGAAGGTTACAACATCACCGAAGAGTCCAAGAGCAGAATTTTCAGGCAGCCGGACAGCAACTCCAAATTCGGCCACAAACAGCAGTGAAATGAGTTCAAATTCAGCTGATTCCGACCCTAGCCCGTTCCCAACTCAATCCTCAAGCAACCCTCCAAATTTGGTGGCAAACGGAGAAGAAATTGATGCCGAGACGCATGGGACAGCAGCTGCTACGCAGGGGACAGCACAGCAGAATTCAGCAGCTCAATTTTCGGCCAAAGTTGATGATTTTAGGGTTCCTTTACCCTTTCCACAGCAGAGAACACATGCCAAAAAGCAAATGGAGGAAGAGAAAGCCAAGGAATTCAATGAGTTAGTGGAGCTATTTAGCAAGGTGGAGATCAATGTACCTTTGTTGACCATGATCAAGCAGATTCCCAAGTATGCTAAGTTTTTGAAGGATCTTTGTATTCATAAAAAGAAACTCAAGGAAAATGAATTGGTCAGCTTTGGGAAGAACATCTCAGCACTTATCCACACTATTCCTCAGAAGTGTGAAGATCCAGGGGTATTCACCGTATCTTGTGAGATAGGGAGCACCATTTTCCACGACGCCATGTTAGATCTAGGAGCTTCAATAAATGTGATGCCCAAGTCAGTTTTTCAGATGCTTGGCATAGGCCCTTTACAGCCCACTGGGGTGGTGATACAGCTAGCAGATAGGAGTCAGACCCACCCAGCAGGTATGATTGAAGATGTCTTGGTGAAGGTAAAGGAGCTAATATTTCCTGCTGATTTCTATATTTTGGATATGGAGGGAGATTACTTGGCACACCGTTCTCCACTGATCTTAGGCAGGCCTTTTCTGAAGACGGCCAGAACGAAGATTGATGTACATGCCGGGACACTTTCTATGGAAATTGGAGACACGGTGGTACAGTTCAGCCTTTTCGATACTATGAAGCATCCGAGAGAGGATCACTCAATCATGAGCATGGATATTTTAGAGGAGCTGGCACAGACAGAGTTAGAGGCTAAGGGATTACTAGATGATTTTTCTGGGGGAGCTGTTGATTCAGAGGAGGCTGAGAGAGTATTGACTGCTGATACTGAGAATTTTTCAGAAGACATTTCAGACACACTTCCAGCTGGTGACATTTTTCTAGGTGTAGGGGATTGCACAGAGCCCCAAGGATCACCTATTTTTACTGATATTCAGAGTGTAGGGGATTGCACTAAGCCCCAGGGACCACTTATTTCTCCTGAAGAGGACCAGAGCGAATTGAAGCCATTACCAGGTCACTTAAAGTATGCATACCTAGGAGAGGAGCAGACTTTTCCTGTTATTATTGCACAGCATTTGGAGTCAGAACAAGAAGAAAAATTATTGCAAGTCCTGAGGCACTACAAAAAGGCAATTGGGTGGACACTATCAGATATACCAGGTATCAGCCCAGCTATCTGCATGCACAGGATCTTTTTAGAGGAAAATGTCAAACCTGTGAGGCAACCACAAAGGAGGCTCAACCCACTTATTTTGGATGTAGTAAAGAAAGAGGTGACTAGACTTCTACAGGCAGGTATTATTTACCCTATTTCTGACAGTCAGTGGGTTAGCCCTATTCATGTGGTGCCTAAGAAATCTGGAGTGACCGTGGTGGCAGATGAAAGTAATGAATTAGTACCCACCAGAGTCAAGAATTCCTGGAGAGTCTGCATTGATTACAGGAAACTCAACAAGGTCACAAGGAAAGATCACTTCCCTCTACCATTCATTGATCAGATGCTTGAGAGATTGGCAGGGAAGTCACACTACTGTTTCTTGGACGGATTTTCAGGCTATTTTCAGATTTGCATAGATCCAGAGGACCAGGAGAAGACCACCTTTACCTGCCCCTTTGGTACATTTGCCTATAGACGTATGCCCTTCGGACTCTGCAACGCACCCGGTACCTTTCAGAGATGTATGGTGAGTATATTCGGTGAGTTGCTAGAGGACTGCATGGAGGTATTTATGGATGATTTTTCAGTTTATGGCACGTCTTTTGATTCATGTTTGAATAACTTGTCTAGGGTTTTACATCGCTGTATTGAAACTAACCTTGTTCTTAATTTTGAGAAATGCCACTTCATGGTAGAGCATGGGATAGTTCTTGGACATATAGTCTCTCAGAAAGGTATTGAGGTAGATCCTGCTAAAATCAGTGTTATTTCTTCTTTATCTTACCCCGTATGCGTACGGGATATTCGAGCTTTTCTTGGACATGCAGGATTTTACCGCAGATTTATTAGAGACTTTAGCTTGATTGCTCGGCCCTTGACACGACTTCTGCAGAAGGATGTTGAGTTTCACTTCGATGAAAAATGCAAAGAAGCTTTTCATAGACTCAGGGAGGCTCTTACCTCAGCTCCTATTATTACATCACCTGACTGGTCTTTACCTTTTGAATTAATGTGTGATGCTTCTAATTTTGCAGTGGGAGCTGTATTAGCACAGAGGGTAGATGGAGCACCACATGTCATTTCCTATGCCTCCAAAACCCTAGATGCCGCCCAAGCCAACTACACCACGACTGAAAAGGAGCTTCTTTCCATTGTTTTTGCTTTAGATAGATTCAGATCATATTTATTGTGTTCTCATGTTGTTGTGTTTTCTGATCATGCAGCATTGAAGTACCTCCTGAAGAAACCAGATGCGAAGCCAAGGCTTATTAGATGGATGCTACTACTACAGGAGTTTGACTTGGAGATACGAGACAGGAGTGGCAAGGAGAATCTAGTAGCGGACCATTTGAGCAGATTGGAGGGAGATGGAGATCCCACGGCCATAGATGATGATTTCAGAGATGAGCAGCTTTTACAGCTGCATGGTGAGTCACCTTGGTATGCAGACTTAGTGAATTTTCTTGTAGCTCATGTTTTTCCTACACACTTTTCGAAAGCTCAAAAGGATAAATTTAAAAGTGATGCAAAATATTATGTGTGGGATGATCCTTACTTGTGGAAATTTTGTAGTGATCAAATCATTAGGAGATGTGTACCAAATCATGAGTTTCATTCTGTACTCACTTTTTGCCATTCTTCAGCATGTGGTGGGCATTTTGGACCACAAAGGACTGCTAGAAAAATATTAGAATGTGGATTGTACTGGCCCACCCTGTTTAGAGATTCATATAGGTTTTGTACATGTTGTGATAGATGTCAAAGAACAGGAAACATAAGTGCTAGAAATGAAATGCCTCAACAAGCTATTTTATTTTGTGAAATATTTGATGTGTGGGGTATAGATTTTATGGGACCATTTCCTGCTTCTTTTGGATTCTTGTACATTCTTTTAGCTGTTGATTATGTTTCAAAATGGGTGGAGGCCATTCCCACCAGGACTGATGATTCATCTGTGGTTGTTAGTTTTGTCAGGTCAAACATTTTTTGCAGGTTTGGTATTCCAAGAGCTATCATAAGTGACCAAGGATCCCACTTTTGCAATAAGCACATGAAGGCTCTTCTTAATAAGTACGGGGTATTACATAAGGTTTCTACTGCTTATCACCCCCAAACAAATGGACAAGCCGAGGTGTCGAATAGAGAAGTCAAATCCATTTTGGAAAAGACCGTGGGACCTCATAGGAAGGATTGGAGTAAAAGGCTTGAAGATGCTTTATGGGCATATCGCACCGCTTACAAGACACCCATTGGAATGTCACCTTATAGACTTGTATATGGGAAATCATGCCACTTACCTGTAGAGATTGAACATAAGGCGTACTGGGCAGTTAAAGCTTGCAATTTTGATGCTACTAAGGTGGGAGAAGAAAGGAAGTTGCAACTTCAAGAGCTTGAAGAAATCCGGTTGGAAGCATTTGAGAATTCAAGGATCTACAAGGAGAAGACTAAGAAATTTCATGACAAGCACATTGTGGACAAAGAATTTCAAATTGGTGACAAAGTGCTATTATACAAGTCAAGATTGAAATTGATAAGAGGTAAGTTGAGATCAAGGTGGGAAGGTCCATTCATTATAACTAATATTTTTCCCTATGGAGTTTTTGAAATTAGGGACGAAGCTAATGGATTGGTGTGGAAAATTAATGGCCACCGGCTTAAGAGGTATCTTGAAGAACTAAAGGAGCTAGAGGTGGAGGATGTGTACATTGAGGACGCTATCTACCCAACTTGAAAAGGGGAGTTCACTAAATTTTGCATTCATTTTTCTTTGTATATACCATTTCCTTACATTTTGCAAAAATAACTTCAAGTTTGCGTGAGCAAGAAGTTTTCTCAAGTAGATACTTTTAAGTTTCAAATAAATTCTTCAATGTAAATACCATGTCTTCTCACTTAGTACATTTTCATGGTTCTAGGAAATAAATGCTTAAGATACATGACATGAATAAATAGAATCATTGTAAATATTATGTCTTATGTTTTTAGCACTTTCCTTACATGAGTAGGAATAAATGTATCCCTTTAGATTTTCTTCATACCATATTAGAGTCTTTTGAAAATAAATTAAATTTGGTTGTCAAGACTTAGAATTTGAGTTCATAGATGAAATCTTGGATGCTTGAGTACGATTTTGGCTTTAGACTCTTAATTGAGGATTTGAGATGGATTATTTTACCTAGTGAGATTAGCCTTATTTGTGACACACATGTTATTGTGCTCTAGAACTTGCCTAGGTTCTCTCAAAACCATATTTCAATGATTGGATAACATCTATAGAGGCTAATCATTTTGTTTACCTTTTCAATTCAATTTTGGCAAAAATCATGTCTATTTTATTTATCTTTCCTTATTCCTAATCTCAACCCCAATCTTTCTATGGATTTGTTTGCTTGGGATGTTTTCTTGATACTATTTTGCCCGAGGCGGACAAAGATTTAAGTGTGGGGGAGTGAGTGACTAGTGATAGGGAAGCAATTTTTTATCAAGGAGCATCATCATTTCGAAAAAAAATTTTTTTGCCAAGTTGAAACCAAAAGGTGCCAAGTGAGTTGAATTTGAATTCCAAAAATGAGCAAAAGAATGGAAACAAATGCGGCATCTAGACTCTTGATTATAATTTGAAGATCCAAGCCATTACATGTGCCATTGAAGGAATAGATTCTTTAGATAGCATGTTTTGATCAAAAACGTTGTGGACTGCAGCTGGACTTTGCTATGAAGATCAGTAACATTTTGCTACAATCTGAATTGAAGCTGCAAGTGCTGAAAATCCATGAAAAGCTGCTGAAATTTCTGCATTCCTCCATGAAGCAATTTCGGCACAATGGTATCAATCTCAAACAGAATTGGAACTGATGAAGGAAGTCAGTAATGCAGTGCCGAATTGCCAATGTGAATTGGAACTAATTCTGATAAGAATTTTCGAGCTGAAAAATCTGAATTGAAGCAAAAGGATGGCTGCTGGAAATTGAGAAGTAGATCTTCGTCAGCTACAAGGAAGTCTGAAATGCAGCTATTCAACATCAGAGTGTCAGATTTGAAGTGAACAAGTTGAGACAAAGTCTAAATTCTGTGAGGAAACAAGCTGAATTTGCAGTTGAACTTAAGCTGGAATTATTTGCATCAATGCAGAAATGTTTGTGCCAAAAACAGTGTGCAGATAAATGATGAAAGCTGAACTGTTTTGAATTGAAACTAATGAAAGGTTACTACCAAAAGAACTGAAGCTTAAAGAAAAGAATCCTAGTGAATCCGGATTGAGATGGGTTGTATTGACAGGAATTGAATTGCAATGTCCATGCACAACAACAACAAGGTGGCTGAATTTTTGCCAATTAGGACAAGCTGAATATTAATGGAACATTAAGGGAAGGATTGAATGTGGAGCTGATCTAATCTGATCCAATGTTACAAGCTGAGTTTGAAGATAGCTGCAAGACTGCTGGCCACAAGCTGAGTTTTAAAATTCGCCAATACAGGGACAGAGCAAGAAAATTCAGATTTTGAGGGCTAGGACTGTGGTTGAGACTTGGCACAGATTAATATCAAGTGGAAACTGAATTTGGATGGAGTCAAGTAATGGAGTGCTGATCACAGAGTCTGCCGAGGGATGAATTCTAGGGCTGATGAATGAAGAAAACAAGCTGAAAAATCTGTGCCAAGTTCAAGTGTGCAGAAATTGGTCAACTTGGAGCTGCATTTCTTTGTGCCAAAGGTGCTGATCAGTCCAATTGAAGCTCACGGCAGTGATTAGTGATTGGAAGCTAGCTCTGATAAGGAAATGTAGCTGAACACAATTGGAGTTGGACAGATTGAAACAAATGCAACAGCAGAAAAAGAAACAAGTCAAATGGGGAAATGAAATTAAATTTTCTGGGCTGTGAATTCGGCATTGAGCTTACAAATGCATCAAAGTGATGAGTATATCAGCTGCAGGTCAGTTGATAGACACTACTCTATGCTGCTAATTGTTGATAAGAAATCAAAGAGTTTTGCAAGGTCTAAGAGAAGTGCCGTGGAGCTGAATTTTTGGTGCAAAACAGAATTTATGTGTGCAGAAATGAAGATATTATGAATTGAGTTAAAACTAATGAGGTTGCTGCAAAGTATGTTAAAAAGGACTCAAAACAAACCCACTCGAAGCCCAAGAGGTTTTGGAGAACAGCAAGTTGATATTTACGCTGATAATTCAGTTACGAAAGGAGGAAAATCAATGGAAAAACCAATGGCAGTTTGTACCAAATTGCAACCTAATTGAGTTTTTGAAGCTATAAATCAAGGCAGTAGGTGTAGGAATGTATCTGAAATTGTTAGGCACCTACACTATTGATCAAAGCCGAAAGAGATGTAGTTGATTGGATTTTTTTTTCAGTGCAAGAACAGAAAAAGAAAGAAAATTTGCAGAAAGTGAATGGCACACAGCTGGGATCAACCTTTTCATCTCAATTTGATGCTAACTGCCCCCAGAAAAATGCAGAAGTTTGCAAGGTATAAGAAGAACCAATGGATGCTAGAATCTGATGCAAGAAGATGCAAGGAAAAATTCGAAACAAGGGCTGATCAGAATAGAAAGTGAATAGGCTGAAATTGAACTTGTTGAGCAAATTTTTGAGTGGAATTCTTCAAGTGCTCAATTAATTTTTAGATGCCAACTGATATGAAGAAATTGGAGTTTTGCAAGATCTGAAAGGCTCCATTAGAAGATGAAAAGCAAAAAAAAAAAAAAAAGAGAAGGAAAACAGTTGAAAATAAAAAAATAAAAAAAAAGAGAGAACAAAAGGGCACAAAAATTGGAGTTGTTGGCATTATGATACTAGTGAAGATAACCTTATCCACGTTGAAGATTTGTTCCATCAATATTTTGATGTCATTAGAGAGAAAAGAAGGAAGAAAGAAAAAAAAAATCAGAGCAGAGAGAAGAGAAAGATCCAAATGGCACGCAAGGAGGAGACTTGGCACATTAGACTAAAGAAGAGTCCTTCATCCAAAGCAAAGAGATTAGTTAAGTTTAACTCCATCAAACTTGGGAATTCACTAGGGGACTGATAAGAGCAGCAAAGAGCATGGGAAACATCCTCAAGCACTCAAGTCTTCCACTTTACCAATTTTTCCATTTCCTTAGTTTTTATTTCACTCCTTACCATTTTCTATGTTTTTCTTTGTTTTTATAGATGTTGATCCTATTCATGATGAATGGTAGAGAGTAGATAATAAGCAAGCCTATGGTAGTGCAAGAAGCATGTGTGTTTGAGTGAGCTCCACTTCCATTAGCAACTTAGAATTTAAGGAGAGAGCCACCACTATTTTCCTGGAAAGGCTAGAGATTTAAATTCATCTCAATGACTCATGATAGATAAAAGGTCAAGTTGTTGATTTAAGGATAAGATAGTAATCCATAGAGCTTAGATTTATGAGAATTGGCAACCCTAGGTAATTTCTTTTCAATTGCTTCTAATTATGCTTAAGTAAATCTAGGGGATACATATTTATTGTTTTCGCGAGACGCTCAAGGCTAAGTGTGGGGGAGTTGATAGATTCTATTTTATTGATCATTTGAGTTGCTTAAATCCATGTTTGATCTATGTTTTTATTGTCAAAATTGTGAAATTGCCCTAGGTTTTAGAACTTATTCACATTTTGGACTTAATTGCAAATATGCAAGTTTTTGGATTATTTTGGCCACTAAATTCTTGATCTATTTTTGTAGGCATCAAGGTTCGAGGATCTAGAGCATATTGGGTCAAACTCGAGTCGGAAGTGACCCGGATCAGATTATCAAGATCACGATTAAATCTGGGCCGTTCGATTCGAAAGCGGCTAGATCTGAGCCATCCGGGATGATCTGAAGCCATCCGAGCTAGGGCTAGGGTTGATCAAGCACCCTGATCAAGATCTGAAGGTTTCACCACAATCAGAGCTCAATCAACCGTTGGATCAAGCTTGGAGGGCTCTAGAGCGTCCAATCACAGATAGAGTTGATCTGGACCATCCGTTGCATATCTAGAGGATCCAAGCTACCACGAGGCAGATCCTGACCCCAGATCATCATCATAAAAGTTTGGCTCAAATCAGACCAAGATCAGCCGTTGGATTGAAGCAAATCAATCAGGGTCGTCCATTGTTTCCTATTTAATCAGAAAATTGCCGCAGCCTTTCCCCCATCGCGTCTTCGCCGCTACAGTGTCTCCTCCCCATGTGTTCTTCGTGTTCTTGAGCTTTTCTCTCCATCAGAAGGCGTGATCCCTCGATTCTTGATTCAGAGCTGGTGCTAGGTCGTCGAGGAAGCCATCAGTGGAGTTTCCGGATCAGATTTGCTCAATATGCAGTGCTGTTGAGAGGTTTCCGCAGTTCTGGTTACTTGGCATCTTTGGATCGGCTGGGATCGATTTCATCCAAACTGAGCTATCTAGAGGGGTTCCCTAGAGAGCTTAGATCATCATCCATTCATCTTCGCACACCAACGCAGCCGAATTGAAGATTCCGAGTGGAAATTTCAGAAATGAAGCAATCTGAACTTGATTCAATCGCAGATGGGTTTTCTCCACGATTTGCTGAGTTTGCGGGTCCGATTCTCTCCCTTGCTTGACAACCAAGGAGTACCTGAGCTGAAGAAGGAATCGAGGAGTAGTTTAGATGATAACTTTTCATTGTTTTGCTGTAGATTTCATTTCAGCCGAATTCCACTCCGTTTTTTTGAAATTTTCTGTAGTAGCAACTGTCGAGTTTGAATTTCTGAGTTGTTTAACTTAATTAGGTTTTAATTCTTAGAGATAATTAGTTTCAGAGCTTGTTTAGGTGACAATTAGATTAAATTTTAGATTAGTGCTTTAATTGTGCTTGCGTATCAGTTTAGCTGTGGTGTGCCATTTGGTTTATGCATTTCTTTCAGTTCTGAGTTTATTTCAGATTGTTGCTTTCTGAGTTATCTCCTAGCTGTTTAGTTGTTAAACTTTGATCTAGCATTAGATAGGTAGTATGTTTAGTTAAGGTAGCACTCAATTTAAGCTAGTTTGCCATTCTATTCCTTGCGTGCCAAACTTCTTCTTGCGTGTCCTGTTACTTCTGAAAAATCCCAAATCAAGTTTTGAAATTTTCAGCTGCTGTTTGGAGCAAATTTTGTCAGATAAACATTAGATATTTCAGCTTAGTTGCTTAGCCTTTCGATAGGACTATCAGTTTAAGTTTGTTGTGTGTTTTGCATCAAAGCCATGCGCTGAATTTTGGAACTTCAATTCTGAATTTCTGTTTGTTTAATTTCTGAATTTTTGCTTAATAAGTCTTGATTTAGCTCTGAATTCCTGGCCTCAAGCTTGCTTAATCTTTCTTAATATCTTTGTTTCCCAATCGAACCAATCAGTTTTAAAAAGAAAAGAAAAGTTGAGTTGAAAGATCACTTTTTCCTTGAGTTAGAGCTAGTTTTTGGCACAAGGACTTCTCTCTTGCGTGCCACCTGCCTTAGCCCTTCTTGCATTTGAATTTAGCTAGTTTTTGGTGGCATGTGATTGTGTTTGAATCAATAAGTTTACAAGTCACTCATTTATGAATTTTATTGGCAATGGTTGGTTTCCAAAAACTCTTTAGCTAGTTTAGTGAGTTGTTTGTTTTAGTTCTACATTTTGCATGCTAGTAGTTGTATCAAACTTGCTTGTTTCTGAAAACCACCATCATTGCTTTACTTCATTGCATAGCTTTTCTTTTGAGTTGTTGAAATCAGAAATCAATTTTCCCACAAAAATTTTGTAAGTGCTTAATTAGGGCTCCATTAGTTGAGTTTTCCCTTTAGTACCAATTTTCTTGTTTAGTCATTAAATCAAGGTTTTTATTTTTCCATTGCAATTTCACTTTTATTTACACCCAAAAACCAAATTATTCACTTGAAACCCGAAACTCAAAAATGACACAAATACAAGTTCGAATCAAGCACGACAACTATCCCTGAGGAAAATACGACCTGTGGCCCCTATATTACATTTTCATATTCTAATTGTAAAAAGGGTTTCCAGTTATTCATTTACATCTAAATTTAAGGCCTACTTTTGTGACACATAGTTTGGGCCCGTCACCCTTCATCTTCTTCTAAGCTTTAACCAATATCCACTTCATTCCCTCATAACATTCCCTTGCTAGATGAGTTAGTTAGAGCATACATGGTTGTACAAGAGGTCTAAGGTTCAATCCTTGGTAGATGCACAATTTTTTCCCACTTATTTTATTTTATTTTCCTAGTATTTTCAAAAATCCCTTAAAAATTCTCCCATAATTATGTTAATATTTCTCATTAAAATCCCTTTATATTTATATTAATTTTTCACCTAAAATCCATCAATAATTTTGGTACTAAAAAGCCCATATAAGGGCCATTAGTGCCCTTTTTCCCAATTTAAATGAGAAAACATGGATTTTCTAGGCCAAAGTTCGCATTAATATTTCTAGGTTCCTCAGAAAATTATCTAGACGTGCTTAATATTTTAAGAACATATTAAGAGAATTTTCTGGGTTGTTACAATCGCCCATACCTCGTGAAAGTTCGTCCTCGAACTTAGAATAACTCCGGGTACTTGCACCTCATCTCGTCCTCGCGTTCCCAGGTAGCTTCCTCGAACCGTTGACTTTGCCATAAGACCTTGACTAAGGGTACCTCCTTACTTCTCAGCTTCTTGACTTCCCTATCCAAAATCTAGATGGGTCTGCTCTCATAACTTAGGTCCTCTTGCACTTGCACTGTCTGCGGCTCGATCACTTGGTCCATATTTGGGATACACTTTTTAAGCAGGGACACATGGAATACGTTATGGATAGCTGACATCTCTGGAGGCAGCTCTAACTCATATGCCACTTTACCGACTCTTTTTAGAATCAGGTATGGCCCCACATAGCGCGGACTTAGTTTTCCTTTCTTCCCAAATCTTGTCACCCCCTTCATAGGAGCCACTTTGAGAAACACCCAATCTCCAGCATTAAACTCCAGGGGTCTACGCCGGACATCGGCATTGTAACACCCACTTTTTTTTTTCCTAAGCGGCATTACGTTAACATTCCTAGGGCATGTAGACATCATAATGCAGCGGAAACCTTTAACTTACTCCTACATGCACTTACTACCATTTCTAGCATCATAACATAGGAACTTAGCATAGTAACTTTATACTTAACATCATATCATACTTAGCATCATGTCATTCGTAGCATCATGTCATACTTAGCATCATGTCATAGAGTCATACTCAAGCACATAATAGTAAAGGTAAAGTTCTATCATAAAACGAGCAACCATATCGCTCCTTGGCCAAGTCACTATCACACACATTCTTTGATGCCCTCCTGCTGCTTCCTTACTGTCCCTTTGCATGATCTGCGGTATAAGAAAACAAGATTATAAGCACACAGGCTTAGTAAGACTCTTTCCTACTCACGAAAACCATTCATCATTCAATCATGAGCATATAAGACATTAGCATACTTAGTGCTTTACTTAGAACATAAGCCTTTTCATCACTTAGCACACCTTCGTCATGACATAAGCATAACTTCATCACATTCATAGCATGGCATAAACATATCCATAAGAACATTCATGGCATGACACGATACTTGGCATAGACATAAACATCGTAAACCTTCATAGCATGACATAGTGCTTGGTGTAAACATAGACATAATACACATAATCTCATAAACATTCTTAGCATGACATAAACCTAAATAAAATCATGGCGTCCTAACTCAGCTTAACATAATTAAATCATGGCATCATGAATTATTATGGACATAATTAAAATCATGACATTCTAACTTAGCATAAATATAATTAAATCATGGCATCCTAAACTAGCATGAACATAAATAAATCATGGCATTCTAACTTAACATAAAACTAGTTAAATCATGGCATCCTAACTAGCATGTACATAAATAAATCATGGCATTCTAACTTAACATAAAACTAGTTAAATCATGGCATCCTAACTAGCATGTACATAAATAAAGCATGGCATCCTAAACTAGCATGAACATAAGTAAATCATGGCATTCTAGACTAGCATGAACACAATCAAATCATAGCATCATATATTAACACGAAACATAAACAAAATCATTTGCATAAACATACCTTGCATGAACTTACTTTGCGTAATATTCTCATCATAAATATAATGCATAACATGGATGGATGCATGTGGCAATTGCATATATATATATATATATAGATGCTTAATCTTTAAAAACATGCTTTTAAAATATCATAACATTCATTGGGCCCTGGCTTGTACCACATTCATTCATCATATGCGCGCATCCCTAAGTAAATACGAGGTAGCTAATCTCGACCTACTAGGGTAAGGACAGCTTCATCGGTAGTCCCGAACCGTAAGGACAGCATCATCGGTAGTCCCGAACCGTGGACAGCATCATCGGTAGTCCAGAACAGTGGACCTTACTTAGGTTCGGTACAAGCCCATAAAATAAAATATAATGCTTTCACATGCTTTCCATTCATCATCATTCATTAATCATACTTGTCATTCATCATCATTCATTCATCATACTTGTCATTCATCATCATTCATTCATCATACTTAACATCATCGTTATGCCCTAAAGGCATGTACTTTAACCTCATTCGTAAGACATGGCATACTTACATCTTATTCATAAAACATGGCATATCCTTCATAAACATGGCATATCATTCATAAACATGGCATATCATTCATAAGACATGGCATACTTACATATTATTCACAAATCATGACACATGTCTAAACATCTATGACTTAACATATAATTCATGACATACAAACAAGGGTTTAGTTAACATAGAACTTCTTCCATCTTACTAAGCATCTTTGGAGATTTAACCCAACCCTAGCCTGAGGTTATGTCCTTGGCCGAAAGTCCCCAAGGAACCCTAGGTCCATGAAACTTCACATAACCTCCCAACTAACATCCCATACATACATACTAGGCCATAGGGAACATTTAATCCCATACTTAAGGCCAACCCTAATCCTTTGACCCAACTCTTGCTCTTGGCCGAAACTTCAAGGCCATGGGGGCATGGAAAAATTTCCAATAAAACCCCAAATCAATTGCTTAACCACCAACCCTACCTTACCATAGGGCCATTGGGACCCTTACTTGAAATAAGCCCTAACTTCCCACCCTATTAGGGTTCTTGCCCGAAACCTATAAGGTCTCAAAGCTATGTGAAACATTCACCTAATCACCCTCCATCTCTCTTATATCATGTTAATACATCAAACACATGCTTGGGGTTTTAGACCCAACTCCACCCATGAGGTCTTGTTGTTGGCCGAAACCCTAGGGTATCCTAGGGTGCCCCATAAATTCCCAAAAATTATATTTAATTCCTAAACCTCATAAGAGAACATTATACAACATTATAAAGATTTTTAGCATCATTTTTGAACCCTAAACCATGGTGGCCGAAACCCATAGGGTCTCTAGGGTGTTGATTTGTTTCTTTCATGTTGGCCGAAACCCTAGGGTGTCCTAGGGTACTCCAAAAATTCCCAGAAATTATAGTTAACCTCTAAACATCATAAGGGAACATTAAAAAACATTATAAAGATTTTTGGCATGATTATAGACTTTAAAATCATGGTGGCCGAAACCCTCAATCCTAGGGTTCTTGGTTTTGCTTCTTTCATGTTGGCCGAAACCTTAAGGTGTCTTAGGGTACTCCAAAAATTCACAAAAATTATACTTAACCTCTACACATCATAAGGGAACATTAAATAACATTATCATGATTTTTAGCATAATTATAGACCTGCAAATCATGGTGGCGGAAACCCTTAAACATGAGGGTCTTGGTTTTCTTTCCTTTCAACATCAAATTCGAAAACCAACCACTATATCATACTAAAAATCATAAAAATCAGAGGGAACTATTATACCACAGGTGAGGGAGTCTGACCTTGGGTTTCTTGATTTTTTGAACCTTGGAAGAGAAGAAAATGGTAAGATCTTTGGACCCTTGAACACCCTTGTCCTTGTATCCTTGGAAGACCCCTTAGATCTTGGAGATGAGACCTTGGTGGAAGTTTTTCCAAGGGGAAAACCTCTTCTTGGTGCTCGGCAAGAATGAGGGGAGGAAGGGATTTGAATATGCAAGTAATGGGAAGAAGAGGTAACTCCCAAAACCCCCCTTTAATAGCCCATTAAGAAGGTAAATGAAGAGTCTCTCCATGACTCTTCATCTTCTTCTTAATCTTAACTTACATCCACTTCATTTCCTCATAGAAATCCCTTGCTAGGTGAGTTGGTTAAGGCTTACATGGTTGTACAAGAGGTCCAAGGTTCAATCCTTGGCTCATGCACCTTTATTTTTATTTTATTTATTTTATTATTTTTATTCCCTAAATTCCGAAAATCCCCCCTAAAATACCCCATAATTATGCCAATATTCTTAAATAAAATTCTTTTATATTTATATTAATTTTACCTAATTTATATTAATTTTACCTAATTAATCCCCATTTTTGGAGCCCATTTAAAGCTCATTAGTACCTAGTTTTTCTCAATTTAAATGAGAAAACATGGATTTCTAGGCCCAATTTTACATAATTATTTCTGGGCCCCTCGAAAAATTATCTAGACATGCTCAATATTTTAAGAAAATATTAAGAGAATTTTTCGGGTCGTTACAGACATAACTCTTCCGCCGGCTCTGGGCAGCTTCTATCCGTCGTCGAATATTCTGTATAGCTCGGGTGGTGTCGTCGATGAGATCCGTCGTGAGCCCCATCGCCTTCTTTTCACCACCTTCGTATCAACAGATCGGAGACCTACATCTCCTCCCATACAAAGCTTCATAAGGTGCCATTCCGATAGTAGCTTGGTAGCTATTATTGTAAGCGAATTCCGCTAAACATAGATATCGGCACCAACTCCCTTTGAAGTCCAGGGCACAAGCTTGCAACATATCTTCTAGTACTTGATTCACCCGTTCAGGTTTCCCGTCTGTCTGAGGGTGACAAGCGTTGCTGAATCGTAGTTTAGTATCGAGAGACTTCTAGACGCACTCCCAAAAATGTGAGGTGAAGCGACCATCCCTATCTGAGATGATGGTCTTGGGAACTCCATAAGGTCTGATTATCTCCTTAGCATATAATTTTGAGCTAGTGTCATTAATAGCCCTATGATGTAATTATATGCATATATCATAATTATATAGTTATTATAATTATGGGTAAACCTAATAATAGTATGCTTCCGAAATATTAGTTCATCACATGAGCTATGAATTATATTAGTTAATGGTTATTATATGATAAGTGAGATCATATTTATTGTATTACAATGAAATAACTTAAGGTAATCTTATATATTATATATATGATAATAGTGAAACATACGTTGATAATTCTAACATTTATAATTAGTATGAAAATATAGTGGACCCATAATCTATAATAAGTGTTAATATAATTAGGACATTACCCTATGTGTGTCATTTTAGGTTATACCGTATGAGTTATACCATTACTTATATTAGTGTTAGTATAATGGAACTAATACTATACGCTAACATAGGTGAGAGTGTTAGTATAATGGAACTAATTATCTAGACGTGCTTTATATTAAGAGAATTTTCCGGGTCATTACACAAGGAGAAGGAAAAGGTGGTTTTTGGTGGCTTCGTTTCTGTTGGGGCCTTATCATTTAGCTAGAGGGGGGGGTGTAAATAGCTGCTTTTCGATTTTCTTCCTATACGTGTTAGCAAGCGCAAGCGGAAAACTTATATAAACTAAAATAATGCTAACACCAAACCTTTACGTGGTTCGAAGATGATACTCCTACTCCACGACTGTCCATAAGGTGGGCGATCTCGATCCATCGGTGGATGACTCCCCAGAAGACCTCCGGCTAGCTCTTGTCACTCCTTGTGGGTGGAGAAACCTTGCCACAATCTCATGACAACTTCTGAGCACTTGTAGGCTACTAATAGGCTTACCCAAGCTTGTTTCGCCAAAGAGACTCAACCAAAAACGAGCTCTCTTAAATAGTGCTCGATGCTGAAAAGACCGTTACCAGTCGATTGGTGCTAACACCAGTCGACTGGTCCTCTTGAATTCGAATGTCACAGACCGACGCTTCGAATTCTAGTCGACATCAGTCGACTGATCTTTTTGTGCACTACATCAGTCGACTGATCCAAGCATTAGTCGACTGCCAACTCCCTAAACCTAGGGGTTCCCTTCTCGAGTACAATTCCCTCAACACTCGAACCCTCACGACTTAGCTGACTCCTCATCCAACAACCTCGACCTGTTGCCTTCAAGCATTCTTCAACTTTGGTTCTCGTCCCTCGGATACATGCAAGTCCATGACTCGTCTTCCCATGCCATCCTTCGCGTATGCCTCAAAGTTCGCTTCCCTCGGCTCATCGTCCCTGCTTTGTCCACGACCCCTTGGATGCATGTAAGCCCACGGCTCATCTCCCCATGCCATCCTTCATTGGACCTGAAGACGTCCAACTAAGTCTATGTGTATCCTACAAACCTGCACATCAAATACACATATTAGATCAACATGAAACCCTAACTTAATCATATTGACACACACATCAAAACTCATGATCCACTCGATCACACTTGGGTCGGTTGCACCAACAGTTTCTTGGAAGACCATCACCCACACGATATCCAAGAAGAGGATAGGAATACAATAGAAGATCAAGAGGTAAACAAGAGGTATAAATCTTGTTTCTTGTTCTACTTTAACTATTGTTTTCTTATTTGTCATGGACCCTGAAATCAAACACAAAAACCAGCTATCTAATTCGTCATCTATTCCACGGCTATTTGATTAAGGAGGTTGAATTTCTTGAACAACACGTTTGTTCAAGCGATCACTCAATCGAATAGTACAATGATGAAAATGGTTGTTCGGAAAGGTTCTTTCCATCCGGATTTATTTTAATTAATAAAATTTTAATCCGAGGATATGGAGAGGATCGATCCGAATGGGAAATCAATAATTGGTATCAGAGCCATGGTTTTCGGTTTTGTGTGTTTTGGATTCGGTTACATTCATGCATTTTTCATATATAATTTTATGTCGGATAATAGTAGGATGTGCGTAGGCTAACTCTTTGGTTGCAGGCATAAGATCCAACTATTATGACTTTGTGATTGTATGTGATTGTGTGTGTGTGATTGTAATAATTTATTGAATCCTTGGGGTCGACGAGGCTATTAGTATTTAATTTTTGTAATTAAATATGACATTGTTAGCCACTTGTTTTAATTTACTTTTGATCTAGATTTGTTGTACACTCCTTCGTGGATTTGTTGTACACTCCTTCGTGGAGTATAGGATCGATGGTTGTAAATTAAAATAATTTTTTATCTCGGCTCGGATCTTCTTCAAGTAAGCTTGCACATGGGGAAGAAAGGTGGAGACCAGGTGGCGACACGATTGGAGAACAAAAGCCATAATAGTTGAAAAATTAGTTTTTCATATTTATTGCTTATTGTTTGATATGCTTGTTGTGCATGCTTGGAAAATTCCTCAATTTTAAATTACTAAGTGGGAGAGGGAATCTTTGAGTCCCGCGGTCTCCATTACTAATTCGATAAGTGATGCGAACAAACTTCCGCATTGGCTCTGAGTGTCTTCCTCTGTTGGGGCAATCGGCCCAAGTATGGTCGAGAAGATCATGGTTTTGATGTGTGTGTCAATATGGTTAAGGTTAGGGTGTTATATTATTTTGATATGTGTGAATAAGTCTTGCAGGACTTGGTGAGTCACACGTGGAGGACAAATCGAGGGACAAGAGTCGAGGGAAGAGAACTCCAAGGGAAAGCCGGGAAGTGGACTTTAAAGGACACACGTGAAGGGTGGCATGGAGGCAAGCCAAGGGCTTGCGTGCGCATCTGAGGGATGATAGCCGATGGAAGAGGACTTCAAGGGGCAAGCCAAGGGAGTATACTTGAAGGCACACGTGAAGGAGGGTCGTCGGAGTGAGGAAGAGTGCGTGTAAGCTGGGCAGTCGACTGGGGGAAAATCGATCGACTGCCAGAACTTTCCGAGACATCAGTCGACTGCCCATGGGACAGTCGACTGGTATCCCCGAAAAACTAGCCGTTGGCTAGCTACTTGGGTAGGACCAGTCGACTGCCCCAGGGGCAGTCGACTGGTATCGTGCTGGATAACTTTTGGAGTTGTCCTTTACTCTATTTAAAGGGTGACTTTTGGGCAAGGTAAAGGTATGGTTCTTGAGGGTACCAAGGTGTTGTTTGTGCTCAAACTCTCCAGCTCTTCCTCTCAATCTTAATTCCATCTTGTAAAGAGGACGAGGGCAACCTTGTGAAGGTTTTCTCCACCTTGAACGAGGTTTTTCATAGTGGAGCTTGTGTTGCGTGTGGATCCTTGGATTAGTCACATCTCTGAGGTGGATACCAAGTAAACAAAGGTGTTAACATTCTTCTTATAATTTTTATTGTTTTATTTGTGTTTGGCTAACAAGTTTTGTAGAGAAAATCGAAAGCAACTATTCACCCCCCCTCTAGTTGGGTGCCACGATCTAATAAGTGGTATCAGAGCCGGTTCATTTTGGAAGAACTAACCGTCCACCGGAGCATCAAGGAAAATGGCGTTCAAGAGGGTTATAGCACCGCGAGGCCACCTTTCTTCAACGACAATGATTTCGCCTATTGGAAAGGTAGGATGGAGTACTATCTCATGAACGATATTGAGAATTGGTATAGTATTGTAGATGGTTTCAATGCACCCGTAAATGAAAGAGGAGAGCTGCTACCAATGAGGAATTGGACAAAGGAGATGATCAAGAAGGCGCAAGCCAATGCGAAGGCTACAACAACACTTCAATGTGGATTATCAAAAGAGCAATTGAACAAGGTTGGGCCTTTCAAGACCACGAAGGAGCTTTGGGAGAAGCTCATTGAGCTCAATGAAGGGTCAAATGAGTCAAGGAGGGCTAAGAATGATGTCTTGGTGGCACAACTCCAATCACTCACAATGAAGGTCAATGAAACGGTAAGTCAACTACATAGAAGGGTCAAAGAAATAATCAACGAACTCTATATCATTGGTGAGAAGGTTGAAAATAGAGATATTGTGAGGTATGTACTCCAATCATTTCCTAGGACTACTTTGTGGGCATTAATGATTGATGCCTACAAAGTTTCTAGGGATCTCTCTACGGTAAAATTAGATGATCTATTTTGTGAATTCGAGTTACATGAGCAAGATAACATTTCTACTAAAGAGAAAGGTGTAGCATTTGTTGTAGAAAAGGAAAAGAAGAAGAAAAAGGAAAAGAAGAAGGTCATCTACTCATCATCATCCGACTCGGAGGAATCTAGTGCCTCCCTAGATAGCGACCAAGAAGCCTACATGGTAAGGAAAATGCGAAAAGCTTTTAAAAGTTTTTCTAATAAATCTCATGGTAGGAAAAGTTCAAGGAGTAAGAGCAAAGGAAAGGAAATTATTTGCTACAATTGCCATCAAGAGGGGCATATGAAGAATGAATGCCCAAAATTAAAGAAAAGAGAAGAAAAGAAGGAGAAGAAGAAGAAGGGTGAGAAGAAGAAATCCAAGGGAAAAGAAAAGAGTGTCACAAGTCTCAAAGCTACTTGGGATGATCCATCTTCATTGGAGGAAGACGAAGATCATGTGTCACACATCGCATTAAGGGGAGTGGACAACTTGGAGTCATCCGAAGATGAAAGGGAGTCAAGTGATGAGGAACAAGGGAGTTCAAGTGAAGGTGAAGGCTCATCATCGGAATCCGATGTGTCGGTGAAGGTGAAGGAAGCCTCAAAAATGTGGATAGTGGATAGCGGGTGTTCAAGGCATATAACCAGGGATGTAAGCAAATTCTCCACCATTAGCTATCTAAGAGAAGGAACGGTGTCATTCAGAAATAGTGGGAAACTCAAAATAATAGGTAGGGGCACCATTGAGGTATCTCCTACAATCACAATTCATAAAGTACTTTTAATTAAGGATATGGAGTTTAATTTGCTTAGTGTGAGTCAACTTTGTGATGCCGGATATAGGGTTGAGTTTAATGCAAGAAAATGCTTAATTAGACAAAACGGCTCCGAAAATATCATGTTAGAAGGATATAGAGAAGCGAAACTTTATTATCTTAATCTTTCTTATGCTTCTAATATTTCTTCTAAGTGTTTCAGATCCAAAGAAGAAGAAGGATGGTTGTGGCATCGGTGGCTTGGTCACGTTAATATGAAGACCATTGCAAAAATTGCTAAGATGGAGTTGGTGAAGGGGCTCCCAATGATCAAGTATGAAAAGAACAAGATGTGTGATGCATACCAAGAGGGTAAGCAATCTAAATCATCACACAAAGGCAAAATCTTAACTAGCACTTCTTTGCCTTTAGAGTTATTACATTTGGATTTATTTGATTGCCATGGTACACAGTCAATAGTAGGAAGTAAATATTGTTTGGTAATTATAGATGACTTTTCTAGATATATATGGGTGTATTTCATGAAACATAAGGATGATACTTTAGAGATATTTGTAGGATTTAGTAAACGGGTTGAGAATGAGAAACACCTCAAGATCAACCGAATTAGGAGTGACCATGGTGGGGAGTTTGAAAATTCAAACTCTCACATTTTTGTCTAGAAAATGGGTATAAACATGAATTTTCATGTCCAAGAACCCCTCAACAAAATGGTGTAGTAGAAAGAAAGAATAGAGATTTATAAGAAGCCGCTAGGACCATGCTTAATGCCTATTCTCTACCTAGCTATTTTTTGGCGGAAGCGGTGAATACCGCTTGCTACATCCAAAACCAGGTCTTAATTCATAGGTTTTTAGGAAAAACTCTATTTGAGTTGTGGAATGGGAGAATTCCACAAATTCACTATTTTAGGATTTTTGGGGTGTAAGGTCTACATTTTAAACACTAAGGATGATTTGAGAAAATTTGAATCTAAGGTGGATGAGGGGATCTTGGTTAAATACTCATCGACTAGTAGGGGATATAGTGTATAACAAAAGAACCAAGGTGATTGAGGAGTCATCCAATGTAGATTTTGATGAGTCTACAAGCACTTATCCTAGAAAATCTTCTATTGATAAGGACATAGAAGAAAGTCAACCCCTTACCCAAGAGGTTCAAGACATACATTTAGAGGGTATTGATCAAGGGGGAGGGAGAAGTACATTATGTTGGGACCGGGTGCATGTTGACAAGGATACAGGTTCGTAAAATTTTAAAATTTTACGTGCAGCGGAAGAATTAGCATAAAATAATTTCTCAAATTATTTTTAACCACGTATCTAGCTGCAACCTTATGATGTGTGGACATGATCATAAATTAAAACTTTGCGGAAAAGTAAACTAATTTACTTAGTACCTCGCGTAACTCGAAGTAAGGGACGAGATCCAACCGTAGCGTCCCTTGGAAGCTCCGCCTCTATTCGCGTCCAGCCGAGTTCTCTTCGGGATGACTTCGCAAAGTCACGAGTTTTGTGCCGACGAGAACTACTAGATTCTCTAAAGGCACAACTAGAAGATCAAGAGAGAAGAAAGGAAACTAACCACCAAGAAACGGAATCTAAATTCCGGGAAGGAAGGAGTTGCGATCCACTTCTTCTTCTTCTTCTTTGGCTCCTCCTTGGTGGATGTTGCTCACGCCAATCCCCTGGAAGGGGAGGAAGTGGGCGCTGGCCCTAAGGGAAGAAGTGGGCGCCGACCCTAAGGAAGAAGATGGGTGCCGGCCCTAAGGGAAGAGAGGGAGAGAATAAGGGAGAGAGAGAGAGCGAGAGAATTAATCTCTTGATTAATTCTATTAAGAAATTCAAGCCTAGCCTTGGTTCCTTTTTATAGTAGCCTCTCCCTTGCTAAGTCTCCCCTTTAACGAAATTAACGGAATAAATTTTCATAAGAAATTTATCTTATAAATTTTCTTATGAATTATTCCGTTATGCCAAGTTTTATTATAACTAACTTTATAATAAAACAAATACATCTCTCCTTTTATTATGGAATAAATTTTCATAAAATTTATTATATAAATTTTCTTATCATGGAAAAATCAATTCATAATTGATTTTATAAAATAACATTAAACCATTTAAAGTTTATTTTAATCTCCATAAAAAGAATAAATTTATTATATAAATTTTTCTTATCATGGAAAAATCAATTCATAATTGATTATATAAAATAAACCAATCCATGGTTCATTTTAATTTTCATAAAAAGAACAAATTTATATAATTTTTTCTTATCATGAAAAAATCAATTCATAATTGATTTTATAAAATAAAAATAAACCATTTAAAGTTTATTTTAATTTCTATGAAAATAAATTTATTTATCCATAATTTTATAAAATAAATCGCGCTTGATTTATTTTATAATTTAAACCAATTAAATTGGTTTCTCTCCTTTTGGTGGCCGGCCAAACCAAAGAGGGTGGGCACCCTCTTTGGCCGGCCACTCCAAGCCCTTCCCTCGCGAATTAAACTTATTTAATTCGCCTAATAAGCCTTCAAAAGACTTAGCCATTTTAAGCTTCCGTTGCGCCTCTGATAAATTCAGATTCGACTTATTTCTCTTGATCGGAAAATCCAATTTTCAACTTGTTTTAAATCCCTCGGATTACTCGTAGTGCGTGTGACTAAATAGGCTTTCGATTTATGTTGGTCGTCTATAATCAACCAATTATAGAACGATCATGAGTGGCACCTAGTAGTACATCATGACCCCCAATTAATCGAAAGATCAACGGTTGACCTCAGAAATAATTCTGAAACCCTTCAGCAGCTCTAATGAATCGTGCCTCATTCCCTTCACCATCTTATACCCACTTGGTTCAGGACATGGTCTGTTTGTGTCAGTCCCCACTAGACTGACTACGTCACACCTAGCCCAAGTAGTGTCTTTCTCGTCCTTTGGATTTCTAATTACTCTCATGTATGTAAGAGACTCATACTCTAAACATGATATGCTCTGGCCAGAGGCTTTGAGTAACAATCCGACGATAGGCCTGGGTATACATCTCCTCGCAAGGAGTGGTGAATCCTTTGTAGGCTGTTCAAACATCTTCGGGCACTTCGGCTTATACCCAATCATCCTGGGTCCACACCTCCTTGGAGATGCTTGCTTAAGATGTTAAAGTATATGTCTCCATGACCAAGATGACTTGAACACCGCAAGTCAAAGGAACATCGCACTTAAGCTGCAGTAATAACTTCATTGACATATCTATATAGATTACCATATGAAGTTTTACAGCTAGGCACTCCAATGAACTAGTTCCCTTAACTAGCATCCATGTTTATCTCCGGACATCCCAATGTCACCAGCCAGTGAGAATCAGCTGATTAGAGAATAACCCATGCTAGTCTCAACAGAATTGATAGTGTCCGTTTTCATCAATTCATCGACTAGGGATATTTTCAATACTTCACAATTGCACATGTAGAGATAATCACTAGTTGTGATCCCATCACAAATTCTCTTATGCTGTGAATTGTATTGCGGACATTCAGTAGATGAGTTTAAGATCACAATCAAATACACTAACATGTATACTCAAATAGTGAATTATCATTTATTAAAATAAATATTTACAATCATATGGCGATTGCCTTAGGACACTTCTCTCATATTACTAACACATTAGAGGATGAAAATCATGTAATAAATAAGCCCATAATCTCTAGGACCCTAAGGCATCACCAAGATCATCCCATTGACCAAATAGTTAGAGATGTTACTCAAGGGGTAAGGACTAGGTCTTACTTTAGGGAGCATAGTAGTCATATCGCCTTAATTTCCCAACATGAGCCAAAATCTATTGATGATGCTTTAGGTGATGTGAATTAGGTTCTAGCTATGCAAGAAGAATTGAATCAATTTGAAAGGAGTGAAGTATGGGAGTTAGTTCCTAGACCCAATGATTGTACCATTGTCACCACAAGATGGACCTTTAGGAATAAGTTAGATGATCAAGGAAAAATTACTAAAAATAAGGCTAGGTTGGTAGCAAGGGGGTTTAATCAAGTTGAGGGTCTTGACTATGATGAGACATATGCCCCCGTGGCTAGATTAGAGTCTATTAGAATTTTATTAGCATATGCCGCTCACATGGGTTTCACACTTCACCAAATGGATGTGAAGTTGACATTCCTTAATGGGGTCATTAAGGAAGAGGTATATGTAGAGCAACCACCCGGATTTGAAAACCTAAACTACCCTAGTCATGTCTACAAACTAAGAAAAGCCTTGTATGGATTGAAACAAGCTCCCCGGGCTTGGTATGAATGACTTTCATCATTCTTAGTATCCAAGGATTTTAGAAGAGGTACAATTGATCCAACTTTATTTCTAAAATCTAAGGATAAGGACATCTTTGTGACCCAAGTTTATGTTGATGATATTATTTTTGGATCAACAAATAGTGAATTTCTCCATGAGTTTATTAAGTGTATGGAAAATGAGTTTGAAATGAGTCTTGTGGGAGAATTGACTTTCTTTTTAGGGTTACAAGTCAAACAAACAAATGAAGGAACTCATGTTTATCAAACCAAATATGCTAGGGAAATCATATAGAAATTTGGCTTAGAAAATGCTAAGGTAGCATCTACCACTATAAGAACAAATGTCAAAATGGATAGTGATCTTGAAAGAAAGATAGTGGATCTAAAACAATATAGGAGCATGATTGGTAGCTTGTTGTACCTAACCGCTAGTAGACCGGATACATTATTAACGATAGGTATGTGTGCAAGATATCAATCATGTGCCAAAGAATCTCACCTAGTAGTAGTTAAAAGAATCTTAAGGTATATAAAGGGTACTCTTAATGTCAGACTTTGGTATCCTAGAACTCCAAACATTTACCTTTTTGGATACACTGACTCGGATTAAGCGGGTTGCAAATTAGATAGGAAGAGTACTAGTGGAGGATGTCAATTTATTGGATCATCTTTAGTTAGTTGGAGTAGTAGGAAGCAACCATGTGTTGCCTTATCAACAACCGAGGCTGAATATGTTGCAATGGGCGATTGTGTGTCTCAATTACTTTGGATCATGCATACATTAGAGGATTATGAGCTTCATTACTCCAAGATCAAGGTTTTATGTGACAATGTATGTACTATTAATTTGACTAAAAATCTGGTTCATCATTCTAGGACAAAACACATTGAAGTGAAGCATCACTTCATTAGGGATCATGTGGCAAGGGGTGACATAGAATTACATTATGTTGAATCAAAGTTAAACCTTGTCGACATATTTACCAAGCCTCTTCCCGAAGCGAAATTCACATCCTTAAGAAGGGGACTTGGTATGTGTTTTGTAGAAGGATAGGAGTGACCTTGGAGTAATACAATAGGAAGGTGGTGCATGGTTCCTTAGGATGATACAAATGATTCACTTATGCTTATAGCATATTGTTGGGTTATTAGATGTATCAAATTATTAAAAAATAGACCAACTATGGGAAAAACAAATGCTTAATTAATGGATATCTTGTCTAAAGATTATAGTTTGACATTTTAAACAATTTGAAAATATTTCTATATTTATTTAATATGCCATGAGTGTGGAAAATGTATGATTTCAAAACTAGGTTAGAACTTTGGTACAAAGTTAGAGTTTTTCAAGGAATTTAAACTTTTGTAAAAAAGTCAAACTTGTTTGGATTTTTCATGAAGTAATATTTTTCCCTGTTAGAATATATCATATGAAACATGTTTGCAAATTTTCATAATTTTTGAAATTTTTTGAAATTTTTGGTGAGTTTTTGAAATTCGACACAAAACCTGAAATTTCAGACTGACAGAGTATACTGATATTTCTGATTTTTGAAATTTGGGTGGTTTTCAGAAATGAAAAGTTCTCCCGTGTGATGTCATGAGTTAATATTGCTTCAGGCAATCCTTTTGATGATGTCAAAGGGGGAGAATTGGGAGGTTTAAGTTAGTTTTGGAAACATAAATTGTGGTTTAATTTTGGTTATGATGAAAATTGAAAATGGGAGAGGGCATATGTTAAGGGGGAGGTTACCTCTTGGTTTTTAATATGTCTTGTATTTTCAATTACTGTTATTTTCCCCTAACTTAAACATATTGCCACACATCAAAAAGGGAGAGATTGTTGGGGCAATCGACCTAAGTATGATCGGGAAGATCATGGTTTTGATGTGTGTGTCAATATTGTTAAGGTTAGGGTATTATATTATTTTGATATGCGTGAATAAGTCTTGCAGGACTTGGTGAGTCACACGTGGAGGGCACATCCGAG
This sequence comes from Boesenbergia rotunda, assembly GCA_024364735.1. Classification (NCBI taxonomy): domain Eukaryota; kingdom Viridiplantae; phylum Streptophyta; class Magnoliopsida; order Zingiberales; family Zingiberaceae; genus Boesenbergia; species Boesenbergia rotunda. The sequence goes on along the minus strand of JAGFNQ010005864.1, from coordinate 9,458 downwards.
GGACGAGAGTCGAGGGAAGAGAACTCCAAGGGCAAGCTAGGAAGTGGACTTCAAAGGGCACACGTGAAGGGTGGCATGGAGGTAAGCCGAGGGCTTGCGTGCGCATCTGAGGGACGATAGCCGGTGGAAGAGGATTTCAAGGGGCAAGCTAAGGGAGTATACTTGAAGGCACACATGAAGGACGGTCGTCGGAGTGAGGAAGTGTGCTTGTGTAAGCTAAGGAGTCGACTGGGGGAAAATCAGTCGACTGCCAGAACATCCCAAGACATCAATTGACTGCCCATGGGGCAGTCGACTAGTAACCCTGATAAACTAGCCATTAGGCTGGCTATTGGCTAGCTACTTGGGTAGGACCAGTCGACTGCCCCAGCGGCAGTCGACTGGTATCGAGCTGGATAGCTTTTGAAGTTATCCTTTACTCTATTTAAAGGGTGACTTTTGGGCAAGGTAAAGGTACGGTTCTTGAGGGTACCAAGGTGCTGTTTGTGCTCAAAGTCTCCAACTCTTCCTCTCAATCTTAATTCCATCTTGTAAAGAGGACGAGGGCAACCTTGTGAAGATTTTCTCCATCTTGAAGAAGGTTTTTCATAGTGGAGCTTGTGCGTGCGTGTGAATCCTTGGATTAGTCACCCCTCTGAGGTAGATACCAAGTAAACAAAGGTGTTAGCATTGTTCTTATCATTTTTATTATTTTATTTGTGTTTGGCTAACAAGTTTTGTAGAGAAAATCGAAAGCAACTATTCACCCCCCCCTCTAGTTGGGCGCCACAATCTAACATCCTCCACAAAATGTATGATTTTGTTTTGCGGATCACTAGATCAAATATGATTATAGGAAATTATTTAGAAGCGTGTGATCTTCCCCATCGGAATGGACATAATCCTAGATAATTGCCTTAGTATCGTGTAATGATGTACACTTAGATGCAAATAATAGTATCCTCCCATCGGAGTCACTGCTATTATTTGTATGGCCGAAGATAAACCAACTATTAATTTTATTTGTCAAAAAGTAATGTTGACAAGATAATAAAATTAATGGGTAAAATCTCCTCTTACAAATGTTTGATTTTGTATACGTCCACACTATCGTGGCATACAAAATTCACGATGTTTTGAGGTGTTGGTGTTTTTAAAATTTTATTTTTGAGGAATCAATATTATTTTATGATTTAAAGTTTTGACCATTGTGATTCTTAGGATATTTCAAATTGGCTTTCAACCCACTTGCTATTATTTTAAAAGAAAATAAACCTACTGGTCCCAATTATAATGATTGGAAAAGGAACTTGGATATTGTCTTGACTGCTGAGGAGTACAAATTTGTACTCTTTGAGGTCTGTCCCGCTAAGCCTAGAGATGATTCTAGTGAAGAGGAGAAAGAGAGTTGTAGGAAGTGGATAAAGGCAGATGAGATGGCACGGTGTTACATTTTGGCTTCCATGTCAAAAGTATTGCAACATCAACATCAAACCTTCACTACTGCTTATGACATGATTCTCAATCTCAAGGAACTCTTCGGACACCAGAATCGGATATCTTTTTCATTAGTTGTCGAAATATGTTTAGTGGTGTTATCTAATAGTACCTGGCGTGTAGATACAGGAGCCATTGATCATGTCTGTAATTCATTGCAGGAGTTCCAGGAAACCAGATGACTACATGAGGGCGAGACTACTGTCTACATGGGTAATGCTATGGAGGTGGCGGCTATTGTAGTGGGAGACATTTATTTATCTTTTGATAAGAATAAATGTTTGGTTTTGAGAAATTATCTTTATGTACCTTCATTTAGAAAGAATTTAATTTTAGTTTCTAAATTATTTTTGGATAGATATTATATTTCATTTAATGACAAGGTTGTTATCAAAAGAAATAGAGAGATTATCTGTTCTGGTGAGTTGGTTGGCAATTTTTATATTCTTAATCCAATTTCTCCCACAATGCAAATAGAAATTAATAACTCTTCATCTAATCATAATAAGATAAAAGAACCTTAAAAAATAAACCAAATATATCTTTGGCATCTAAGGTTAGGTCATATTAACCTGAGTAGAATTCAAAGTTGATAGCCGATGGACCTTTGGGTTCATTGGTGGTGGAAGACTTCCCAACTTGTGAATCTTGCTTGGAAGGTAAAATGACCAAGAGGCATTTTAAGGCCAAGGGGTATAGAGCCAAAGATGTGTTGGAGTTGGTGCATTCTGATTTGTGTGGTCCTATGTCTATCCATGCTAGAGGTGGTTTTGAATATTTCGTCTCATTTAGAGACAACTATTTGAGGTATGGATACATTTACTTGATGCGCCGCAAGTTTGAATGCTTTGACAGGTTCAACGAATTCAAGGTTGATGTGGAGAAATGTCAAGGTAAAAGTATAAAGACACTACAGTCTGATCGTGGTGGTGAGTACCTCTTGGGAGAGTTTAGGAGTTACTTATTAGAGGCTGAGATTTAATCCCAATTATTCGCACCTGGTACACCATAGTAGAACGGTGTGGCGGAGCGAAGAAATAGGACCCTTATGGAGATGGTTAGATCGATGATGAGTTTTTCGGAGTTACCGAATTCATTCTGGGGATATACTCTGGAAACGACAGTGTACATTTTGAACTTGGTATCTTCTAAATTAGTACCCTCTACTCCCACAGAATTATGGACTGGGCGTAAGCCGAGTCTGAGACATATTCGGATTTGGGGTAGTCCAGCACATATGCTGAAGGGAGATTCTGATAAGTTGGAATCTCATACAGAACTACGCTTATTCGTTGGCTATCCTAGAGGAACAAAAGGTGATTTATTTCATAGTCCTAAAGATCAGAAGGTCATCGTTAGCACGAATGCCCAATTTTTAGAGGAGGACTATGTAATGAACCACTAGCCCATGAGTAAGATTGTTCTAGAGGAAATGAGAGGGAATGTTTCTACTTCAGTACCAACAGTACAGAAGGACATATCACAAGTGACTGCACTGCGTGCCATAGAGGATACACAGGAAGTACCTCGTCGTAGTGGGAGGGTTGTTAGACAACTTGACAGATTCATGTTCTTGGGAGAGTCTTCGGACTTGGTCCCTGGTGAACATGAATCTGATCCTTGGACCTATGACAAGGCACTCCAAGATAAAGATGTGACATCTTGGCAAAAGGCGATGAATTCTGAGATAGAATTTATGGATTCTAATCAAGTCTTGGAGCTAGTAGAACCACCTGATGGTGTAAAAGCCATTGGATGCAAGTGAATCTATAAAAGAAATCGAGGATCAGACGGGAAGGTAGAGACCTTTAAAGCAAGGCTTGTTGCAAAGGGGTAAACTCAGAAAGATGGTTTCGATTATGAGGAATCCTTTTCACCGGTAGCTATGCTTAAGTCTATCCAGATTCTCTTGTCTATTGTTGCCCATATGGATTATGAGGTTTGGTAGATGAATGTCAAGATGACTTTCCTTAATGGTAGTCTTAAGGAAAACATCTATATGAAGCAACCAAAAGGGTTCATTGCAAAGGGAAAAGAGCATCTTGTGTGTAAGCATAATCGGTCTATTTATGGATTGAAGCAAGCTTCAAGATCTTGGAGCATCCGATTTGATGAGGAAATCTAGTCTTATGGATTTATTCAATGTCCGGATGAGTCTTGTGTGTACAAGAGATGTGACAAAAATATAGTGGTATTTCTTGTATTATACGTGGATGACATTTTGTTCATTGGCAACAATATCAAAGTGTTGTCAGGCGTAAGAGTATGATTGTCTAAACAGTTTGATATGAAGGACTTGGGAGAAGCTGGACACATCTTTGGGATCAAAGTTATAAAGGATCACAAGAAAAGGATGTTGTGTTTATCTCAAGCATCATACATTGACACTATCCTAGCTCGTTTTAGCATGCAAAACTCCAAGAAGGTTTTCTACCCTTTCGGCATGGAGTACCTTTATCTAAGGAGATGTGTCCTAAAACATCAAAGGAGATAGAGGATATGAAGGCGGTTCCTTATACTTCGGTCGTGGGAAGCCTCATGTATGCTATGTTATGTATGAGATCGGATATCTGTTTTGTCGTGGGCATGGTTAGCAGATATCAGAGTAATCCAGGACAAGTACATTGGACTCTAGTAAAGCATATATTGAAGTACCTGAAAAGGACTAGGGATAATATGCTAGTTTACCAGGCAGATGATTTGTGTTGGTGCCGAAAGCACCAAAGGCAAACATATGTTTTGATGATGGCAAAGGGTTCGGAAGTTAAAATTTGGTTGTGATCTAACAAGCTTGTTAAGTGTGCAGGAAAGTCCTAGGTACACTAGGCACTAAGTCCTGGTTCATTGAATTAGGCACTAAGTGCTGGCCGTGGGCTGGGCAACTATGTCCTGATGTATGGTTGGGTAATAAGACCTGGTGAGTGAAGCTGGGCACTAAGACCTGGTGAGTGAAGCTGGGCACTAAGATCTGATCGAGGACTGGGCACCGAAGACCTGGTGAGTGAAGCTGGGCACTAAGACCTGGTCGGGGACTGGGCACCGAAGACCTGATGAGTGAAGCTTGGCAAAAGTCCAACCAGAGGAGCCGGTTGACGAAAAGGTAAATTCTCCCAAGAGGAGTAGGTGAGGACGCGCTCCCCGTAGGAGGGAACATTAGGCGTCGGTTCGACCTAGAGTTCCATTTGGGAGACCCAAAGTCACAACCAAGACAGCTTAGGCTGTAAAAAATGTTTAATATATCATGTATATTTGCTTCTTGTGTTTGGAACTAACCCCGGTTGCAAGAAATGAACGGGCGGTGTTTCTGCAGCTCAGGCGCCTCATTGGAAGGAGGCGCCCTACTGGGCTAGGCGCCTGTGTGGATACAGGCGCCCCAGCGCAAGGCCAAACCAAGCCATCGATGCAAACTACCACAAAAGCCTTTGGACCAAGTCAAGCTAGGCGCCTGTGTTAACACAGGCGCCCCAGTCAGCTCAGGCACCCCAGTTGAAGGGATAAGCGCTGGTCGAGTCTGCGGATAGGAGTTCTCGCAGATGAGGCCACATGCCAGGCGCCCCCTTCAACACAGGCGCCCATGCGACCAATATAAATAGGGGTTCGCTCCCAAGGCTTCAGATATATCTCGAACATCTCGCTCTCAACACTCTCGTTCAAGCGCTACGCTTCGACACGCTCCGCACTCGTGATTCAAGCGCCAACGACGACCCGTTGCTCTGAACTTCCATCAACTCCGGTTGTCGGTAAAAGTTTATTTTTGTAAAGTGTTGTAATTTCATTTTTTATTCCATATTTTGTACTCCAACTTGTAAATATTTTTACGAATATAGAATTGCTCATCATAAATGGTCAAGGACCTTGGGCCTTGGAGTAGGAGCCGATTGCGACCCTGAACCATGTAAAAAAGAAAGATTGCTAGCAATTGTTTTTCAGTTTTCCACTACGTAATTTCTCTTAATCGTCTAAAAATTTTACGATCGATATTCACCCCCCTGTATCGATTTACTCCGATCCAACAAGTGGTATCAGAGCGGGTGGCTCAAACTTGGTGCAACCACCAGTTTGAGAATTTTTTTCGGATTTATAAATTTTAAATTTTTTTCTTTCGGTCGAATTTTCTCGTTAATCGAGGTTGGTGCAACACCACTCAATCTTTTTTCGTTATTAATATTTTTCCCGCACTGCTAATCCAACACTCAGTCTTTGAACAAGTTTTCTTTTCTTCTTTTTTAGTTAAAACTAATGGCCATGCAAGAGGGATACAACACTGCCAGACTTCCTCTTTTCAGTGGAGAAGTCTTCTCCTACTAGAAAAGTAGGATGAAAGTCCACCTGAAAACTCAGGTGGATATGTGGATAATTATCCACTCTGGGCTGGAAATTCCTAAAAATGCACAAGGCGTGGTGCAACACTATCCTGAGTGGGAATACCCACTAAAAAAGAAAATTGAAGCCGATGCAAGGGCGACCCAAACTTTGCAATGTGGCTTAACAAAGGAGGAGCTGAACCGGGTAGGACCCTTCAACAGCACGAAGGAGCTTTGGAACAAGTTGATCGAGCTACACGAAGGCACTTCCGAAACAAGGATCAGCAAAAGAGATTTGTTGCTTAACAGACTCTATACAATCAAAATGCATGACGGCGAGACTGCAACCCAACTCCACGCCAGAATCTAGGAGCTAATGAACAAACTGCACACGATAGGTCATAAGGTTGAAAACCGTGACCTGATAAGGTATACGTTAAATTCTTTTCCTAGAATCTCACTGTGGGCGTCTATGGTGGATGCCTACAAAGTTTCATGGAACTTATTTGAAATTAAAGTAGATGAGCAATTTTCTGAATTAGAACTGCACGAACAGACTAACACTACCTTGATCGAGAAAGGTATAGCTTTTGTTGCAGGAAAATCTCAAGGAAAAGCTCCCAAAAAGAAGCCTCAACCAACACCCGAGTCTAACTCAGACTCGGAATCAGAAGATAGTGAAGGGGATCAACCCAAGTTGGTTCGGCTAGCTCGGGATTACTAAAAGGAACATAAGCACCAGACGAGCAAGAAAAAGTCAAGCCGAAGAAATGAAGATCCATCAGAACCTTCAACAAGATCGAAGAGCAAGACTAACGTTACTTTCTACGAATGCAATAAAAAGGTGCACTTCAAGTCAGAGTGCCCCAATCTGAAGGAAACAAAGAAGACGTGAAGAAAGAAGGCTCTCCATGTCATCTGGGACGAATCCTCTTCTGAAGAAGAAGAAGAAGGCCCGCATGCGAATCTCCTCGCCCTAACCGCCTCAGAAATCATCTACTCTGGATCAGAATCAGAACCAGACGACGGAAGACTCACATGTTAGGATGTATACTATAAGCCTTGTCTTTTGGTACATCAACATCTTAAAGAGAATCAGGAAATCACACAGTGCATGTTTATATTAGTATGTGCACTAAACGTTTGATGCTTGGCATTGTAGATAACATGGTGCGTGGTGTCGCACAGAAGATCATGTTATCAGGTTCCTTACCGAAGCATAAGAAAGAGGCTCACAACCGAGATGGAGTTGGACAAACCATCGGAATGGTTGTAGTGTAATCAGGTGTGGTTCATCTTAACCATAGGATTACACTAGTTTACTTTGTGTGCATTGAGTAGGACCAAAAGAGAGGTTATCCAATTTTTGTACTGACTTAGTAAATTGGATTAGACCTCGGATAATATTATGGAGTACGATCTCTTAATCCTGAAATAATGACGGGCATATATTATTAATCATTATCTCTTTGATTTACCAATGGGCGAGATCTATTCTGTTAGATCGATAGGCCCGGTAAGTTGGGAAATAATATTAATAATATGATACGCCATTGATTATTGATGAAATCCATGTCCTGGTGAGTCAGGGTGATGATGCCCCCTTGGTGAGCTCAAAAGGATCGTCATGTCAAATCTTGCAAGTGGACCATGGTCCGGCATGTCGAAAAGGTTGAGTGGTACTAATCAAGGATCAAGAAGATAATTAATTTAATTATCAGTAAATTAAATTAATTATCGGGCATACAATATCTTAAATATGGGGAGATGGATGACTCGTAATAGGTGGATCCCATATGAAAATATGAGGGTTAGTGAGGAAGTACAATGGGATCCTTTAGTGTAATGGATCTCCATTAATGAATCGGGTTTGGATCCATTTGTGGGCCAAGAACCAACTCTTCCTCATGGTCCCTATCTTAGCCCAATAAAGCCCCATAGAGTCATGATACAAGGCCGGTTAATTAAGGAAATAATTTAGGATTAATTAAGTTATTAATCTCGGATTAATTAAGGAATTAATCACGGATTAATTAAAGAAATTAATGTTGGATCAATTATGGAATTATTCTATATAAAATTTTGGAATCAATCCATAATTGATTGGAAATTTTTTTCCAATTAATCTTTTATAAATATTAGGATTAATCATCCATATGAGAAGGCCAAGTCTCTCCCTTAAGGTTTCTCTCTTAGTTTCTCTCTCTCTCCTAGGCTATTTCTTGCGCCGGCGGGCTTGGAGGAGACGAAGGCACTGGGTGAGGAAGAGGAGACCTCTTCCTCTTGGATTTCATCTCCGATCTCATCCCTTGAGCGTGCACAAGCCCTGAGGAAGAGGAACGGTGGCCGTCGGTGATGGATAAAGGAAGGTCTTCCTTCTTTTATTGTCTCCGGCGGGGAGAAAGAAGAAGGGAGTAGTTCGGTTGGGTTTTGGCATTAGGAGTGATTCTTCTTCTCCTTTCGGTGCTTCTTCTTCATCCTCAACTCTTTCTCCATTGGCTAGAGTCTCCTGGTGGTTGGGAGTCGGGCCAGCGGCGTTTTGGAGAGGAGGCTAGGGTTCCGGCGGTTGGTGCAAGAAAGAAGAGGAAAGGAGGACTTTGTGTCGGCTTCTTCACTTTTCCTATACTCATCCTTCTTCCTCTCTTGATGGCTGCATGAGTAGGAGAAGAGATGAAGGGAGACCGCCGGTGGTGAAACCTTGGAAGCTAAGTTATCGACGAACTCAAGCCAAGGAGGAAGAAGAAGATAACCTACTCTCTATCCTAGGGTTTCGGCCAAAGCTAGGAAGGATTGATTCGGTGCCTTGTTGACTCTGCGTCTTAGTAGCTCGTCACCCACACGACGTCCAGGAGGGGAGGGTCATAAGATAGAAGACTGCGAGGTAGACGACGAGGTATATTTCTCCCGAGCTCCAGTTTTGTTTTGATATGTTTTATTGTGCCATCATGCTTCGTCTTGTCATTTCATGTTAGTTTATTAGTTATTTTGATATGTTATCTTAGACAATAATTAATTAACTGGACCCCGAAGTTAAACACAAAAACTGGAGATCCAAATCGTTGTCTTTTTCGTGGTTAATTAATCCGGAAAGTTATAAGGACTAACCTCAGTTTTGGCTAAGTTGTAACTTTGATTAATTAACACGACGACGAGTCGATCGTTAGAAGGACGGGTCTCTATTCGCATTAAATTTTTAATCTGTAGTCATAGAGAGGTCTCTCAGATACTACCACGTGGTTGTCTTGGAAACTGCCAAGCCATAGCTACAATTGGTATCGGAGCGAGGTTTTTGATTTTGTGTGTTTAGGATTCAGTTATTTTTCTGCACATTGTCATGTACATTATTTTGTTGGATGATATTTGGATGTGCATGATAACTACCATTTTGTTGATTATTTTAGGCTCTAAAATCCATGTCTGATCCATATTTTATATGCTTAAGATTGCATTTATATTAGGTTTCATGTATTTCTTCTATTTTAGCTTTTAATTCAAATCTTTGTATATTGGAGATATTTTGGCACTAAATTTGAATATCATTTTTGTAGGTTTCAAATGATCATGGACCTAGATCAAATTGGGCCAAATTTGAGTCAGCATGGATCCGGATCAAAGGGATCAAGCATCGGGTTAATATGAGTCGTCCATTCAAGAGAATGGCTAGATCTGAGCCATCAG
>JAGFNQ010005863.1:81729-118546 GCA_024364735.1 Boesenbergia rotunda | reverse complement strand
TTTAAAGATTATGATTGCGAAATATTTTACCATCCTGGAAAAGCAAACAGAGTGGCAGATGCTCTCAGCAGGAAGACTAGTGCTACTCTGTTATCTTTATCGGCGTTATCCCGACCACTAGAGCGGGAAATTATGGATTTCGGAATAGAGGTTATCACCGGACGGCTTTCTTCTATATCGATAGCACCTACGCTATTCGATAATATTCTGGGAAAAGCAAAAGGGTGATCTAGTCCTTCAGAAGATCAAGCAGGGAATTTTTGAAGGCAAGGGCGAGGGTTTTCATATCGCCGAAGACGGGATATTATACCTTAGGGATCGACTCTGTATCCCTAATGATCCGGAACTACGAAAGATGATTCTAGAGGAAGCTCACTCGACTCCTTATGCGATGCACCCGGGGTCCACCAAAATGTACCAAGATCTGAAGACAAGGTTTTGGTGGTCCGGTATGAAACGTGACGTAGCTCAGCATGTCAGCACCTGCCTGACCTGCCAACAAGTTAAGGCTGAACATCAGAGGCCTGGAGGAGTTCTTCAACCGATCCAGATCCCTGAATGGAAATGGGAAGATATTTCTATGGATTTCATTTCTGGACTTCCCAAGACTACCAATGGATACGACGCTATTTGGGTTATCGTCGACAGATTGACGAAATCAGCCCACTTCTTGGCAATCAAGATGACTTATTCTATTGAGCAGCTGGCTCAACTATATGCCAAGGAGGTTATTCGACTACATGGAGTTCCGAAGACTATCATCTCAGATAGGGACGGTCGCTTCACTTCGCACTTTTGGGAGTGCGTACAGAAAGCTCTCGGCACGAAGCTGCGGTTCAGCACAGCCTTTCATCCACAGACCGATGGACAGACTGAGCGAGTGAACCAAGTGCTCGAAGACATGCTCCGAGCCTGTGCCCTGGATTTCAAAGGGAGCTGGTGCCGATATCTATGCTTGGCGGAATTCGCCTACAACAACAGTTACCAAGCTACTATCGGAATGGCACCGTACGAAGCGCTTTATGGACGGAGGTGCAGATCTCCACTCTGTTGGTTCGAAGGTGGTGAAAAGAAGGAAATGGGACTCCAGACCGACTTTATTGATGCCACCACCCGGGCTATACAGAACATTCGTCAAAGGATCGAGACTGCCCAGAGCCGGCAGAAGAATTATGCGGACAATCGACGTAGGCCGCTGGAATTCCAAGTTGGAGACCTTGTCTTCCTCCGAGTGGCTCCTATGAAAGGAGTTATGAGATTTGGGAAGAAAGGGAAACTAAGTCCGCGATATGTAGGGCCGTATAAGGTCCTAAAGAGAGTTGGCCAGGTAGCTTACGAGCTGGAACTACCGCAGGAGATGTCGGCGATTCACAGCGTGTTCCACGTCTCTCTGCTTAAGAAGTGCACGCCCGACCCAGACCAGGTGATCGAACCACAGACGGTTCAGATCCAGGAGGACCTAAGCTTTGAGAGTCGGCCCATTCAGATATTGGACCGAGAGGTTAAGAAACTAAGGAGCAAGGAAGTGCCCTTAGTAAAGGTCCTGTGGCAAAGTCAGAAATTCGAAGAAGCCACCTGGGAAAGAGAAGATGAAATGAAACGCAAGTACCCCGAGTTGTTTTAGTTCGAGGACGAACTTTCTATAAGGGGTAGGGGATTGTAACACCCCAAATTTTTGGGCTTGTTTTTCTTTTCTCAATGCAATTGTACGACTTTATTTGATAAGAAATAAAAGTCCCAATATGTGATTTCATGAAACCCCTATATGTGATTGCATAAGAGTATGATTTCATGTGATTACATTATGATGTGATTATGCAAAATGTGAAGTATGTAATTTCATGATTGATTATAAGATTTGATTAAGAAGGATTATGAAATTACATAAGGAGTGAAATGTGATTCATGAATCACATATGTGATTTCATGAATTCGAATTCATGAAATCATATGGAATGGAATGGGCTTAGTGGGCTTATGCTTGATTAAAACCAAGAGGAGCAAAAAATGTGCTCTCACCAAGGATTGAACCTTGGTACTCTTGGCAAGCAAAGCCTTGAGGAGTAGACTTGGTGACCATCTCACCAGGGGAGAAGATGTTGAGAAGGAAGTAGGGAAATCCTTGTTAAGGGTTAGGGAAGGTGAAGAGGTGGAAGAAAACTCTTGGTGAAACACCCCTTGGTGAAAGGGTGCTTAGTGAAGAGGCACCATGCCTCTTCACTAAGTATAAAAGGGGGAGGAGAGTGTGAGAGCACAATCACTCATTCCCTCCTCTTGCTATTGCCGAGAGCCCCCTTCCACTCCTCCCTCCAAACCCTAATCTTCCTCCCCTCCCCCAAGTGGCCGAAAGCCACCTTCTTCTCCCCTTCTCCACCGAAGCCAAGCAACACTCTCCCCTTGTGGTTGCCGAAACCCAAGGTTAGGATTGACACTCCCTAAACTCCCTTGAGTACCTCTTGCAAGACAAGGAGCATTCAAGGATCTCAAGGGCAAGGACCAAGGGCACCATCCCTCCAAGTTAAGGGTACCATCCCTCCAAGTTAAGGGTACCATCCCTCCAAGTTAAGGGTATACCCTAAGGATTTAGCGAAAAAGGTAAGTGCCCCTCGCCTGTAGCATAATTGTTTGCGAATAAGTTGCATGATGTCCTCTAAAGTTTCGGCCACTACCCTAACCAAGGGTTAGGGTGTGCCATATGCTACTACATGTTTGATTAAATGCTACATAATGTATGGAATGTTGTATGATAAATTCTTGATGACATGTATGTTCCGGCCAACCCTAAACTAGGGTTAGGCCTTGGACAAAACCCATGCTATGATTGCTTCCATGATGCTTGATATGATTATGAGGAAATACAACTCAATGCAAGAGGTCCAACCTCTTTACAACATTCGGCCAACCCAAGAATAGGGTTAGGTCCTAAACCTATTTACATGCCATGCTACCCTAATGAATGCTTATGATATTGCATGCTTTGAATGACATGAACCATGCTTGTATGATCTAGGAAAGTGAAGAATGCATGATGATGATTTTCGGCCAAGGGAACCCTTGGACCTTATTTATGTTCACTTTTCATGAAAGCATGTTATACTATGATATGAATGAAATGCATGAATGAATACCTATGTAATGCATGAATAGTTATCATGGATTATGAGTTTATGTATGATGAAGGCCAAGGCCTAAAGTAATGCTCCCTTGAAAGGAAGGGACTAAGAGCATGCTTAAAAGGGAAATGTACATGATAACTATGTTACTTTATGATTGGCTTGTACCACAAACTCTTAAATGAGTTCATGATGGGTCCTAGGCTGAAGGACTTTTTGAGAAGGCCTAGAGACCCCCAGGCTGAAGGATTTTCAAGAAGGCCTAATAAGGAACCCTTCTAGGTCAAGGCTAGCTACCTTGTGCCTAAATAGGGTTCATGTGCACAAAACTAAGGGTACAAGCCGGGGCCCCCAAAAGATGACTATGTTATATTCAAGTACTATGTATATGTTTTCAAAAGGAAATCTTTTCATAAAATTACTATGCTCACTATGTCTACCATGCTTAATGATCCCATGTCTTAACACGTTATGTTTACCATGCTTAATGACTTCTATGCTTAACATGTTATGCTTCTATGCTATACTTGATATGCTTACGAATTGACGACGTTTTGTGAGTAGGACAAGGCCTTACTAAGCGTTGCTTATAGTTGTAGTGTTCTTATGCTACAGGACACTAACTAAGGAAGCTGCAGGAAGAAGAGCAAGGGAAATGTGATAGTGACGGTGGATTAAAGATCTTGCTCGCTCTATGTTTTGTTTTCAATTTTGAAACCTAAGGAGGTTATACACCTTCTTCTGCACACTACTCTAAGATTGCTCTTATGTTTGGCATTACTCTACTTCATGATAAGTTTTTGCTATACTTGTGAACATATGATGTCTTCATCTTGATTGTATGGATACACCACTCTATTCGATTATGCTAAAGTAGTTGATATGATACTTCCCTCATAACATACTATCTTGTTTATGCTCATGATCCACTAAAACTCTATCATACTTGCCATGCCTAGTTATGCTTAGATCACTTATGATATTCGGCCATCACTTGCTGGTTTGAGTCCTCTCATGTTCAACACCCTTATGCTCCCCATGTTGCATGCCACGATCATGTTAAAACCTTCCATATGTTTAGATCCTTACTTGTCAATATTGTATCATGCGCATGGACACCACATACTTTATGCATTTCATGAAACTTGCTCCTAAATGCTATAATGCCCATACATGTTTCGGCCTACTCATGTATAAAATTTGTTTTTAAACCCTAGGCTTCATGCTCTCACGTACAAGCATGATCTACATGCTTTCAAGTCTTATGCTTCCGCTCTTGTATGATCGCATGCATCTAAAGCTTAGATGGAAATGAATACATGAAGTAGTCATGTTAACATTACGTGAATGATGTTATGCTTCCGCTATATGATGCATAAAGTAGTATAAATATAAGCATTAGTAAAGATGTTATGAATGTTAAAGTAACGCCACAAATCCTTAGAGGATTTAGGGCGGGACTTTACACAGGCGCTGAGAAATAGCAGGGCATTGGCCAAGGGCGAGGTGGACCTACGAGTAGGCAATGGAGCAAGGGTTGCTACAGTTGCTATAGGGACTTACTTTCTATCTCTACCCTCTGGGCTTGTACTGGAATTGAATAAATGTTGTTATGTACCTGTACTAACAAAGAATATCATTTCAGTTTCATGTTTAGATAACAAAGGTTTTTCATTCATAATAAAGGATAAATGTTGTTCTGTTTATTTAAAGGATATGTTCTATTGTAGCGCACATCTGATGAATGGCCTCTATATTCTAGACTTAGAGAGCCCTATCTATAACGTGAATACCAAGAGGTTGAGATCAAATGAGTTGAACCCAACCTATCTCTAGCACTGTCGCTTAGGCCACATAAATGAGAGTCGCTTGTCCCAGCTCCATAAGGATGGTTTGCTGGACTCATTTGATTTTGAGTCATATGAGACATGCGAGTCATGCCTTCTAGGCAAGATGACTAAGACTCCCTTTAGTGGACATAGCGAAAGAGCGACAGACTTGTTAGGACTCATACATAGTGATGTATGTGGCCCTTTCAATGTCACTGCCAGAAGTGGTTATAGGTACTTCATCACATTTACTGATGACTTCAGTAGATATGACTATGTGTATTTGATGACACATAAGTCAGAATCCTTTGAAAAGTTCAAAGAATTCAGAAATGAAGTACAGAACCAACTTGGCAAGAGTATTAAGATACTTCGATCAGATCGAGGTGGAGAATACTTGAGCCATGAGTTTCGTGACTACCTAGCTGAGTATGGGATTCTATCCCAACTCACTCCCCCTGGAACACCACAGTGGAATGGTGTATCCGAAAGGAGGAATCGTACCTTATTAGATATGGTACGATCTATGATGAGTCACACAGATCTTCCTATATCCTTTTGGGGATATGCTCTAGACACGGCAGCGTTCACACTAAATCGTGTTCCATCAAAGGCTGTCATGAAGACACCATATACGATATGGACAGGGAGGAGTCCCAAGATGTCTTTCATGAGGGTTTGGGGTTGTGAGGCTTACGTACGACGTCAAGTCTCAGACAAACTGGGACCCAAATCTGATAAGTGTTATTTCATAGGGTATCCCAAGGAAACGAAGGGATACTACTTCTACATTCCTAGTCAGCACAAAGTGTTTGTTGCTAAGACTGGAGTATTTCTAGAAAGGGACTTTGTTTCTAGAAAGACTAGTGGGAGTACGTTCAGTCTTGAAGAAGTTCAAGACATGGACAATAGCACTGAAGCCTTGATGGAAGTTGAACATGAACCACAAAGTGTGGTGGTTGATGAGGTTGTTACACAAGAAGCTGTGGAACAACAACCTGTTCATGTAGACCTACCTCTTCACAGGTCTGATAGGGTACGTCGTCAGCCTGAGAGATATTCATTTCTCTTGTCTGACCATGATGACGTTATGCTCGTTGAGAACGAGCCTACCTCCTATCAGGAAGCTGTGATGAGCCCAGATTCTGAGAAATGGCTAGAGGCCATGAGATCCGAGATGGATTCCATGTACACCAACCAAGTATCGACTTTGGTTGATCCACCTGAAGGGGTCAAACCCATTGGGTGTAAGTGGGTCTTTAAGAGAAAGACTGACATGGATGGACTTGTACATACCTATAAGGGTAGACTAGTAGCTAAAGGTTTCAAGCAAATTCATGGTATTGACTATGATGAAACTTTTTCTCCAGTCGCGATGTTCAAGTCCATTAGGATCTTGCTTGCTATTGCAGCATACCACGATTATGAGATCTGGCAGATGGACGTCAAAACTGCGTTTCTGAATGGAAACCTCCTCGAGGAAGTGTACATGACACAACCTGAGGGTTTTGTAGATCCAAAGCATACTGGTAGAGTATGCAAGCTGCATAAGTCCCTTTATGGACTAAAGCAAGCTTCTTGAAGCTGGAATCTTCGATTCGATGATATAATCAAACAGTTTGGTTTCATCAAGAATGAAGATGAACCTTGTGTCTACAAAAGGGTTAGTGGGAGCATAGTTGTCTTCCTTGTTTTGTATGTAGATGACATACTACTCATTGGGAATGACATTCCTTCACTACAGTCTGTGAAGACTTGGTTGGGGAATTCCTTCTTAATGAAAGACTTAGGTGAAGCAGCCTATATTCTAGGCATAAAGATCTATAGAGATAGATCTAAGAGATTGCTTGGCCTAAGTCAGTGTACATACATTGATACCGTTTTGCAACGGTTTGCCATGCAGAATTCCAATAAGAGAAATCTGCCAATGTCACATGGTGTGAGTCTTTCAAAGACTCAAGGTCCATCTTCTAGAGAGGAGAGAGACCGCATGAGCAAGATCCCTTATGCCTCAGCCATAGGATCTATCATGTACGCCATTTTATGTACTCGTCCTGATGTCTCGTATGCTTTGAGCATGACGAGCAGATACCAGTCAGATCCAGGTGAACGTCACTGGATAGCAGTCAAGAATATTCTTAAGTACTTGAGAAGGACTAAAGAATATTTCTTGATATTTGGAGGCGAAGAGGAGCTAACTGTAAAAGGTTACAGTGATGCAAGCTTCCAAACTGACCAGCATGACTACAGATCGCAGTCAGGGTTCGTGTTTTGCTTAAATGGTGGCACTGTCAGCTGGAAGAGTTCAAAGCAGGATACAGTTGCTGATTCTACAACAGAAGCTGAGTACATTGCTGCATCTGAGGCAGCAAAGGAGGCAGTTTGGATCCGCAAGTTCATTACTGAGCTTGGAGTGGTTCCTAGCATAGCCGACCCAGTACAGCTCTATTGTGACATCAATGGAGCTATTGCGCAGGCTAAGGAACCTCGTTCACACCAGCGGACCAAACACATACTACGGCGTTTCCATCTCATTCGAGAGATCATCGATCGAGGAGATGTGAAGATATGCAGAGTAACCACAGAGGCTAACATTGCAGATCCCTTGACCAAGGCTTTGGCACAGACTAAGCATGATGGTCACACTAGGTCATTGGGTATTAGATACTACAGTGATTGGCACTAGTTCTAGTGGGAGATTGTTATTGAGAGCCCTAGAGCCAATCATGTGATGGTTGTTGTATGGACTCATTGTATCATATTTCATATATATATATAAAGGCATTTGATTATGGTTATTATACTTACTTGTATTGGTGCTAAATAACTAAGTGTAATAACGTCCTTGGTAGTAGGTTCATATCTATATCAATCGATTGGTTGAATCGATAGTGAGATGATATAGAGAACACTACTCTTAATTATTCCTAGTCAAGTATTAACATTCAGGGACAATGTTAATGCATAGAGACTAGCATGTAGGTCAACACGATGACTTGATCTCACAAGTCATGGATATGAGATATCAAGTTGACACATGAGTATGCATTGGAGAATGTATACTGAATGACCCACCATGAGAAAGTATCATGGATCGTTATATGAGTGTCATATACTTTCTCATGTGACTATTAGTCCTTAGACCTGAAGTCACCATAGTTCCTTACATAAGGAGTTATGTACTTTGGTTTCGTCAAACGTCACCCGTAACTGGATGGACTATAAAGGCGATTACTGGGTATGTAACAAATTATGCGGAGGGATGTGAGTGATGTAGATGGGATCTATCCCTCCTATATGACGGGAGAGATATCATAGTCTTGATAGAGTGAGATCACTAAGTGCATGGCCATGCCCAAATAAGGCAATATGAGATATTGAGCTTATTTGATTATAGTGAGTCTACTTGGAGTTCAAGACACATAGATTGATTGGAAGATGACACGGTCTATGCTTCATAGAAGATCAATCTAGATATCGGCGATAGAAGGACATTGTCACATATTATGAAAGTCATAATTAGTAGTCACATTGGTGATGTTGGATCTCAACATTCTCGTAACTTGGGTAGTAATGATGTGTTGCTAGATACCGCTCATTGCTTATGTTTCTAAGAGGTTAGAAGCATTACCAACGTTACAAGAACCTATAGGGTCACACGCAAAGAACAAATAGATGGAGAAAAAATGAAGTCAAGTTTGACTTGGCTAAATATGGAAAGTCCATAAAAGGCAAGTTTGACTTGACCCAAATCCAAATCAAGTTTGACTTGACTTAGTTCCACTTCAAGTTAGACTTGACATGGGAGAAGAAATGGAGTCAAGTTTGACTTGACTAAATATGGAAAGTCCATAAAAGGCAAGTTTGACTTGACCCAAATCCAAATTAAGTTTGACTTGACTTGGTTCCACTTCAAGTTAGACTTGACATGGAAGAAGAAATGGAGTCAAGTTTGACTTGACTAAATATGGAAAGTCCATAAAAGGTAAGTTTGACTTGACCAAAAGGCCACCTCACCTTGACTTGACCAAGTGATGACTTGGCTTGGTATTTGACCAATGATGATGCTCCACATCATCTCCAAAGGTTGTAACCCCCATTTGAATTTGAATTCAAATTGAGAGGGGGTTATGGCAGGCCACTTAATGGCGATTAATAGCCATTATGGCCGGCCACTTAATGGCCATTAATGGCCATTATGTGGCCGGCCACAATGAGGGAACAAAACATGGTTTTGTTCCATTTTTTCTGAGTGGGTGTGCTTCTTCTCTTCTTCCTCCTCCAAGTGTTGGTGTTCTTCTTCTTCTTCTCCTCTTGGCTGAATCCTTGAAAGGTGCTAGCACACCTAAAGTGTTTCCTCCATCCACTTTGTTCGCGTGGATACTTCTAGAGGGACGGCACTTGACGTCCTAGAGATCCGACATCCAAAAGGAGCGAGCGGGATTAAGCGTGGCACGCACCAAAGGTAAAAATGGTTTATCCCTCTTTAGATCTAGGAGTAGATCGAGTTTTGAGCATGAAATGAATACGTGAATTTTGTTTCGGAATTTTTCTTCGCACGAGATCCATGGCTTTTGGGTTCTCGGGGTTTCCGCGACGCGAAAAGGCAGTTTTCGCGGCCCGAAAAACCCAACAAGTCCTTCGCTAGGACTTTAGTCCCCTGGCATTCCTTCTCCAGTGCCTAGCAGTCCTTCTCTAGGACTTTTTACCCTGGCATTCCTTCGCCAGTGCCTAGCAGTCCTTCGCTAGGACTTTTCCTGCACACTTGAGTAACATGTTAGATCACAAGTAAGACTTAACTTTTGAGCTCTGTTGCCATTATCAAAACTCAGGTTCGACTTGGGTGCTTTCTGCACCAACAAGAAAGACCTGACCACATTTACAAACTTACCAAAGCACTTTATGGACTAAAACAAGCACCTAGGGCCTGGTATGAACGCTTATCAACCTACCTAAATTCTAAAGAATTCAAACAAGGACAAATTGACTCAACCCTATTTATTAAAATCTTAGGAAAAGAAATCTTTATTGCCCAAATCTACGTCGATGACATAATTTTTGGGTCCACCAACTCAATCTTCCTAAAAGAATTCGTTAAAATAATGGAAAACGAATTTGAAATGAGCTTAGTTGGTGAGCACAACTTCTTTCTAGGGTTACAAATTAAACAAACTAGGGATGGAAACTATGTCCATCAATCTAAATATGTTAAGGAATTAATAAAGAAATTCAAAATGGACAACTCTAAAAGCATAAGTACCCCAATGGCCACAAATGTAAAAATAGATAGTGACCCTGATGGTAAACCAGTATACCTTAACCTTTATAGGAGTATGATTGGAAGTCTACTGTACCTTACAGCTAGCAGACCTGATATCCTTTTTGCTGTAGGAATGTGTACTAGATACCAAACCTGTGCTAAGGAAACACACTTAGCAGCCCTAAAAAGAATACTAAAATATGTTAAGGGCACCCTAAATGTAGGGATTTGGTATCCTAGAACCTCAACCTTTGAGTTGTCAGGATACTCGAATTCTGACTACGCTTGTTGTAAATTAGATAGAAAGAGCACAAGTGGAAGCTGCCAACTGTTAGGAAATAGTCTAGTAAGTTGGTGCAGCAGAAAACAACACTGTGTAGCTCTATCCACAACTGAAGCTGAGTATGTTGCTTTAGGAGAGTGTGTAGCATAACTTTTATGGATGATGCACACTCTGAAGGACTTCTAGCTTAACTACACCCAAACTCAAGTCTTCATTGATAATATAAGCTTAATTAATCTGACTAAGAATCCAATCCAACACTCCACAACAAAACACATAGAAGTCAAACACCACTTTGTAAGAGATCACGTAGCCAGGGGTGAGATAGTCCTTAAGCATGTAGATTCCAAATCTAACTTAGCTGACATATTCACCAAACCCCTACCTGAGTCTGAGTTCAGCTCACTAAGAAGGCAGTTAGGATTATACTTAGTAGAATAGGTTTACTCTACTTTTGATATTCTTACTGCTTTACTTGATTTAAAATCAGCTTCTAAAATAATTTTAAAACTGCTTTACTTGATTTCAAAATCAGCTTTTACTTAATTTAAAACTTTTTCGACTTAGTTTTATTTTAAAACTACCCTTTTCAAAACTAGGATTCTTTTTCGCAAGTGGACTTAGCCTAGGCCCTAACCCTAGAACTGCATGCACCTATAGATTTAGAAGCCAGCATCTCACAAGCACCTTAGGGTACTTTTGATTGATAACCTAGAATGGGTTGAGATGCTTAGGTCTTTGCCTTAATTCAAGATGTTTTAAGTCAGTGCATCTGCAGTAATTTGGGCACTAAATACAAATTAAATAGTAATCAGGTTAAGTGTCAAGTTTAGAAAATCTGACTTGAACAGAACACTTAACTTGACACATAACATGACTAACCCTAGCGAAAACTACTGTTTATAACAGTTAGTAAGTAGCTAATTGGGTTAGACAGGACCCTAAAGAGATAATTGAAATTAGTTTGGTCCAGTCTATCTTGCATTGGTTCAGTACACCACATTAACTCTTTTTGCAATTTATTTATGCAATCTATTTATTTTTTTGCTATTTTGCTGTGTTTTTGATATATGGCAAAGGGGGAGAGATAGAAAATTTAAAATTTTACATGTTTTTTTTTTCAAATTCAAAATTTGAAAAACTTTATCCTTTCTTCAAAAAGTAATTAATCTAAGTTCTTTTCAAAAAGTTTTGTCAAAAAGTACTTAATCTAAGTTCTTTTCAAAAGTTTTGTCAAAAAGTACTTAATCTAAGGTCTTTTCAAAAATTTTGTAAAGTACTTAAACTTAAGCTGTTTTCAAATGTTTTGTAAAGTACTTAAAACTTAAGCTGTTTTCAGAAGTTTTTGTAAAGTACTTAAACTTAAGCTGTTTTTTCAAAAATTTATCTGAATACTCAACCCAAGCTAGGTTCAAATTTTTCTAAGTACTTATCTTAAATAGAAAAGTTTCAAAAGAGATTCAAACTTTTCTTTAGAAAATTTTCTAAGTTATGGACTTGAAAATGTCTCTAAATATCGTGGAAAATATTTTTCGAAATGTTCTAAGTATTTAAAAAATGAGTTCCATCATTAAAACTAAGAAATTTTTCAAACCTCACGAACCTTTAGAAAACCTAGGAGGAGATTCGTTCCAGGGGGAGGAAACTAAACTGTTATATCATCTGTTCCTGATTAACTTAACTTTTTGAACCGGGTTGCCATAAATCAAAAAGGGGGACATTGTTGGTGCAGGTAGCACCTAAGTCGAACCTGGATTTTGATAATGGAAAAAGGGTTCAAAAGTTAAGATGTTATGTTGATCTAACATGTTCACTAAGTGTACAGGAAAAGAAGCCCTAGGTACACTAGGCACGAAGTCCTGGTCGAGGACTGGGCACGAAGCCCTGGCAAGGAGCTGGGCATCGAAGACCTGCTCGGAAGGTGGGCACGAAGTCCTAGTCGAGGACTGGGCACGAAGCCCTGGCAAGGAGCTGGGCACCGAAGACCTGCTTGGAAGGTGGGCACGAAGACCTGGTCAGGTGCATCGGGCAAAAGTCCAACCAGAGGAGCCGGTTGGCAAAAGGTAAACTCTCCTGAGAGGAGTAGGTGAGGATGCGTTCCCCGTGGAGGGAACAGTAGGCGTCGGCTCGACCTAGGGCTCCATTTTGGAGATCCAAAGTCAGAACCAAGACAGCTAAGGCTGTATAAACCTAATCCTTGATTGCTTTGTGTTGTTTTGGAATAACCCTGGATGCAGGACCGAAGGAACGTGTTTCTGCAGCTCAGAACGCCTCAAAGGAGAGAGGCAGCAGCTGAGCAGGGCGCCCTGGAGGTCCCGGGCGCCCCCAAGGTCAAGGCAAAACAAGTTAAGCAAGAAAACGCTTCGGCAGCTTACTGGAGGGCGCCCCCATGCTCCCAGGTGCCCCGGATGCTCTTGGGCGCCCCGGATGCTCCAGGTGCCCTGGGTCCAAGCCAACGAGGCAGATAAGGTTCAAGCCAGTGAGAAGCCAGCAGACAGAGTCAACCCGGGCGCTCCCTGCTTCCCGGGCGCCCCCGTCAAAGCTCGATCCCGATTTTGGAGGGATTAGAGCTGACCGAGAGAGTTACGGATCAGAGGACACGTGGAGGGCTCCCCCAACGTTTCGGGCGCCCCCAGACCTGCTATAAAAGGGGCTCGACCGCTGAGGCTTCAACATTACTTCTTCAAACGCCAATACGCTCTTCTACTCAAGCGCTCTGCCCCGGAAACCTCCCAATTCGAGATACAAGCGCCGACGACGTCCCTCTGCTCCAAAATACAATCCACACCGGGCGTCGGTAACAAAGAGCTGACTTTTTAAGTTTACTGTAGTTCAATTGTAATATCTGTCTGTAAACCTTTTTGCGCACATATAGAATTGACTGCAGTAAACGGTCAACGACCGTGGGCCTTGGAGTAGGAGCCGATCGCGACTCCGAACCAAGTAAATCGCTTGAGTTCTTTGCGTTATGTTTTAAATTTCCGTTGCTAATTCTCTTAATCTCGAATCCGAAACGTTTTACGATATTCAACCCCCCCTCTATCGTATTATCTCGATCCAACAGTAGAAACCTTTTGAGTAACTAAGGCCTGCGAGTTCTGACGAAAGAGGCCCTCTGTCGCCTGGAGTTCTCCCAGGACTTCCCCAATGTATACTCATGCTTGTTCATGTTATAGTTGTGCCAGAACTGCTCAAAACTCCTAAGGAGAGATTGGAGTATTATATCGACCTAGGATTCCCCGTCGATAGCTCCTCCAAGTACCTCAATCTCATTGAGGTGGGCCATCATTTTCAGGACATAATCCCTAACAGGTGTCCCTTCAACCATAGTGGTCGTCATCAGATATTTCATTGCCAGCTGCCTAGCTGCCCGATTCTGGTGTTCGAAGAGCTCCTTAAGCTTCAGCATTATGTCACCAGCAGTGGACATGACCTGATGCTGATGTTGTAGCACATTCGACATAGATGCCAGAATGTAGCACTGTGCCATCTCATCTGCCTTGACCCACTTTTTGTAACGCTCCTTATGCCCTTCACTAGGATCATCTCTAAGCTTTTCCAGACATTTCTCGAAGAGTATAAATTTGTACTCTTCATCAGTGAGGACAATGTCAAGGTTCCTCTTCTAGTCTATGTAGTTTGGACCAGTAAGTTTGTTGTCCTTAAAAATTGTTGCTAGTGGATTAAAAGCCATTATGAAAATCCTGAGAATCACAATACACTACTTTAGAAAACGAAAATAAATTGATTCCTCAAAACAATTAATTTTCGAAATCAACCAACATCTCAAACACCGAGAATTTGCATGTCATGTTAGTGTGGACGTATACAAACTCTACATTCGTTAGAGAAGGTTTTACCCATCAGTCTTACTATCTTTTCAACCTAACTTTTTGACAAGTAAGACTAATAGTTGGTCAACTTCAGCCCTACAATTTATTAGTAGTGACTCCGTTGGGGAGGATACTAATAATTGTATCTAAGTGTTTACCATTGCACGACACTAAGGGAACTACATAGAATTATGTACCTTCCGTTTGTGAAGTCCGCACACTATTTAATAATCCCCTATAATCTTTTCTGAACTTGTGATTCGCAGAACAAGCCTATCCGTTATGGAGGAAGGCACTCAGAGCCAACGCGCGGGCTTGTTCGTATTAGATATCAGATTGCAATGGAGGTCGTGGGACCCTTAGGGTCCCTCTCCCACTTAGTAATTTATCTTGAGGAATTTTCTAGCATTACCACACAACCAAGCACATAACCAATCAACATGAAAAAAAACATAGAGAAAATCCTAGATTTTCCAACATTCATGGCCCTTGGTCTCTAATGCGCCTCCAGTCGTGTCGTCACTTTGTCTGCTCCTCCCTTCGTTCTGCGCAAACTACCTTGAGGGATTTCCATGCTGAAATGACTAGTTAATTATTTCCATCATCAATCCTATACTCCTCGAGGGAGTGTACATGAAATCTAGATCAACTGTAAATAAATAACTCGGCTAAACATGTGCCGTATTTAATTACAAAAATTAAATACCTAGCCTCGTCAATCCCGAGGATTAATTAATTACAAAAATATGCAAACCAATCACACAACACATATTTGGCCAAGAAGTTGGAATCTCGTTCCTGCAACACAAAGTTTGCCTATGCACATCCACGCATCATCCACCAAAATAAAATGTATGAATTGCAAAAATTAACCAATCCTAAACACACAAAGCCAGAAACCTCAGCTCTGATACTAATTGTTAGGTATGGCTTGGCGGGCTTCCTAAGCGAATACTTGGTCGATCCGAGAGACCTCTCCATGCCTACGGATTAAAATTTTATCCGAATGGAGACCCGTCTCCCATCGACCGTCTCGTGCCGTATCGAACAATCCAAATTATAACTTAGCCAATTACTAAAATCGGCCTTGTAATTTGCTCGACCGTTCGACCACAGAAAAGGCAACAAGTTGATCGCCGGCTTTTATGTTTATGGTCAGGGTCCAGTTAATAATTTATTCACCAAATATGGAATCAAAATAATAAATTATTAAACAAGAAATGACGAGACATATAATCATGGCACAAAATTGACATAAGGAAAAACAAAGGAGCATAAGGAAAGATATACCTTTCCGATCACCTCGCGGTCTTCTACCTTATGTCCCTCCCTTCATGGACGTCGTGTGGGCGATGATATACCGCAATCCGAGATCACCAAATCCACCAAAAGAGATCTTCTTCTCACCTTGGCTGAAAAAGGAAAAACCCCAACTAGGGTTTCCCTAGCAGCCGACCCCTTCTTCTTCTCCCTTTGCGCCACTGCCCACCGGAGCTGCACCAAGGCCTCCGGACCGGCTGCTCACCTTGAGAGGAAGGAGAAGAAGATGAAGAAGGAGAGAATTCCTTGCCCTAACCAGCCCGTAAACCCCTTCTCGCTCAACCTTGCGACCACCGCAAGGAGCCCTTGCGCCGCAACCGCAAGGAGGCCTTGCGCCTCCTTCTTTCAGCCGTCGGCGCCTCCTTCAACTTCACTGAGCACCACAAAAGGTAGAGAACTCCTCTACCTTATCTTTGTGATCCCTAACCGATGTATGGTGGAGGAGGAAAGAAGAACCGAGGAGTCTCTCCTCTTCTTCTTGATGCGCCGCCGAACCCTAGGAGAGAAGGAAGAGAGGGAGGAGAGGAGGGAGGCTATTGGGTGTTAACTCTTGGATTGATTAAGCCATGGTTTCTTGATCCCATACGGTATATATAGGGCTATGGTAGGGACCAAGAGGAGGAGTTGGTTCTTGGCCCACTAATGGATCTAAACCCGATCCATTAATTAAGATCCATTCCACTAAAGGATCATAATTGAACTTCCTCACCAACCCCCATATTCTCATATGGGCTCCACATATTACGAGCCATCCATCCCCCCGTGTTTAAGATCTCAACTGTCCGTTAATTAATTAAATTACTGACAATTTAAATTAATTAACTTCTGGATCCTTGACTAGTACCACTCAACCTTATCATCGTGCCGGATCAAATCCACCTATAGGATTTAGCACGATGAACCTCTTGAGCTCATCAAGGGGCCATCATCATCCTGACTCACCAGGACACTGATTCCGTCAATAATCATCGGCACATCATATTATTTATATTATCTCCCAACTTATCGGGTCTATCGATCTAACAGAATAGATCTTGCCCATTGGTAAATCAAAGAGATAATGATTAATAATATATGTCCGTTATTATTTCAGGATTAAGAGATCGTACTACATAATATTAATCCAAGGTCTAATCCAATTTATTAAGTCAGTACAAAAATTGGATGACCTCTCTTTTGGTCCTACTCAATGTACACAAAGTACACTAGTGTAATTATATAGTTAAGATAAATCACACTTAATTACACTACAATCATCCCAATGGTTTGTCCAACTCCATCTCAGTTGTGAACCTCTTTCTTATACTTTGGCAAGGAACCTAATAACATGATCTTCTGTGCGACACCACACACCATGTTATCTACAATGTCAAGCATCAGACAGTTTGTGCACATACTAATGTAAAATGCAATGTGTGATTTTCTGATTCTCTTTAAAATGTAGAAGTATCCTAACCAAAAACAAGGTTTTTAGTATACATCCTAACAGTACTTAAATAGTAAGATGGGTTTCTCCTCCTCTGGAAAGCCCGGAAAGGATATCACTAGTGGACTCATGTTGAGTACTTAAGCCTTGGACGTACTGACCCGGGGGGTTGGGAACCAAGTAAATCTCGCGAGTTTTTCTTGTTGTGTCTTTCTTTATTATTTCCGCTGCGTACTAACTTTGATAGAAAGATGATCAAATGACAAAGTTCCGGCGAGAAAGTTCGAGTCGATATTGAACCCCCTCTATCGACCGACACCAATCCGACACATATTAGTGGGGGTGGGATTTGATGTGTGGTAATTGGTGTAGCTATTTTCTTATCCTGTGAGATGACCTCTTTGGAATGGGTTTCACTAATTGGTCGAGAGATCCTTTGAACATGGTTTAGTTTAGGTTGTTTTTGGATTAGTTTTGTGGGATTTGGATCTTGTGTTCTGTTCTAGCATTATTACTGTTGTGAGGTATGGTTTGGGATAGGCCTTGCTAGGATTAGATTTTGATTCAATTATGGAATTGGAACTTCTTGTTATTTGAGATTTAATTAAACGGATGTGGTAGTTAGGATTTATCCTAATTTTTGTTGTACGTAGTTTAGCTAATTAATTAACTGTATAAATAGCTAAACTATGTCCTTGGTACAGGACTCTGATTTGATATGAGCACTTGGACGTGAGGTTTCCTTGGATACGTTCTACATTTAAGGCGAGTACTTTTTCTTGGTATCTTGTAGTTTATTGAACTTAAATGCATGACTTGTTTTGTTTCTGAGTAGGACTACTTTACCTTATCTTTGACTTTGATATCATCGTTGATTCATTTCGTTGCATGGTCTTTGAGCTACTTAAATTTATGTACAGACAGTCTCATAGTTGATTTCCTGATCTATAAAGTACCACTTGTATGTGGGTACTTAGAAATAATCATTAAACACAATTAGGGTTTGGTTAACATTAGATATACCCTACCCGGTAGAGTAGTTGCATGTTTATGGATTCTGGTATTTATTTTTTATATCGTTGTATAGTTGTGACTTAGTTATTTGTGCATTTGGTATCATGCATCATACCTGCATAGTTGCATGCTGACGTACATCGACTTCCTTATGGTTAAGCCGGTCATTTAGCTACTATGCCCACTTAACTACTTATGGATAGTGGTAATTGCTAGAGTGCGAGCAGTTGTCCTATTATGTCACACTCAACCACTCAGGGGTAGTGAATGTTGGAGTTGTAGGTAAGCAGTTGACGCCCTCACCATGATTTTTTAGAGATAACAGAGATGTTAGTGGCTTCCCCTTTTTCCTGGGGTTTTTGGAGTTGTTGGCTCCCCAACATCCTGTTTACTCAACCACTTATAGTAGTGGTAGTTTTTGGAGTGCGTACAGTTGTCACAGCCCTACCCACTCGGCCTCACAAATGTAATGTGATGACGGCATGACTGGCGTCAGGAGTGACACATGTCATTACATCATGTGTAATTATTGCATTTTACATTTTTTTGTGTTTGCTAATTTATATGGGCTATGATTGTTGTATTTGGTTGACATACATGTATTATTTATGGTTGCAAATTCATTCAGTTTTTCATGTTCACATATGTGTTATTCTGTTCCGGAGACTGTATATTTTTGTTTCTATTTGCTTGTTGGATCTTTTATTATGTCATGCATATTCTTATATTCGTAGAGTCCACTCGGTCTCATTACCCCTTGCCTCTATTTTTGTTTCAGGAAATTGAAAGCTGCGTCTCGAGTCGCTAAGATAGGATCTAGTTGCCAGTCTCCAGTCTCGAGTATTTTTTGGTTGTTTCATATTTTATAGTTTTATTCGATGGATGTGTAGTCATGTCATTAATGAACTTATATTTATTTTTGTCGACTTTCAATTTTACACATTTTATTTATTTTTTTCTACATAGTTTATTACGCTTAGTATTTATTTATTTATAATATTAATAACTGTGTGGATGTGAATTTTATTATTTTAGTATTATTGTCAGCCGTGTGTGGCTGTGTTATTTATATATTATTGAGATGGATGTAGACAAGTTTCAGATTGTCTGTTGTACAGGGGTGATGTTGCTCGATTTTCAAGCAGGCATGGGTCTCTAGGGGCGTGATAATTTTTGGTATTAGAGTCAGGTTTGTGAGTTAATTTGGGTATGTGGATTTTACTTAGTTGTTTTACGAGATTTATTTGTATTTATAGTTTGTATATTTTTGTGGAGTTGTTTTCTCGACTTGGTTGTATTTTTGAGACTTGGCATCGACGAACCTTCTCCCGGTGATGAGAAAGTAAATAAGGTATATCTTTGATGATTATCTTATCTGTTGTATACATTAACTTATTTAAGGTTGTATAGACATATGTTAGATCAGTTGAATAACATACTGTTATTTATATTCTTTGGACTGGATTTAGTTTGATGACTTCTAGTCAATAGTATTCATAGTCATGGTCGAGATCAACCATGAAGATGACAACTGAACACGTTGCGGACTTGACTATGTTGCGGAGAGTGTTGATTTCCTTGTAGCATCGATTGATGAATCAGAAAACTAGAGTCGAACTTTTTACTACCAATTTAAGATTTGCATATTGTAGGTAGCACAAACTGTAGTACACGACCTGTGTTAACACAAAGGAGGTAGAATTAAATACATATATCCTGGTTGATAGGAGATTGATGTGCCCTAGTTCATGGGGATGTTGACCGAGGGTTAATCGTACCTAGTTAGTTGACCAAGAGGGTACTTGCGGGTTTATGATTTGCATTGATGTGAATCATTCATGAGACTGGACCACCTCTGGGTGGAAGATAACGAAGATATGCTTCAGAAAATGGAGAATCACTTAGTGATTATATTAGGTTGTTTATCTCTTTCCGTTTGTTAGGTTGGATGTTGGGTTCTTGAATTTGGAGGAATTGAAATAGGACGTTTTACAAGGCGATGGTTAGTCTCACCTAATATTATACTATGAGGGATTTTGACTCGTAGACTAGATAAGCCCGATGGTACATCGGGATCTATGACCACAGGTACGTTGGGAACAGCGTGTCAGTCGTTTATTACTTATGAGATTTAATCATAGTTTGGTAGAAATTATAGAGAATGATCTTCGAGTCACAGAGTGTTGCTTGACATTTGTTTCTGAAAGATGTTTGGTGAATGTGTCTCTTTATTATTATATGTGTGGTATTACATCTTGATAGTATCCTAGGGTGGGCTTGGTTAATGGAGAGCTGGTATTGTGAGTACATGATAGGTTTGTCTCACAAACTATAATAAACTTCCCATGGGATAAATCTTTTCAGTTGGCACGACAGAGATACACTATGTTGATTGTGGATGACTATATTTTGATCAGAAGCAATCAATTTTGATTGATGTTTGAGGATAAATTGGAATTTGTGGATATTGTGGAAAATGGACTTGTGTGACATATTGCCTTCTAACGGTCTATTAGTGGATTTATTTGGATTTGTGGGCAATGAGTGTGGAAGGATAGATGACTTTCTATCACTAATCAAAAAGCTATCAATGATTATCGATATTGAGGAGGTATTGAGATTGATTAATCTCTATTATGTGTTGTGTTTTGAGGATCTATTGGTCGATGTCATGAAAACTTATCTTTGTGATACGTAATTTTTGGTGAACCATTGGTGGATTTATGACGTTACCGTTTGTTAGTTAGAAGTTATTTATGATTGGTGATTTTTTTGGGAACGATATTGATAGATATGATGATTGATTATTGGTGATTTGATATATATTTGATGTCAGTGATCTTATGATTAAGCATATATGAGTTGATTAACTAGAATAGCTATAATATGTTATCAGATGATAACCTTTACTTTATCATTGTTTAGGAAACTATCAAACATTAATGATATTGAGGTTGAAATGGGAAAGACTCTCTATGGTGCCATCAAAATTAGCTATACGTTGAATCCTTACGTGTGGTTCACTACTTAGTATTATGCCTAATATGGGGATACTGAGGATACAAGGGGGGTATTGGAGATAGTTCCATAGAATGATGTAATTTTCTAGAGCTTTATGTGGGATTGATGTGATCGATAGAGGAGGGGGGGGGAGAATATCGATAACGATTTTCGGATAAATCAGATTAAATGCAGCGGAAGTAAACAAGTCAAACACGACTAACACCTTAAAGAAAGAATTTCGTTGTAGAAGCGGCATGTTGTCAATCTTGAACTTCTTGGGCTAGAGAACTCGAGTATGGAAGCTTTATCATTGAGATTTCGAGAGCTTGAGTTGATGTCTGGAAGCAAGGGGGAGAAACCCCTTTTATACTTGATCTCGGGCACTGGTTCAGCCGTGTCCTTATCTGTAGACTCGGCCAACCATTATCCTGTTCTTGGGTGCCTGGGAGCAATGAGGCACCTGGGAGCTGACATGGCGCATCCAACCAGCGACCGCCAACTCAGCTTCACCACCTACTGAGAAAACCCATCTGGGTGCCTGAGTCCTCTCAGACGCCTGGGTTCTCGAGTGCCTGAGTCCTCTCAGGCACCCCTGATCCCAGCAACTGGTTCCTTTACCCTGCAACCATGGATAGTCCGAGAACACAATATAATAAATGCATACATGAATGATAGCTAGAGCTGTCTGATTCTGACTTCGGATTTCAAATAAAATCCTAGGTCTAACCGACGTCTACTGTTCCCTCTTCCGGGGAACACGCCCTCACCTACTCCACTCTAGAGAAGTTACCTTTTGTCAATCGGCTCCTCCAGTTGGACTTTTGCTTGGCCTCTGAGACTCTCGGATCTCAAGATGTTCGTACCTCGACCCGTCTCTACTTCTGTCCATAGTCCTCGCTCGGCTAAGTCTCCTACCCGATCTTTCGGATTAGGTCTTCGATGCCCAATCCACGACCAAGACATCGTGCCCAATTCCTAGAACCAAGTCTTCGTGCCCAACCCTTGGTCAGGTCTTCGGTGCCTAGCCCTCGGCTAGGACTTCGTGCCCAGTACTCGATCAGGACTTCATGCTCAACATTACAGGTCAAGACTTCATGCCTAGGAGAACTAGGATTTTCTTGCACACTTAGTAAATTCATTAGATCACGACATAAACATAACTTTGAACCCTTTGCCATTATCAAAACCAGATTCGATCTGGTGCTTCCGACACTAACACTTTATGAGTGCACGGTATGCATAAGTTGATCAAGGTGAATTAGGCATTTTACTTCCCTTATATTTTCTTGTTGTAAGGTAAGTACAGGATATTTTTTGTGTTCAATCACTAGATTTCTAGGTTTTGCTATGTATGCATGTTTTATGATTTAGAGGTTGGATATGAACCTGTTGTAACCTACTCACATTATCGTATTAGTGATGTGTTGATATGGTTAAACTATGGGATTTGTTAGCTGGAAATCTGTATATATAGATTGGGAAATCACTATTAACAAATTAGGTGTGTTGGCTAAATTCTAAACATGGGGTATTGGAACATAGTTTTAGGGTTGGATTACCATAGTTACGGATTTCCATAAGTTTGTTTGGGAAAATTAGGAGACGTTCCATTATATTACATGTTTCAGTTTCACTAGAGTGGAGATAATCGTCATATCTTCATTGTATTATGGATGTAGAGTTTCGTCAATGTGACATTTTAAAGGTAATGACATGATAAAATGTATAGTTAGTAATGAAATCCTTGACCTAGGGCATATCTGAAAATAGGAGCTTAAGGAATATGAAACTACATACATGAAGCAGTAATGTTAAAGGCTGCTAGAGAAGATAGTCCTATGAATAGTGGATTGCAAAACTAGTAGCTAGATTGTAGTTTTAAATAATTGAGTATCTTTTTAAGTGATAATATTATGCTAAGCGTGGATGATCATATAGTAATTCATATAGTAGAATTATAGAATACAAACATTGTTGTGAAGAGTAAAAATATTTGTGTAAATCTCTTTAGGAAGACTTATATGATCTATCACGTCTAAAATTGCTCAACTCACCTCAATGGTGTGTCTGTTAGGATGTTTGAAATGCTTTGCCACCATCTAACTGTTAGAAAGTTTGGTGTATCTATTCAAATTGGAATTCTTTCTCTAAGTTTCCTTTGTGACAAATTGGTGATCAGGAAGTAATTTGTAGTATTGGGGAGGTTTCATTAGGATTGTTGTGATGATCATGTGTTGATGTGAACTTGATTTTTGGAAGAATTGAATTTAGTTAACCACATTTGAGTTCAGGAATTAACCTAATTATGATGATTAGGTTAGGAAGTAGTTCGTTGTTATTTTCAAATTAATTAACTTGTATTGTGATTATGATTTATCTTAATTTTTATTTTATGTATAGTTCAGCCATACCCAGCCTATCAACCTACAATTTATCAGCTTCAGCAGTGGGTCAGACTTCCAGCATCTCAACCTATGCAACCAATCGCAGTTCAGATGATTTAGTCATAGCTTGTTCAGGGGATGCCACCATCAGATCCGAGATTGATCGGGTTTATGCTGTCACTAGAGAGAAGCCACCGTAGGCAGATGGATCAGTTTACTAGGACGCAGGATGTCAAAGGTTCAGGATCGCCAAAAAAGATACACAGATCGGAGACGGAGACCTTGGAGTGCTCCATGAGTGATAACGTGTTCTTACAAGTATCACCCATGAAAGGGGTGAAGAGGTTTTGTTTGAGAGGTAAGTTAGCTCCGCACTACGTTGGACCTTTCCATATTCTGAAGAGGATTGGAGCAATAACATATCATCTAGAACTATCACCATCTCTTGTTGGCGTTTACGATGTGTTCCACATGTCCATATTGAGGAAATATGTACCAGATCCTACTCGGGTAAGGTCGGATGTATCGGTCACACTCTAGTCATACGCGATTTACAAGGAGGTATCTTGTTGGTGCTAGAAGCACCAGATCGAACTTGGTTTTGATAATGACAAAAGGTTCAAAGTTAAGTTTGTATGGCGATCTGATGATTTTACTAAGTGTGCAGGAAAGTCTTAGTTGAGCTAGGCACAAATTCTTGACCTATAGGGTTGAGCACGAAGTCTTGGTCGAGGACTGGGCACGAAGTCCTAGACGAGGGTTGGGCACCGAAGACTTGACTGAGGGTTGGGCACGAAAACCTGGTTCGAGGAATTAGGTAAGAAGACCTGGTCGGGGTTGGGCACCAAAGACCTAATCCGGAAGATCGGGCAGGAGACTTAGCCGAGCGAGGATTGTGGACAGAAGTAGAGAAGGGTCGAGGTACGGACGTCTTGAGATCTGGAAGTCTTGGAGGCCGAGAAAAAGTCCAACTAGAGGAGCCGGTTGGCAATAGGTAACTTCTCCAGAGTGAAATTGGTGAGGATGCATTCCCAAGAAGAGGAAACAGTAGGCATCAGTTCGACCTAGGATTTCATTTGAAATCTAAAGTCAAAACCAAGACAACTCTGGTTGTTATTCATGCATACATTTATAATATTCTATTGTATTCTTGGACTAACCCTGGTTGCAAGCTAAAAGGAGTTGGCTGCTGCGAACCCAAACGCCTGAAAGGGATTAGGCGCCCGAGAACCCAGGCGCTTGAATGGTATCAGGCGCCCCAAAAGGGGTATTTCCAGCGGATGGAGAAGCTGAGTTGGTAGTCGGCCACGTTAGTTCGCAGGCGCCTGATTGCTCCCTGGTGCCTCAGCACTCACAGGCATCCAAGATGGAAGATAAATTTTGGCCAAGTCTTTGGATAAAGACGCGACTGAAATGAGTGACATGGAGGGGCTTCGCTTGAATGGTATCAGGCGACCCTATCAGGGGCACGAGAAACAACTATAAAAGGGGCTTTGCGACTTTGCTTCCAGAATGAATTCATGCTCTCATTATTTCAACACTAAAGCTTCCGTGCTTGAGTTTTTTGCACCAACGACGTTCAAGATCGACGACACACCGCTCCAACAAATTCCACTCTTCTTCTTACGTGTCGTCGATATAATGTTTTTAATTCAATTCTGTACTTAAACTATTATACTTGTACATCATTTTCCGAACTATAGAATTTCCCAACTAAAACGGTCAAGGACCGTGGGCCTTGGAGTAGGAGTCGTTACAAACTCTGAACCAAGTAAAACAAACTGCGTTAGCCGCATTTGAGTTGTGTAATTTCCACTGCGTCTAAATCTGATTTTCCAAAAAATTACTTTATCGATATTCACCCCCCTATCGATCACAATGATCCCACAAGTGGTATCAGAGCGGGTGGCTCGATCTTGGTGAAACCACCAATTGAGCATGCTTTTCGGATCTCATCGTTATTTTCTATCAGAAAAGGTATTATTGCCTTTTTTGATATTTTCTTAATTGTTTTTTGTTCGTAAATTCTTCTCGTTTCTCGAAGTTGGTGCAACACCACTCGAGATTTAATATTTTTTTCTTCTATACCGCACTACTAATCTAAAACCATGTCTTGGAATGATTTTTTTTTATTTCTGTCCCTTTTAAGGATTTTCCATGGTCATGCAAGAAGATTACAGTACTGCATGACCACCTCTCTTCTCAGGAGAATATTTCTCCTATTAGAAGACCAAAATCAAGGTCCACCTAAAATCTCAAGTGAAGATGTGGATTATTATCCAGGCTGGACTGGAAATCCCGAAGAATTCACAAGGTAAAATTCTGGGATTCGCAGAGTGGGATGCCCCATTCAAGAAGAAAAGTGATGTAGACATCAAGGCTACACAGACCCTCCAAGGTGGCCTAACGATAAAAGAACTCAACCACGTCGGCCCATTCAACAGTGCAAAGGAGTTGTGGAATAAACTGATCGAGCTGCACGAAGGAACTTCAGATACAAGAATTAGCAAGTGCGATCTTCTACTGAACAAACTCTTCAATATGAAGATGCAAGATGGCGAGACCACTGCATAACTCTATGCACGAATTCAAGAATTAATGAACTGTCTACACACCATAGGTCACAAGGTAGAAAACCGTGACCTAATCAGGTATATGCTAAATTCATTCCTTAGAAATTCTTTGTGGGCATCTATGGTAGATGCGTACAAGGTTTCAAATTGCGTGAACATACTAACACTGCAGAGGTTGAGAAAGGTGTAGCTCTTTTTGTAGAAAAAATCTTGGGAAAGAAGAAAATGCCGTAATTGATACCCGAGTCAGATTACGACTCAGAATCTGACGACGGCGGAATCAATCATCCTGAAATAGTCAGAATGGTCCGAAACTACTACAAAATGATTAAAGGCCAAAGGAAGAAGAAGAAGGTGGTTCAGTCAAAGGATGATCAAAATGAACAAAGTACCAGTCAGAAAGGGAAGAACGAAGTCATCTGTTATAGGTGCATCAAGAAGGGTCACTATAAATCAGAGTGTCCCAACTTGAAGGAGGCCAAGAAGACTCGGAGGAAGAAAGCACTTCAAGATATATGGGATGAATCCTCTTCGAAAGACGAAGAAGAAGCTTCACAATCCAACCTCCTCACGCTAACGGCCTCGGAAGAACTCGACACTGAGTTAGAATTGGAACCGGAAGAAAGCGGAGGAACCAGGAAGCTGTCAATATCAGAAGACGAATAAATCACGGTAAGAGTGTTTCTTAAATCTCAATTGTATGACTTAATCTCTTATCTGTCTCGTATGTTGGCCAAAGCCAACATCCTAGTTGAGTCCCTTTAACAGGAGGTAAAACTTTTGAAGGAGGAGGCCAACTTAAGCTTCTTGACTGAGACCATTCAAAAAGGAACCTCAACTCAAGTTCAACAACTTGAGGAAGAGAATTCCTCCTTGAAAACTCATGTGAAGGAACTTCGAGTTGTGCTGGAATGGCTTACTTCGGGTTTCAAGAATCTTGGCATGATTCTTGGAAAATAAAAATCCATTCTAAACCGATCCGGACTTGGTTACCGGACCAACTCACGTTATAGACCCTACTATTCTATTTTCAACCAAACTAAAACCTGAGTCAAGCATGGGTCCCACAGTTAAGCTTAACTAATCAAGTAGGACCAAATCACTATTGGATCCCCAAGGATAAGATTCACATCCTAGATAGTCCATATCGAGGTTTCAGTCCAGGAGGAGCCAATAGAAAAACTGTCTTCATAATTAGATGATCTATTGCATGCTTCTCTAAATTAATCTTTTGTAAAATTTGATGATCTTTTGTAAAATTAATCGATATGTCCATGAATTTTCTTGCCCTAGAACTCCCCAATAAAATGGGATAGTTGAAAGGAAAAAATAGGACTCTTCAATAAGCTGCTAGGACCATGCTTAACAAATATAATCTATCCAATCAATTTTGGGTAGAAGCAATAAACACAACTTGTTACATTCAAAATAGGGTCATAATAAATAAAAAAACACAATAAAACACCTTATGAAATTTATTACCATAAACTACCTAATTTATATTATCTAATGGTTTTTAGGTGTAAGGTACATATCCTAAATACTAAAGATTACTTAGGAATATTTCAATCAAAATCAACCCTAGGGATTTTTGTAGGGTACTCAACCACAAGTAGGACATATAGAATCTATAATAAACATACCCTTAAAATTGAAGAAACCACAAATGTAATATTTGATGAAGAAATTGTAACAACACCGACTAATTTACCTAAACCAATCAACTTAACCAAATTATCAAATGTTCAACCAAGCCTAAATACTTCAAATCAAGATCTAGAAGAATGTGAACCAGTAATTGAACCAACTCAAATAATTGAACAAATAATTGAAACAACTCAAATAATTGAACCAACTCAAATAATTGAACCTGAACCTGAACAACCTGAACCATCTTCTAGGACTAGGTCAAATCATCCAACTAATCAAATTTTAAGTGACCCAACCTTAGGTGTTAGAACAAGGTCATCCTTTAGAAACCCAAGCCAAGTCACCCTGATTTTTAAAATTGAACCCAAGGCAATAGAAGAACCATTACCTGACTCAGACTGGATCATAGTTATGTAGGAAGAGATAGCTCAGTTTGAAAGAAACCAAGTCTGAGACTTAGTACCAAAACCCGAAGATAAGATTGTGATAGATACTAAGTGGGTTTTTAGAAATAAGCTGGATAACAAAAGAGAAATAGTGAGAAATAAAGCCCGCTTAGTGGCTAAAGGATTTAGTCAAGTTGAAGGATTGGACTATGATGAAACCTATGCACCTGTAGCTAGACTAGAATCAATTAGGATGTTTTTAGCTTATGCAGCTCATAAGGGATTCAAATATTTCAAATGAATGTTAAGTCTGCCTTTGTAAATGGATTTATAATGGAGGAAGTTGATGTCAGTCAACCTCCAGGTTTTGAGGTTTAGAACATACTTATTATGTTTTTAGACTTAAAAAGGCCCTATATGGACTTAAACAAGCACCTAGAGCATATGAAAGACTATCCAATTATTTAATTTCTAAGGTGTTTAACCAAGGCCAAATTGACACAAGCCTGTTTGTTAAATACTTAGAAAATGACATCTTTATTGCTCAAATCTATGTAGACGATATAATTTTTGGCTCAACCATCATAAATTTCTTAAAAGAATTCGTCAAAGTAATGGAAAGCAAATTTGAAATGAGTCTTGTAGGTGAACTAACATTTTTCTTAGGACTTCAAATTAAACAAATTAGATATGGAAATTATGTCTATCAATTTAAATATGCAAAAGAAAAAAATTCGGAATGGAAAACTCTAAAGTCATAAATATCCCGATGGCAACAAATATT
Source organism: Boesenbergia rotunda (assembly GCA_024364735.1). NCBI lineage: Eukaryota > Viridiplantae > Streptophyta > Magnoliopsida > Zingiberales > Zingiberaceae > Boesenbergia > Boesenbergia rotunda. The sequence continues at coordinate 89,688 of JAGFNQ010005863.1, read as the reverse complement.
AAAATAGATAGTGACCCTGAAGGAAAACCAATGGACTTGAAGCATTTTAGAAGTGCTATAGGTAGTCTACTTTACCTAACTGCTAGTAGACCTGCATCTTATTTGCAGTAGGTATTTGTGCTAGGTACCAAACCTGTGCTAAGGAATCTCACCTATGTGCTCTCAAGAAAATCTTTAGGTACATTAAAGGTACCCTAAATTGAGGAATTTGGTATCCTAGAACTTCATATTTTGACCTACTAGGCTACTCTGACTCAGATTATACATGGTGCAAGCTAGATAGAAAAAGTACTAGTGGAAGTTGTCAAATGATAGGACACAGCTTAGTTAGTTGGTGTAGTAGAAAGCAACACTGTGTTGCATTATCCGCAACTGAAGTTGAATATATAGCCCTAGGAGAATGTGTAGCTCAATTATAATGGATGATGCATACCCTTAAGGATTTTCACTTGACCTACACCAACACCAAAGTCTATATTGATAATATTAGTTCAATTAATCTTACAAAAATCCTATTCACTATTCCAGAACTAAATATATTGAAGTTAAACACCACTTTGTCAGGGATCATGTAACCAGGGGCAAAATTATACTTACGCACATAGATTCAAAATCTAACCTAGCTGATATCTTCACTAAACCACTACCTGCGTCTGAGTTTAGTTCACTAAGAAGATATCTAAGAATGTGCTCAGTAGAATATGATTAGTTTTCATTTATATATATTTTTTGGGTTTCTTTTAAATCATAGTTTTAGAAACATATTGTTCTAAACTTTTTTTAAATTTTCCGACTTAATTTTTCAAAAATTACCCCCTTTAAAACTAGGGATTTTCTTCGGATGTGGTTGTTGGGATTTATTCTAATTTTTGTTGTATGTAGTTTAGCTAATTAATTAACTATAAATAGCTAAACTATGCCCTTGGTATAGGACTCTGATTTGATATGAGCACTTGGATGTGAGCTTTATTTGAATATGTTCTACATTTAAGGCAGGTACTTCTTTGTATCCTGTATTGTATTGAATTTAAATGCATGGCCTACCAATCATCAAGTCCTATTTGGCTTAACCCTTGATCAGACTGACCAGACCTTGTTATATTATCTAATATTGAAACACTAGAGGTTGACTATTCTTGTCTGATGCTTTTTGCACCAACAATAGGAGCATGGACGTCGTTGATCAGGTGAGAGCCCTTGATTGCTCCTTTCTGAATGGTTGTTCTCCGATCAGGTGTTGGCTTTTTATTACTTGTAGTTGTGCCTATGTAGGGAGTGGTTGCGGATCACTATTGGTATTTACTCCTGCCACTGTAGTGTCGCCAAGAGGATAAGGAGGATAGATTAATCAAGGTATATGAGTAATACTAGATGATTATGTTGGGTCAATCTATGGTCCGGAGTGACCATGTATTTTAATATTTGGGCAAAGAGTTTAAGTTAGGTTTACTCTTGTGTTCTAATATGTGTATGTGAGTGTACAGGTTTGTAGGTTACACATATTGACTTAGCTGGACGGCTTCAGGTACGGTGAAGGGTGGCATGGAGGTAAGCCGTGGGCTTGTGTGCACCTGAGAGACCATGGATAGCAGGGACGATGAGTCGAGGGGCGCAGACTTCGAGGCATGCATGAAGGTTGACATGGAGGTAAGCCGAGAGCTTGCGTGCGCTTCTGAGGAACGGGAGCCAAAGATAAAGAGGGTGCGAAGGCAACAGTCGAGGTTGCTGGTGAAGAGTTAGCTGAGTCGTGAGGGGTCGAGTGCTGAGGGAATATACTCGAGGAAATCCTAGGGGTCGAGTGCGGAGAGAAATGTACTCGGGAAGGGAAAAACCTAGGTAGCAGTCGACTGGGGTTCTGGCAGAAGATTGGTAAACCCCACAGCAAGATCAGTCGACTGCCAATGGGGCAGTCAACTGGTAGCAGCCAGAATTTGAACGTTGGAGCTTACAACGGTTGAATTTGAGTAGGGGCAGTCGACTTCCCTTGGTGGCAGCCAAAACAAGAGTGAGCTCTATTTAAAAGGGTTTTGTTTTGGCTGGGAGCTTTGACGAATTTGGGTTTGATTAATGGCCAAATAGTAGTCTAAGAGCTCAAAGGTGTGTTCAGGATTGTGGCCAGGTTTCTTCACCCACAAGGAGCTACATGAGCTTGCCGGATGGCATCCGAGGAGTGATCCGCCGAAGGATCGAGGGATCGTCCACCTTACGGACTGCCGTGGAGTAGGAGCGTCATCTCCGAACCACATAAACGGTAACGTGTTAGCATTTGGTTATTTTTATTGTTATTGTTTCCGCTTGCGCACGCTAACATCGTAGATATAAATCGAGAAAAGTTATTCCCCCCCCCTAGCTTACTTGTCACGATCTAACAGTGGTATCAGAGCGAAGGTCCGCTCTTGTTGGAATAATCGCCAAAGGAGCACAAGCTAGAGGAGATGATGATGGAAGACAAGTTGGGGGATGATATCAACACTCCACCCTCCTATGATCATGAAGATTTTGACTATTGGAGGACAAGAATGAAGACTTGGTTTGGAATGGATTGGGAGTATATGATGGTGCTAGAGGAGTCCTTTGAAATTCCAAGAGATAAGCACGGGAAGAAGCTTTGACCTAAATATTGGACTAAAGAGCAACAAAGTCAATCAAAGGAAAATGAGAAGGTAATTTCGGTATTAATTAGTATTTTGCCTAATGATGTATTGAGTAGTGTACGTAAGTATAAGAATGCATGTGAGTTATGGAACAAGATGGGAGAATATCATGAAAACTCTATCCAAGCTCAAATGGTGGAAGAGCCAAAGGAGATAAGCCTAATGGGCCAAGAATATGAAAAAGAAAAAGAAGTGTCAACCTCATCGACTAAAGTGGCACAATCAAGTGGAAGATCATCCACTTCATCAAGGGAAGAAGAAGAAGCATTCACTTCAAGAATTGAGGGGGAGGAGAAACCCTCATCAATACCAAAGCAAGTAGAAGCTCCTACCTCTACCAAAACAAGGACCAAAGATCACATAGTGTGCATTGGGTGCAATTAAAAGGGATACTACAAGGACAAGTGTCCACTAAGTAAGAAGGAGGTAAACCCTAAACCCGGGTCAATTCATTTAAAATCTAATGTGGGGTGTAGGGAAAAGAAGGAGAAAAAGCATATTAGATGCTTTACATGTAGGGAGCTAGGGCACTATCATACCAAGTGTCCGAGAAAATGAGAGCTCAAGAAGATGGAGCATTTGAGAAGATGGGGAAAAAAAGAGAAGAAAAGATGCTTACATCAAGGGGGAGCTCCAAAGGTAAGGGAGGTAATCTCTAAGCTTAAGTATATTTCAAATTCATCTATGTATGCTAGAAATAATGAAAAATATTTGCTTGTTCATAATCATGGATTTAGGTATAATGATAGGAATAGGGTTAAAAGGTAGATCAAACCCCTAGAAAGGTCATGCATCATGATAAATCTAAGACCATTAGACCAAAGGATCAAAGCAAAAATCTCAAGAATGGGAGACATATGCCTAGAAAGGTGGGTAGGTCTAGGATGATGGGGCAATCAACACAAGTATGATCTGGAGGATCATGGGTTTTGATGTGTGTGGTCAATATGGTTAAGTTAGGATTTGTTGTTGAACTAACATGTGTATGTGAGTGTGCAGGTTTGTAGGTACACATGAACTTCGTTGATGTCTTCAGGTGAAGGGTGGCATGGAGGCAAGCTGGAGGCTTGTATCCGCACCCAAGGGACCGTGGATAGCAGGGACGATGAGCCAAGGGACACGGACTTTGAGGCATACGTGAAGGGTGGCATGGATGCAAGCTGGAGGGTTGTTTGCGCACCTGAGGGACGAGGGCCAAAGATGAAGAGGGCGTGAAGGCAACAGACGAGGCTGTTGGTGAAGAGTCAACTAGGTTGTGAGGGTCCGAGTGTGAGTGGTTGTACTCAGGGACTAAGCCGGGAGGATTCGAGTGCTGAGAGAAATGTACTCGGGGATTGTAACCCTAGGCTTAGTAAAGGACCAGTCGACTGCTCTGGGAGCAGTCGACTGGTAGTGGTTGGCTGATTCGAACATTGGCTGTAATGGTCGAATCTGAGTGGGACCAGTCGACTGTCCCAGGGGCAGTCGACTGGTGGCAGCCAGTTTAGACTCGAGCTCTATTTAAAGGAGCTCGTTTCATGCTACTATTTCTTGGCGAAACTTGCTTGGTCAAAGCTAGTTAGTAGCCTGTGGTGATCAGATAGTGCCCAAGAGTTGTGGAGAGGCTTCTCCACCCACAAGGAGCTACGCAATCTAGCCGGAGGTGCTCCAGGGAATCATCCACCGACGAATTAGGGATCGTCCACCTTACGGGCAGCCGTGGATTAGGAGTTTATCTCCGAACCACGTAAATCTTGAGTGTCTTCTTGTTGTTAATTTTATTTTTACTTAGTATATTCCGCTTGCGCACTAACAACGTAGGTAGAAGATTCGAAAATTGCTATTCCCCCCCTTCCCCCCCCCCCCCTCTAGCAACCGTCAACGATCTTACAAGTGGTATCAGAGCGAAGGACCGCTCTTGTTGGACTAACCGCCAAAGGAGCAAGAAAGCTAGAGGGAAAATGATGGAAGATAAGCTAGGGGATGATATCAACACACCACCCACATATGACCATGAAGATGTTGCCTATTGGAAAGCAAGGATGAAGAAGTGGCTTGGAATGGATTGGGAGTGTGTGATGACGATAGAGGAACCATTCGAAATCCCTAAGGACAAGCACGGAAAGAAGCTCCGACCATGATATTGGACTAAGGAGCAACAAGAGCAATCTAGGGCAAATGAGAATGTAATTAGTATATTGAGTAATATTTTACCTAATAATGTCTTGAGTGGTGTAGGGGCATATAAAAATGCATATGAAATGTGGAACAAGCTAGAAGAATTTCATGAGAATCCTACACAAGCTCATGAAGTTGAAAAGCCTGAAGAAATAAATTCTAGTGTCTAAGAAGACCAAGAGGAAGAAGAAGTGTCAACCTCATCAAGTGAGGTGGCACAATTAAGTGAAAAATCATCAACTTCCTCAAGAGAAGAAGAGGAAGCATCAACTTCAAGGATTGATGGGGAGGAGAGACCCCCATCCATACAAGAACAAGGAAAAGCTCCATCCTCCACAAAAGCCAAATCGAAAGAACACATTACATGCTTTGGATGCAACAAGAAGGGGCACTACAAGGACAAGTGTCCACTAGGTAAGAAGGAGGTACTCCCTAAACCCAAGCTCATTAATTTAAAAACTAATGTGGGTTGTTGGGAAAGGAAAGAAAAGAAGTACATTAGGTGTTATACTTGCGGGGAGCTGGGACATTACCACACTCAATGTCCAAGAAAAGGAGAGTTCAAGAAGATGGAGCTTTTGAGGAGATGGGAAAAGAAGAAAGGAAAAGGAGCTCACATCAAGGGGGAGCTACAAGGGTAAGGGAGGTAATCCCTAACTTTATTCATGCTTCAAATGCTTCCATGAATGCTAGAATTGTTAACAATTGCTTGCCCATGCGTGCTTTTGATTTTAAATATCATGATAGAAATAAAAACACTATTGCATGCCAAAATACCAAACAATCCATGCTTCATGATAAATCTAGGATTTCTAGACCTAAGGACCAAGGCATTAACCCTAAGAAAGGGAGACATATGCCTAGAAAAATGGGTAAAACTATGAATGATCAAGTTAGGCATAATGATACTAAGGTTAGGAAGTTAGAAAAGAAAAATCAAGTTTTGATAGAAAAACTTGATAAATTAGAAAAGAACCTATATAAACTTATTAGATGGTCCAAGGGATTGAATGTACTACCAAAGGATCAAAATAATAGAAATGGTAGGTCGGGTCTAGGATACCACCCTAGGAAGGCAAATGTTAGTAAAATATCATATTCAAGGATGCCTTATGTTTATGGTAAAGAAAAGGTCAAAAATGGTAAAGAAAAGTCATTTAAAGGAAAAGAAAAGGAATTGATCAAGAAAAAGGTCTATAGAGTTAAGAGAGTGTTAGTGGATGGTAAAGAAGCACTGAAGGAGCACCGGTGTGATCTTGCATTTGTGGGTAAGTTACCTGGGGAGGTAACTAGAGCTAGGAACTCAAGGGAGAGCTCTAGAAGCCAAAATGAGATCCATGGTTAATGGATCTCAGGTGGATTTCTCCTAGGAGATTAGATGGAGTATAGAATGTGCCGAAGGGGTTGGAAGACTAAGGTGAGTCTTAATCTTAGGGAATTGGCACATTAAAAGGAAGATTTATGGAGAAAAAGGTGAAAATGAGATTATAATTGAGAAAAAATGATTTTAATGTGTAAATGTCATATAACTTGATGCTATTAGTGTATTATGAATAAGTATGGGAAGAAGCATCAAGAAGAGGTCCAAATTAGAACTTTTAGTTGAGTTTAAATGACCCAATTTGGATAGTTGTGAAGTTTGTACCAATCTTGAGATTCGGAATAGTTTTGTTTGAAATCATATTTTTCCCAAGTAGACATAGGATTTACAAATCTCTTCATGAAATTTTAGATTTTTTGGAGATTTGTAGAATTAATTGGACGTTTTTGAATTTGGGACTGGAAAACTGAACTTTAAGTACCAGTCGACTGCCCAGTAGCAGTCGACTGGTCTAGAGTGAGAAACATTCTGTAAGGTTTACCAGTCGACTGCCCCAGGGGCAGTCGACTGGTCCGCGGGTTTTTAGTTAGATCAGACCGCGCGGGGGTGGCCAAAACCTAGGGTTTTGCGTGCCACCCCCGGCGAGTACTCCTCTCCCCAACCTCCTCTCTCGTTCTAAAGCCCTCCAAAGCTCTAGAAACTCTTCCCAAGCCCTCTCCTACCTCCTATCTACAACCTAGGGTTTGTGAGGCTTCTTTTCTCACGTCTATATCACACATTGCCATCATGGAGCGTTTGGGAAAGAGGTAACAACTTGGATAGGTCAATTTTTCCCATTTAAACTATGATTTAGAACTAATGTGACGATTTTTGCATGTTTTCTCTGTCTTTTTCCTGTGTGGGGGTGGTTTGGTATACATGCATGTGTATGTCGCATTTTAGTTTGGCCTCTAAGAGACAAAAGGGTGAGGGATCGTCCTGACAAGGTCGAGTAGACTTCGGGGCATCTAGGTTTCGATTTGTAGAGTGTAGGAAGAGGTTTGATGATAATGCGTTCATTTTAATGAATTGTCGATACCTTAATAGGGCCTACTTTCAAGAAAAATCTCTAGAGCTTGCTGAAATGATCACGTATTTTCGTTTAGACCAGTTAGTCTATTGTCAGCATGATATCAACTTAGATTTGTGTAAAGAATTTTATGCAAATCTCACATGCATTGATCCTAACAATAGTCTTTATGAGTCCATGGTGGCCGGAGTCCTAATTCCCTTTTCACAATCTGTTTTAGGTAGGTTTTTGGGTTATAGGGCGTCAAATAATGCATTCACTTATTTCCCCACTGTTGTTGAGCCCCTCTCTCTCCATGATGTCTCCATTGACCAGATCCATCTGCATTACTTTAGGAGACATTGGCATGATACAGAACGTATTTTTGACGCCAAGCATATGAGTCCATTCAGTCATGTTCTGTACAAAATTTTCATAGAGTGTCTCTTGCCCATTGCCATCAAGGGGCGGGCTAGGATTAGACTGCCACATTTGGTGATGATGTATGCCCTGGAGAGGAGGCTTGACATAGACATTTCCCTGCATGTGTTTACATCCATTTGTCACTTTTCCCATAATGTCAATGGGAAAATATATATACCCTTTTGCCACGTCCTGACCGAGTTCTTTGAGTCTCGGGGTATCTGTGTGTCTAGCGGTCAGGTCCAGCACCTATCCAAGGATTACGATCAAATTGGCACACGCCAGCTATCCTTGGCAGATATTGAGTGTAGACAAGGGGAGTTCGTCTGGAGGCAGCGTCCTGAGTCCTCCAGCTC